>OY743179.1:34274337-34874337 GCA_963555705.1 Ligustrum vulgare | reverse complement strand
GATGCAATTGATCCCTATGAATTTCAAAAATTATGCTTGGTATACTTACTGCATAAGAATTCTTGCCACCGAAGTTCGTTAAAATTCTTGTGTCTCCTATGTTTATGAGGATTTCGATCCTATCCTATGTTATGATGAAAAGGATCCCTATGCTTTCAAAAGAAAATTATGCTTGGCATAATTAAAATGTGTTTTATAAGTATATGGTTTTCAAAGAGCTGTTTTCAAAGAGATGTTTTCAAAGAGTTATTTTCAAAGAGCTGTTTTCAAAGAGATGTTTTCAAAGAGCTATTTTCAAAGAGTTGTTTTCAAAGAGTTGTTTTCGAAGAACTATTTTCAAAGAGCTGTTTTCAAAGAGATGTTTTCAAAGAGATGTTTTCAAAGAGTTATTTTCAAAGAGCTGTTTTCAAAGAAATGTTTTCAAAGAGCTATTTTCAAAGAGTTGTTTTCAAAGAGCTGTTTTCAAAGAACTATTTTCAAAGAGCTGTTTTCAAAGAGATGTTTTCAAAGAGCTGTTTTCAACGAGCTATTTTCAAAGAGCTGTTTTCAAAGAGATGTTTTCAAAGAGCTATTTTCAAAGAGTTGTTTTCAAAGAGCTGTTTTCAAAGAACTATTTTCAAAGAGCTGTTTTCAAAGATATGTTTTCAAAGAGATGTTTTCAAAGAGTTATTTTCAAAGAGCTGTTTTCAAAGAGATGTTTTCAAAGAGCTATTTTCAAAGAGTTGTTTTCAAAGAGCTGTTTTCAAAGAACTATTTTCAAAGAGCTGTTTTCAAAGAGATGTTTTCAAAGAGCTGTTTTCAACGAGCTATTTTCAAAGAGCTGTTTTCAAAGCGATGTTTTCAAAGAGCTGTTTTCAAAGAGCTATTTTCAAAGAGATGTTTTCAAAGAGCCTATTATTTTCAAAATATGTCTCGTGCTGTAATGCACAATATGAGTTTTATCAAGAGCCGTTTTATAAAGAAGCTCTATCAATGCCCGTTTTATAAAGAGCCGGGATTTATGTGTTTAATCATCTTATAAATTAATTAATTTGCGATGAGTCTACTGAGTATTTCCCCCATGAAATGCTCACCCTACTTTTAACATTTTTGCAGATTTCGGAGATGGTGGCGAGCGATGAATGATGGTGGCAATAATCGTTAAACGGTTGAAAGTTTGACTTTAATGATTTCCGTATTTTTCCAAACAATCGAATAATTTAGAGAAGTTCATTTATTTGAGAAATTATGACATTGTCAATTTCTTTACAAAATTAATGGTTCGATTTACTATTTCAAATGGTTTCATAAATGTTTCAATTTTATCGGCCATTACAGTTTATTTAATGTTTCCAAAAATGAATTTCAATTATTTCTTCCGCAAAAATATTATTCGAAAAATTTAGACAGAAAATGACGTAGTGAATCGGGTATACGGAACTCGGGGCGCTACACATGGGTAGGGCATTGCGAAATAGAAGGTTTATTGGGGCTGATTTTGGTGCGAAGGACCGAGGCCAAATCGAGGCTAGGAGGTTCAATTCTTTGGTGATTTTTCCGGTGATACTCCGAATGGAATGGAATGGGTTGGGAGTGGAGGTAAGTATATGGGTTTCTCATTTAATTTGAGTTTTGGGTTGTCTTGAGGGCGTTTTGGTTGTGGCGGCTGGTGGTGGTACGTTGGCGGTGGTTATGGGCAGGGGCTCGGTGATGTTGGTGGTGCTTGGTTTTGGATGTCACAGCTTGAAGAGGTGGCTCGAGGTTCGGGTTTGGTGATTTCTAAAAGTGGGCAGTGCGAGGCGATTGTTGGTGGCGGTTCTTGGTGGTTGGGGCATTCGGAAGTTTGGGATGAGGTTTCGACTGCGGTGTTGGCGTGGTGGTGCAGACAATGGTGTTTGGATCTGTGTCAGATTGGTTGGCCGTGGTGGTTCAATTTGGCTGTGGGTGGTGACGAGTGTAGTGTGACGGTGGTGGATTTGCAGATAACAAACTTTGGCTATGGTAGAAATTGAGAGAAATTATACCTTTACTGGAGGCGTTGTTTGCGTGGGTTTCGATAATGAGGTGGGGAGTTTAATTAATAGTTGATTTAGGTGTTAAACATGGTAGTTTCGGCTGAATCTTGGTTTATGGAAAACTTGTAAGGATTTTAGAAATGAGTATCGATCGTGTAAGGAAAAACTTGGGGAGGAAGAAGCTGTTGAATTGGTTGGGCTAGGAAATGACTTATTGGATTTTTAAATGGGCTTGAATGATTGGTAAAAATATTTGGGCTCGATAAGTTGGATTGGATTAACATTTAAAATTGGGACTTAATATAATTAATACTTGGACTTTTGAAAATAAACTGTGATATTGAAATATTTTTTGATAAAAATTGAAATTTGACTAAGTTTTTAAACAAATTTAATTTCACTTAATTGGCTAAACGAACACGCTTTTAAAAATAAATGAATGAATGAGCAAAGTCGAAGAAACACGTTTTTTTTTTAAATAAAAATATTTAAAATCACGAAAATTCTCGGTCGCTACACTGCTCGTGACAAGCAAGTAATATACTTCTAGTATACTACTAATGTTGTCCTACTTCGTGAGCAACAATATGATACATTATCAATTCAGAATTTATGAATAAACATCTGCAAATATTTAATCAGCTTAAATAATATTAATTACCATATAACATGATATGAATTTATATATAAAAATTAATTACCAAAAATACATCAGGAAAAAAAATCTCCATATATAGAAGTTAACAAAATTGACTAAATCTTTTACCAATATGCAAAGATAATAAACATACACGTGAATTACATATATAAAAATTAGATATATAAGTAATATGTGGTAGAATAAAATCTAATAATGTATTTGAGAATTCAAAATAACGTAGTGATTGCTAATGACAAAATTGAAAGAGCAAAAAATAATAACAATAATAATTTGTTGGAACATGATATACTTTAACGAATTTATTTTGATTCTTCAAAAAAAAAAAATCAATATTCTTCTAGAATATTGAAAATTATAATTCATGTTCTTCATGAGCAAATAACATCACTCTAGGATATTAATTATACAGTTGTACTATTTTAGGAGTAACAACAAATTATTTATAATAGACAAATTTACGATTAATATTATTCTGAAATATTGAAACGCAATAATAACGCAATATTCTTATGAGATATTGATTTGAAATTCATTCAATTATCAATATTCTTCCGGAATATTGATATAAAGTAATAAATTATATTAAACCAGATATATGTTTATCATCAATCAATATAGTTAAAACGATAATACAAATCGTATAACCGACTTATATTTATTTATAATAGACAGTTCTACAATTAATATTCATCTGGAATATTAATTATCTATTATGCTACTTCAGGAGCAATAACGAATTATTCTTTTGAAATAATTATAGATCTAAAATTGCTATTATTCAAGAATAATATGCCAATATTCTTCTGAAAAATTGAAAATTATAATTCCTGCTCTTCAGGATTGAATAATATTCTTCTGGAATATTAATTATAATGTTGTGCTAATTCATGACCAACAACAAATATTTACAATAGACAAATCTATGATTAATATTCTTTTGAAATATTCATATAATGTTGTGCTACTTCAAGAACAACAACATAATAACATCAATAAATTTGTAGTGGACAAATTTATGATTAATATTCTTCTGAAATATTAATATGCTATTGTGCTACTTCAGAAGTAACAACATAATGAATTATCAACTTACGGGTAAAAAAATTCAACAACAATAATAATAATATATACATTAAACATACATAAAAAACTTTAACGTAAAGAAGATTACATCTAGGAGGTAGAATCACATATTCAAACAATATATTACACAATTATATATAAAAATTAAGCACAAAATGTAGAATTGGGAAGAATTGTGTACAGTCATATATTAGCACATACTTGAATTAGTTTAATATGTAGAATCAAAATTATAATATAGTGATTACAATTTTATAAGAATTGTTCAGGTGGCGGTATTGGTTTGAATAATTAGAATCCATAATTCAAAACTTCAACCTTAAAAGAACTCGACTGCAAAAAATAGAATTGGAATTGGAATTGGAATTTTAGAATAATCAATTCAGAATTGAAACTTTAGAATAATCAACTCGAAACTCCTAATTGATTTGGGAATTTAGAATAATCACATGTCCCAAAATTAATTTTGGCGCACGTGATATTACCTTCTAACTAATATTTTGATAAATAAGATTTTGAGGATTTTTTCTAATTTCATATGGTAGAGATTCGTGTTAATAATGTGTTGTGAGAAAAAGAGAGAAAAGTAGAGACACCAATAAACTTGTTTGTTTTAGGTGGGGCAGACTTTTTTATTATTTTTTTATAAAAAAGTAAATTTTTTTAAAGAGTCTAATTCAAAATCAAACTCTTTTTACAATTTACCTCCGATTTTATCAACTTGTGTTTTGAATTTAGATGTTATTTGAGTTTTATTTGTCCTTCTTAATAGATTGAATTTTTTATAATTTCAAACGCTTAGTACTCAATCAACAAGCATTCCCGTGTAGATTTTTTGGTTTCAAGGAAAGTTGAAGAAAATTAGTTACCATAAGTGAGAGAGTTCATTGACTTTTCAACAAGTTTCAACAATTTTGAACTTTTTTCAACAAGTTTCGACAATTTTGAACTTTATTGTCAAAAAAAAAAAAATAGATTGACCTTTCAAGGGACAACAAGAGCACTGAAACTTCAAGTTTCTAATTTTGTGCAGACATCAAGAATTAAGGAATTTGATTTTTTTTTTTAAAATTAAATTTATACATGTTTGAAGGCTTGAAAAGTTTTCGGAATATATCTTTTTAGATACTCCCCAATAGATTAACTTTTCAGTTGGACACTTAGAGGACCTGAAAAATATGCAGATATTTTTTTAAATATTCCGCGAAATATTTACTTTTTAGGATGGACACTTGGAAGACCTGAAAATATGCGAGAATGTATCATTTTATACACTCCCTGATATACTTATTTTTCAGGATTGATACTTGAAAGACCTGAAAAATATGCGAAATGTATCATTTTAGATACTCCCCGATATGCTTAATTTTAAGGATAGACATTTCGAAGACATGGAAAATATGTGGAATGTATCATTTTAGATACTTCTAGATATACTTACTTTTCAGGATATACATTTGGAATTCCTGAAAAAATATGTAGAATGTATCATTTTAGATTCTCCCCAACATACTTACTTTTGAGGATGGACTTGGAAGACTTTCAAAACAATATCTAGAATGTATCTTTTTAGATACTCTCCATAAGATTGTTCTTGGTTTTACAAAACACGTTTTACATTTAAAAAATAATAATATTCTGCTTGCTGACCTTTTTTTTTTTTTGTAGGGTGGCAAAACCAAATTGCAAAGACAAGGAAAATTTGAAATCAACTAATGTTAACTTTATGGTCCCGCGCGAAGAAGTCAAATTGTTTTCCTTTCCAAGACTACCATGAACTTCCAACCAGCTTGAGAGAGACTTTAAGCTTACTATCCATACGCCAATGACATACCTCTTCATCAATAAATTTCTTTTGAAAGAGATGTACATGTGTATTCTCAATGCTGTCAGAGAAATTCAAATAGTATTGGACATCCTTGTTTATGTCTTCCTTCCCACCACTCTCCAGGCGCAACGTTCATCTCAAAGGCAGTCATTTTTGAGAGAATTGATCAAAGAGAGATCAGTTAGGAAAGCACACTCTATTATCACCAAGAAGTTTCTTACTTGTCAAAGTTTTGGGAATGGTCCCTCTAAATTCATAAGCTTCTTATCATGAAAAATCTTCTTGAGCTAGCTTATGCAGTTTACTCTTGCAGGAAAGATTATTCTTATCCTGACTCTATTTATCAAGCTCTTTGTAAAGTTTGGTGCCTGGAGACCAATACTTTTGTAACTACCATTGGAGAGATCAGCATTTCGCTTTGGGATATCAAAGAGATTATTAGACTTTCCATCAGAGGTAATTATTACGAGGAGGTAGTACCAAGTCTTTTGGAACTAATGAATTCCCTCCCCTAATCTTGTTTACATTTAGGCCTTTTCACTAATCGTCGACAAGAAGAAGAGTGATCGCATACACCACAACGAATAAATTGATTTTTTGTTCAAAACTGACGATTGTATTCTGAATCTAAGGAAAAGCAAGATGTTTAACTAGGCTATAGAAGCAAACTCATCTTCAGGAGATCAGTCAATAGCCAAAAACAAAATACAGAGACCTATTTTTACAGAATAACCACATGATATTCTGCACAGTGACAGGGAGTACTAGAATTATTCTTTATCTATCGAAGAAGAAGAATTGGACGTAGCGGCTAAAAGGTGTATTTTATACACTTAATTGTATATCAAAATTAGAATAATTATTGTCATTCCTGAATAAATCCTACTTAATTGCTTTATATTTGTACTAGAGTTCTTTTACTTGTTTATTTAGTTTACTCATGATGTTGTTCTTTACTATTATTCATGTTTTCAATTCGAAGGTTATGAACAACTAAACTCTTTGTTGGGATTAACAATGTAGCGTAGTTTTCCGCTTTTAATTGCATTGTTCAAGTTTTACGTGTGGAATGCATGTGATGGTTTTATTTTGTGATTAATGCATGAATTAATTGGCCACTAATTTATTGATTTAATGGGTTGTTTTCATAATCCGAGAGGTGGGCGAACAACCTAGATCTAGGAATAAAACCCGATAATTGAACGAACGATAGAGATATACGTTTGTTGTTATTGTGATTGATAAGTGCTTTATTAGCACTTATTTAGTTCACCTATTTTCGTATCTTGTTATTTCTTTAGTTTCATTAAAGTATTGTTTAATGCATTTTTTGTTTTGTGTTGTTTAGGATCACAAAGAACGGGAAAAGAGGAAAAAGGGCAAAAAGCACTGAAAAATGAAGTTTGGGGACCAAGGTTGCAAAATAGATTACTGCCATAACTTACAGAGTCACGGTCGTAAGTCGCTACCAGGCGCAAAGGAGAAAATGCCAGAAGTCCACTTACGGCTGTAACTTGTGAAGTTACGACAGTAACTTTCAAAAGTCAAAAATTTTCAGCAGCTGATTTAAGGCCTCAAATGTAACTTTACGGCTATAACTTTCCCGCAAAAAACTTTCCTTACTGTTGTTGAAGTCTATCTTTGAAGAATTTTCCATGACTATGTTGCATTCATTGTCTTATTCAAGGGGGAAGTTGTGCCATTCATTTATTGTTGTTTTCTTTTCCTACAAACTTGTAACATTGAATCTATTCATTTTCCTTCAATTGTTGAATTGTTACGTTTTGAATGTTTTGAGTTTATTTGATTAATATATTTGATTTGGAAAATTGAATTGTTTAGTCTCTAAACTCATGTATATGCTATGTTTAAATCTTTTGATCCGTAATTATCATTAGATCTAGATTCATAGTTGCAAATAAATCTCGTGTAGGTTTAGTAATAATTCGACTTGTATTTATTAATTCTAGCTTGTGAAATTAATAATCCAATTCAATCAATTTCTTCTCATTTTTCACACTAGCCTTGCATTAAATTCTAAGAGCTTGTTTAGGATTACCCATTGGCTAGAATTGAACCAAAGAGCTCGATTTGATTTAATTTACATAAGGAAGAATTGAGATAATTAGAGCTTGTCGATTATTTACGATTGATAAGTTGAATGAGGGATAGAGACTCGTTGCAAGGAAAAGTATAACAATAATTGAGGGGACAACTGAACCCGAGAACAAGATCTTCTCTCATATTAGGTCTTAAACACTTTTACTTGTTACTTTTATACATAATTTTCATTTAAGCAAAACTCAACAACAAAACCCCCAACTCTATTCTATTTGATCGGGCAACTAATTAGGTTCACTGTTTCGTGGGTTCAGCTCTTACTCACGCTACTACATTTTAAACTAATATTTTGCGAGTAAGGAATTTATTAAATTTTGGTGCATTACAACATGCATCAGCGATCATTAATTGAGTTCTTGTGTTCCATGTAACTAATCATTACAACATGCTATCTAGAAACATGGTTGACTAATTAGGTAGATTTGATTTAAACTCGATAGAGGAATTTCATAAGCATAAGTGAACTCGATCGATCACATTATTGGTTTTAAACTTGAACAGTGGAATTAAAAGTATTGACTACGTGAAACCGTGAAATCCCAACTTCGATTCATATATTACGAAAACACACTTTGTTGTCTTGTTTGATTGCTTTTAGTTAAATCATTTAGTCTACACAAAATCTCACTCTTTAATTATTCAAATAAAGCAAGAGTTAGCATAACTTGTGTAGCATTTAATCGATTAGAAATTTATTTTTCCTGCATTTATTTTATTTTTCTCTTTACTTCTCTATTTTTCACTAAATACTGCTTGCATGTTTCCTTGCTTGCATGCGTAGTACTTGATCGACTAATATTGAATATTTTGATTTTGATCCAAGGATCGAGACAACCTTTCAACAGCGAAGGGCAGCACAAGAACCAATGGAAGCTAACAACAACAAAACCTTTGAGCTCAAATCTGGTCTTATTCAACTTTTGCCAACTTTTCGAGGACATCCCGTGATGTGATCCGAAGTAGGAGACCAAAGGAGAAGTCGACCTATCGGCAATGCGACAGTGATCTACGCGGGAAACGGCACAAGTTTTATGCTGGAGTCGAGCTGAGAAGGCGAAAGGATCAAGCCGAGACAAATAATCAAGAAATTGTGCAGAAAGATACTTACGGCCGTAAGAAGAAACTTCACGGCCGTAAAACTCAAGTTCACGGCCGTAAAACTCAAATCCTCACGGCCGTGACTCCGCCTCGGGTTTGAATAAGGAATTGCAGAATTTTATAGTTATGGCCGTAATGATAATGGTCACGGTCGTAAGACTTATGCAGAAGGACATTTACGGCCGTAAATCAGTTCTCACGGCCGTAAATCTGATTTCCCGGAATCACGCGTTTTGTTAATTTAATTCCGTTTTTTTTATTAATTACATTTATGTTTTGGGCCCAATTAGCGGCAAACCCTAGTTTAGGTTTTCTTGCTTATTTATATTTCTTTTCATCATTGTAAAGAACAACTTGGATATTATTGAATGAATGTGAGATTTTCTCTCTCGAAAAGGAGGATTCCTTTTTCTTGTTCTTGAAGAAAGATTTATAGAACTTATCAAATATTCTTTCCTGAATGTTTGTGGCGTTCCAATCAGGAACTTATCAAGGAGTTTGGCATCCCTTTTGGCGTTTCGAAAACCTCGGTTCTTCAATCCGCATCGTCAATTTATTGCGTCGTGATTGTTGGGTCCAGGTCCTATCGTCAATCTTATTTTAATTTCCGTCTATTTATTCGTGTTCTTGTTATTTTCGAGTCAGATCTGATTTAGATCTTTCTTAGGGTTTTAGATTTCGTTATTCCGCGTTGTTCGACGAGATTCCCCTCCCGGGATCGCGTCATCTGGTATCAGAGCTTGGATCTATTTTAGATTCTTGCGTTTCTTGATTTTCTTGATTTTTTTCGTGTTCTTCGCGTTCTTCGTGTCAGTCATAAATTTTTCCAGTTTGATCCATAAGAGTCAGTCCCAAAAATTCAAAAGTGTTTTTCTTGTTCGTGTCTCGTCCAAATCCAATTCCATTTTTTTCGCCATATTCGTAGTCAGATTGTCTAACAGTTTAGAAAAAAAATCCATTATTTTCCTAAATATTCCGAATTTGTTTCTGTGAGGACTAATAATGTCTAGCAGACGGGATTCATCATCTTCATCAGTTGGAGACAACCAGGGAAATTACAAAAGGGAGCCAACAGCTCTATCAACGAGCCACAACAAACGACCGGAAGGTATGAATAGAGTCAATAAAAATGATGTAGGTGTGATGGAGACGATACATGAGCAGTTTGAGAAGTTGATGACTAGGATGGATAAGCAGGAGGAAACTATTAACAAGTTGCGTAGGGAACAAACTCGTGCGGGTCCTAGGGTTAGGAGGGAAGACCGGAGGGATCATAGGGGGAGACGTAATCAAAGGGTTGGATATGGGTTTGATGATGAAGAGTTTGCGAGTGAAGGAAGTAGTATCCAATCATTTGTGGGTAGTGTAAGGAGGAGAAGGGGTAGAGGAGATAGGAATGAAAGGGCAAATAATAGACGAGATCGTGGTGATCGGGATGAGATAGATGATAATCTAGGTAAAATAAAAATGTCTATTCCACCTTTTCATGGGAGGAGTGATCCGGAGGCTTACCTAGATTGGGAGAAGAAGGTAGAATTGATGTTTGATTGCCACAATTATTCTGAAGGAAAGAAGGTGAAACTAGCGGTTGTTGAGTTCACCGATTATGCCATTAATTGGTGGGATCAGTTGGTGAAGGATCGGAGGAGAAATGGTGAAGAGCCGGTGGATACATGGCGTGAGATGAAAACCATCATGAGGAAGAGGTTTGTCCCAAGCCACTATCATAGGGATATTTATCAAAGGTTGCAGGGGCTCACGCAGGGTTCTAGGAGTGTAGAAGAATATCATAGAGACATGGAGATAGCCATGATTAGGGCCAACATGGTGGAGGATCGGGAAGCTACAATGGCTAGATTTTTGAGTGGGCTGAACAGGGATATTGCGAACATTGTTGAGTTACAACATTATGTGGAACTGGAAGACATGGTTCACATGGCAATGAAGGTAGAAAGGTAATTAAGGCGGAAGGGGACATCTAAACAATCACCAGGAACCTATCCTACATCACAACCGAGGAAGGATCACAATGATGAGCACGTCCCGAAGGGAAAGGAGGAACTTCCAACTAAAGGTAAAAATATTTCTGATTCTCAACCTACTAGGGATAGAAATATTAAGTGCTTTAAGTGTTTGGGGTCGGGCCATATAGCATCACAGTGTCCAAATAAAAAAGTAATGCTTTTGCGTGATAATGGTGAAATTAGTTCTGAGGATGAATTTAAGGGAATGCCTAAGTTAGTGGATATTGGGGCTAGTAGTAGCGATGAAGAGGGGTTAACTTATGCGGTGAAAGGGTCCCTTGTGAATAGACGTGTCCTAAGTTCTCGAACTAAGATGGTTGAGATTGATGAACAGCGGGATAATCTTTTCCACACTAGGTGTTTGGTAGGGAAAAAGGTTTGTGGAATGTTAATTGACGGGGGAAGTTGTACTAATGTGGTTAGTACATTATTGGTGGAGAAGTTGGGATTGCCTAAGGTGAAACACCCCAACCCCTATAAATTACAGTGGTTAACCGAGTCGGGAGAACTTAAGGTGAACAAGCAGGTTAATATTAAATTCACCATTGGGGGTTATAGAGATGAGGTGGTGTGTGATGTGGTCCTTATGAATGTTGGGCATATTTTATTGGGAAGACCATGGCAACATGATAGGAGAGTGGTGCATGATGGGTTCAAAAATCAATATTCTTTCGTGAAGGGAGGGAAAAGGATCACTCTTGCTCCGCTAACGCCTAAAGAGGTCCAAGAGGATCAATTGAAAATAAAAAGTGAGTTTGAGGAAAAAAATAAGAGCGTTGAGGCCACGACCTCAGAAAAAGGAGAGGGTGTGAAAGTTGAAAACAAGAGAGTTGAGGCCACGACCTCAGAAAAAGGTGAGCTTGAGAGTACAAAGAAAAAGAAAAGAGAGTCCACCACAAAAATGAGCTTATTTGCATTCGCTAACACATCCCTCCCTAGTTTGGCTAATTCTGTTTTGCAGGTACTACAATCAAATTACAAAGCTAAGGCCAAAAGTAAAATTAATTGCCGGACAGGACAACCCCGAAGTATGATGCATAGAACAAAACGGGAATAGGTCTCTCGAGCCAACGAAAGCAAGAGACACGTAAAGGAGAGGCCATATACGGATTCGAGGTCGAATCCTTTCCAAGAAAGGGGGGATGATGTGATCCGAAGTAGGAGACCAAAGGAGAAGTCGACCTATCGGCAATGCGACAGTGATCTACGCGGGAAACGGCACAAGTTTCATGCTGGAGTCGAGCCGAGAAGGCGAAAGGATCAAGCCGAGACAAATAATCAAGAAATTGTGCAGAAAGATACTTACGGCCGTAAGAAGAAACTTCACGGCCGTAAAACTCAAGTTCACGGCCGTAAAACTCAAATCCTCACGGCCGTGACTCCGCCTCGGGTTTGAATAAGGAATTGCAGAATTTTATAGTTACGGCCGTAATGATAATGGTCACGGCCGTAAGACTTATGCAGAAGGACATTTACGGCCGTAAATCAGTTCTCACGGCCGTAAATCTGATTTCCCGGAATCACGCGTTTTGTTAATTTAATTCTGTTTTGTTTATTAATTACCTTTATGTTTTGGGCCCAATTAGCGGCAAACCCTAGTTTAGGTTTTCTTGCTTATTTATATTTCTTTTCATCATTGTAAAGAACAACTTGGATATTATTGAATGAATGTGAGATTTTCTCTCTCGAAAAGGAGGATTCCTTTTTCTTGTTCTTGAAGAACGATTTATAGAACTTATCAAATATTCTTTCCTGAATGTTTGTGGCGTTCCAATCAGGAACTTATCAAGGAGTTTGGCATCCCTTGTGGCGTTTCGAAAACCTCGGTTCTTCAATCCGCATCGTCAATTTATTGCGTCGTGATTGTTGGGTCCAGGTCCTATCGTCAATCTTATTTTAATTTCCGTCTATTTATTCGTGTTCTTGTTATTTTCGAGTCAGGTCTGATTTAGATCTTTCCTAGGATTTTAGATTTCGTTATTCCGCGTTGTTCGACGAGATTCCCCTCCCGGGATCACGTCATCCCGGTGAGGACCCATACAGGCACCTTAAAGAATTTCACGTGGTGTGCGACAATATGAGGCCAACGGGCATTTCCGAGGAGCAAATCAAAATGAGAGCTTTCATATTCTCACTGAAAGATGCTGCTACTGATTGGTTGTTTTGTTTACCATCCGGAATAGTGACCACCTGCAATGACATTAAGAGACTTTTCCTAGAGAAGTATTTCCCTGCATCTAGAGCTGGTACCATTAGGAAGGAAATTTGTGGTGTGCACCAGAATAGTGGCGAAACATTGTATGAGTATTGGGAGCATTTCAAGAAGCTTCTCTCAAGTTTCCCCCATCACCAAATTAGTGAGCAACTCCTAATACAATATTTTTATGAAGGACTGTCACCGATAGACAGGAGCATGATAGACACTGCAAGTGGAGGTGCCCTAATGGATAAAACACTAGAACAAGCACGGGCTCTGTGATCTCTAATATGGTTAGGAACACTCAGTAATTCAATTCAAATAGGGATACGCAAGTTAGCCGCGTGAATAAGGTAAGTGGTTCCAATATTAAAAATCAATTATCTGAACTAACAAACCTTGTTAAACAAATTGTTGTAGGGAACCCACAACAAGTCAAAACATGCAGGATATGTTCAAATTTTTGACATAAAACGGACGTGCCCGGTTTTGCAAGAGGAGAATACTGAACAAGTAAATTTTGCAGGGGGTTTTCCTTTTCAAAGACAGAAGTACAAGCTGTACTTCAATACCTACAACCCTGGAGAGAGGGATCACCCCAAGCTATGAAAATAACAAGCCCCCGAGTTTTGTCTCAAAAAAACCTCAAGGGAAATTTCAGCAATAAGGGAATTTCCAACCTCTGGGGCAGTATCAACAAAGACCCCAAAACTCAAGTATTTTCCTTGAAGACATGGTAAAAACTTTGGCTTCGAACACACTTCAGTTTCAGCAAGATACCAAGTCCAGCATTCAAAATTTGGAGAACCAGATGAGCTATCAACAGATTAGAGGCACAATTCGGAGTCAAATTACCATCTCAACCTGAAGTTAATCCAAGAAATGTGAGTTCCATAACACTACGGAGTGGAAAAGAGATTGAAGGTTTCCGAAAACAACCCCAAGTAAATGAAGTAGAAAGGGGGAAGGAAATTGACAGGGAGGAGGCCACTTCACAAAACCATTAGGTAAAAAATGACTCTAATGTATCTTTTTCAAGCAGGTTGGCGAAGACAAACAAGGAGAGCAATGAAAAGGAAATGTTGGAGACGTTCAAGAAATTTGAAGTGAACATTCCCCCTACTAGATACAATCAAGCAAGTCCCGCGCTATGCAAAGTTCTCGAAAGATCTGCGCGCCAACAAAAGAAAGCTGAAGAGGAATGAGATGGTAAGAATGGGAGAGTCTGTGTTTGCACTTTTTCAAAGGAAATTACCTCCCAAGTGCAAAGATCCAGGTATGTTTACCATACCCGATCAAATAGGTAATACTAAGATAGATCGTGCCTTGATAGACCTAGGCAGACCATTCTTAAAGACATCAAGACTAGAATAAATGTTAGTAGTGGCACACTTACCATGGAATTTGATAATGAAATTGTTCAATTCAATATTTATGACTTCGTGAAAGATCTTGATAATGCTAACCCTGTTAATTCTATTGATGTGATTGATTCTTCAGTACAGGAAGCTTTTGAACTGAATGGAAGGGACTGTATAAAATTTTTCAGTAATAAGCACCATGAGAAAGAAAATGATGAGCTAACCTTGAGTACTAATTTGCAGGATACTGTTGATATCTTTATTGATTGTCCAAAGTCACCACAGCCAGGTAAAATCTCGTATCGCCTTACCAGTTTTTGTTGAGAAGCTTCTACGTGTTTTCCATATCCATAATCTCGGTTGAAGGAGAAAGCAATAATTCGAGCTCATGACAGTAAACAAAGGTGCTGCAGGCACTGCTCGGGAGGCAATCCAAGAGGGGAGTTTCTTTACTCTCTCATTTTTGTTATTATGTTTATTTCATTTACTTGATAAAAAAAATGGGGCAACACTCAAGTTACGGCCGTAAGTGATAACTTTACGGCAGTAACGCAATGTTGAAGTTTTTATCCAGCACATTAGCTGCGACTATAAGAGCCTATCTTAACGGCCGTAATGAATTCTCATCAATTTTTATCTAGCACTTGGGTTACGGCCGTGACTACCTATTTTACGGCTGTAACGAACTCTGATTTTTTATAAATCACGCTGCACTTACGTCCGTAATGAACTCTCTTACAGTCGTAAGTTTAGTGACTTTTAAAATAACAACCCCTCTTTCTTCATTTCCTTCACGCCCTTTTCATTTCTCTCCAACTTCCCAACCCTAGAGACTTCTTCCCCAATTCATCCCCATATTCAAGCATTCATTCATCAATTTTGTGCAATACGTAAGCAACCTAGGGTTGTTTATTTAGATTTATCCACTTCCTCACAAGAATCAAAAGGTAAGCACTTTTCAAAATTGATTTCCACTTGCTTCACCCATTCGGAAAATAATCTCGAATTTTCTCGAAGTTTTCCCATACTTTGAAGATTGTGGAACATTGTTGTTAACTTCATGTGTTTTTGGGGATGCTCCATTGCTTACATTCACATACGTAGGCAAAAACACCAACAAGCACACTACCTGTTAGAGAAAATGCCTTAATGAAGTTGTGCTCTTTGATTCCACTTATTGTCACTTGACACCTTGCACTTTGAAATTGTGATCACATAGAGACCATGATAAGGGTTTGATTGATGAGTTTGTAGCATTGATAAGTGTATTTTATATACTTATTTATCTATCAAAATTAGGATTCATGAATAAACTCTACTTAGTTTGTGTTTATTTGTCATTATTTCAGGTTTTATCCCAAAATCAAGAAAAATGAGAAATTGAAGCAAATACATAATAATTGGATGAAAAGTGGAGCTAATTGAAGATGTTTTGAAACTCAAGTGCTTAATTGCACAATTGAAGACTTAAGGACCAACTTATCATATTGGAAGAATTGAGAGGCTTAAATGAAAATTTATTTGATTTGGATTGGGCCTTAGGGCTGATTTTTGTGTGTGTGTGTGTGCACATACACACACACACACACCTTGCTGGAAAAGAGAAATATAGAGCCGTGGGTAGTGAGCAGCCGAGAGACAGGCAACCGGAGGGAGACTTCTTAGATTCTTATTAGAGGGGCTGCTTGGGGAGTTATATATACACATATACATGGGTATAGAGACAGATATATACATGGTTGGAGTTAATTGAGGGGAAAGATTAGAATTGATTCTAAAGATGACACACGGCTGTGCCTGGGGATTAAATTAAGTTGGTGTGGCTGCATAAAAAAAAAAAAAAGAGAGAGAAAGTAAAGCCAGCCGAGAGGGATAAATAGGAGATAAATTGGAGAGAAAAAGGTTGGTAGGTTGTGGTATAAAAAGGAATAAAAAGGAGGCTGCATGGGGAAAATTGAGATAGATATATACACAATAGCAGACTGGGAGAGATGAATAATTTGTTGGCACTTTTCTTGGAATAGATACACACAAGAGCACTCACGGCCGGGGTGATAATTGGTGGTGCAAGAAGATGTTAATTTCACAATTCTTCAAACTTCGGGTTTTTTTTATATTTTTATTGCTTTTTATTTCAAGAACATGAGTAGCTAAATTGTTAATCTGGATTGACGATATACATTTAATGTTTTTAGTTTGATTTTAATTCTCAAGTTGGTGTTTTATTCTCATGTATTGATTTTATTATTGCATTTAATGCTTGAGTTGCTTAATCACCAATTCATGATTTAATAGTTGTTTTCATAATCCGAGGGGTGAGTTAACAATTAGACCACGTAATAAAATTCGACAATTTCAACAAAAAAATAGAGATATGAATTTGTTGTTGCTTGTGGTCACTTATGAATTCCTAGGTAATTTTATGCATTTAGCTAAGAAAACAACTTTTAATTGAACTCGAAAGAGGTAAATTAGATATATGCGTGAATTCGACCAATACAATTTTAGAAAACAACTTGAGATACGAAATTGAGCTAGAACATTGCTACAAAATCGTTAGTCCCGATATTCATTTAATTGTTAGAAAATCCACCACTTTACGTCTTGCTTTATTAGTTGATTTTAGTTTTGGATTTTTATTTTATTTAATTGAATTTTTTATTTCATTGATTTTCAATTATTTGTCATTTTTGGATTATTTTGCAATTTTGTTTTCTTAGTTAGTTTTGGTTTTCATCTAGGAATTTTAGAATCGAAGTAGATTTATAACGAATTAACTAGTTCTCGTGGGATCGACAACTCGGACTCAAACGTCCACTTCATTACTTGTTTACGATATCGTGTACTTGCGATTTCAAACCAACAAGCATGTGAGTGAGATTTCCTTGATTTGTGATGATTAGGCATTTTAGAGTTCTCCACATTGCTTGACCTTGATGAACAATTGGGTATGTGCACAATGTACTTGACAACAAGGCCCCAATTAATTTGCTTTCTTACAAGTTGGAATTTTGTGAGCATGTTTTTTTTTTTTTGTCGTTCACAGTTTATCCTCATGCGGGCCAGGAGCTAACATTAATAGTAGATAGTACATGAAAGGAGGGGACATAAACCTAACCTCCAAGAAAGCAAAGGAAGCAGTAAATGTAGGAGTTCAGCTCCCTAACAATAAAAGCAATGAAAAGTACAAGTAAAATAAAGCCTAAGCTATAGCCCTCTGTAGCTGGGTTGGCCATATCTGTCGATCTGTACAAGCGCCCTGAGTCTGCGAGGTAGATCATGCAGTCCATACTCCTGATAGTATCTCTGATCCCAACCCTCTGATGCAAGCTCGTCAGCAACCTGATTACCCTCATAGTAGATATGGGAAATAGTGTCACTGTCAAACTGAAGGATGTCTCTGATCTGTCTAAGGATGCCCTGAATCCTCCAAGGTCCACCTACTCGGATGATACAACGGATAGCCACTAAAGAATCAGCATCAACCCAAATAACTGTAATCCCCAATCTGCGAGCAAGAAGAATGCCATCCAGGATAGCCTGCAGCTCAGCGTCAAGAATAAGGCAGTCCCCATAGAATGCAGAAAAAGCCCATATACAGTGCCCGCCATGATTCGTAATAATACCCCCTCCACTAGTTGCACCGTCCTTAGCCCATCCATCAGTGTTAAGCTTGAAAGCTCCCACCTAGGGAGTACGCCAAAGTACCAAAATAGGGAAAGATGGTGTAGAGGGAGTAAAACTAATACCAAATAAAGAGGCAACACTGTGTCTCCGCGCCAATGCTATGATCTAAGGAGTCGCCCAGTATGTAAGAATGAGAGCATCCGGTACACTCTCCAAATAACCCTCCTCGGCTCCATCTGAATGCCCTGTGCTTCGCATCATTCCTCTCGATCCATAGGAACCAAAATATAACAAGGGGGATAATGGTGCAAATATGGCCCAGTCGAACATAGCGTCCAGAACACCTCCATCGCTAGAACATTTGCCTGACATCCTCACTAAAAATCATGGGAACCTGGAAAATATCTCCAAAGTGGTTCCAAACCTGATCTGAAATAGTGCTTCCTGGGAAAATATGCTTAATCGTCTCAATCTATGAGCAACACTGACATCTGGATGCTAAATGGCATCCAACACGCCCCTGAATAACTGTGTCAACAGGGATGAGCCCCTGCCATAGAATTTTATGAGCATGTGAAGTATTCTTGTTTAGAAATTAGGGTGAATCTTTTTATTTGTGCAATATGCTCTTTGAGGCCCCCATCGACATTGTGACCTTGTTGGTGCATTATGGTTGGCCTGGTTATATAAGGACTTGAATTTTCCTCTAATTCTCCTTTGTGTTAGTAATGAAAATTTTTCTCCCTATATTGATGTTACACTTTCTATGTGCAGATCCTTTCTATGGCTCCACCAAAGAAAAAGGGAAAGCAAGTAGCAGGGGAATCGTCATTTGAACCCCGTAGGGAGAGAGTTCAGTCTAAGCAATGCATCAAGGAGAGGTTATTTTTACTGGAGGATTTTCAGGGCATGAGGAGACTCAAGAAATCCGTGGAGAGATCCGTCGCTACGAAGGCCCATGGTGGGCCACCACCCCCATAGATCTCTAGGGGAGTCTTCCTTCCCCCTCTTTTGTTTTGTATGGGTTATTTCCACAATGAGAACATTGTGGCTTTCAAGTGCGGGGGAATGGATGTATTTTGGTTATTTTTCCTTTATTTTTGTCTTTTCTTGTGATCCAGTATTGTTCTTTTAGTTTAGTTCTCAGTTCATTTATATTCTTTAATTGTCATCTAAACCCACAATTTGGTGTAATAGGAAGCAGTCTCACTTTTGATCACTTATGAACAATCACACTTCTAAATTGCATAATTTGATGAAGAATGAGCACATGGAGATGAATTTCCAACAATTTTTGAACAATTTTGAAAATTTTGATAAATTACCTAACCAACCCAAACTGAAATTGATATGATCCTCTCTATAATACCCTATACGACCTAATTCTACGAGAGGTTATTAGGCTTTTTTGAGTAGCCACGGTTTGAATTTTGTAGGACACTATCCTTAGCCAATAGATTTGGAGTTCGGAATGAAGATGGAGCAATGACCTATACTTCATAATAACACATAATAACCGTAATTTGTAGTCTTTTAAGCCCATGGGTTGCTTTTACTCTTTACATTAATCTCTTATTTCTTTGATGATTGTCCTGCATAGTTGGTTTGTTCTTGGTTCTTTCGTGTACATGCTGTTATAGCTGCTTGGCTCAAGTGCAAAATATAGTAAAGACATTAGGTTAAACAAAATTTGACCTTCTAGATGGGTCCACCATGATAAATTTATCAATAGAAGCCCCTTTGAGCCTTAGCATTTCTTTGAAATTTTGATGCCATGATACAAACTATACACACCCTTTCTTTCATGCTATCTATATCTTGAACCTGTAGAGAAGAAGTTCACAAGCTTTGCCGGTGAGGAAACAAGCCCCCAAGTTGCACAAACCCAAAATCAAGTATTGGATCAGTTGGATAACAGGAAACCATGAAAATCACATTGGAGGTGGAGGAAGAAATGTTATGTTGAGCCAATTTAGCTTGTGAATTTTCCTTTCAATTCAGCCTAAATGTTTCCCTTTTATCCCACCTGACCCAAAGCCCCATTACAACCAAGTAAAGACCTTAACTTTGCACTTGTGTTATTGTTGGCTCTGGTTATGACATATGAGCAGTCTGTGGTAATGAATTCTCCATGCAATGCAGTGAATTGAGTGAAATTCTTATCCTTATACACTTTTTTGCGAAGAAAGTAAATATCTAGTGAGGGTGTCGGCTCCCATTACATATATTTATGGGTGGTTTGAATTGCTTGATCTAGGTTCTGTATTGTTGATTTGGGGCTAAGGATATTGTGTTGACTGAATTTTCACCATGGGCAACTCGCACTAATCTGGTGGCTTTTTCCGAAGTTGGGCGAAACTATTACCCTTATAGTAACTCATTGATAGGTGTTAAGAGGGAACTCGCTAGAGGTGGGAGGATATAAACTACATTTGGTTATGAATTGGGCCGGGAGTGTTGAATTTTTGTTTCTATTCGGGAGATATTGGATGATGCATCTCTTGCACACACTAACACACTCCAATTGTGCAATTGAGTTTTCATACTAGAGAGAAGTGGGCTGTAACCTTTTTAGTTTCCGTATTATGGGTCCATCTATTTATTTAAGTCTTGTTCTTTTCCTTCACATCATTGTTCGAGGACGAACAATGGTTTAATCGTGGGGGGATTTGATAAGTGCTCTATTAGAACTTATTTAGTTCACCTATTGTTGTATCTTGTTATTTATTTAGTTTCATTAAAGAATTGTTTAATGCATTTTTTGTTTTGTGTTTTGTAAGACCAAAAAGAATGAGAAAAGAGGAAAAAGGGCCAAAAAGCATTGAAAAATGAAATTTTGGGGACCAAGGGTGCAAAATAGCTTACAACCGTAACTTTCAGAGTCACTGTCGTAAGTTGCTACCAGGCGCAAAGGAGAAAATGGAAAAAGTCCACTTACGGCCATAGCTTGTGAAGTTACGGCCGTAACTTTCAAAATTCAAAAATTTCAAGCAGCTAATTTACGACCGTAAATGTAACTTTACGGTCGTAACTTTCCCGCAGAAAACTTTCCTTACTATTTTTGAAGTCTATCTTTGGCATGTCTTCTTAGGAGCCCTAGGGCACATTTTTGGGGATATAAAAAGTGAACATTCACCACAGAAAGGAGGTGGGGAAAAATAGGATTTACAATAGAGAATTCTTGGTAGATTTTCAAGCACAAGAGCATCAACAACAAAGTGAATTCATGAATCAACTTGAAGAATTCACCATGACTATGTTGGGCTAATTCATTGTCTTGTTCAAGGGGGAAGTTGTACCATTCATTTATTGTTGTTTTCTTTTCCTACAAACATGTAATGTTGAATCTATTCCTTTTCCTTCACTTGTTGAATTGTTACGTTTTGAATGTTATTGAGTTTATTCAATTAATATATTTGATTTGGCCAATCGAATTGTTTAGTCTCTAAACTCATGTATATGCTATATTTAAATCTTTTGATCCATAATTGTCATTAGATCTATATTCATAGTAGCAAATAAATCTCGCGCAGGTTTAGTAATAATTTGACTTGAATTTATTAATTCGAGCTTATAAAATTGATAATTCAATTCAATCAATTTCTTCTCACTTTTCACACTAGCCTTGCATTAAATTTTAAGAGCTTGTTTAGGATTACTCATTGGCTATAATTGAATCAAAGAGCTTGTTTTGAAATCATTTACATAAGGAAGAATTGAGATAATGAGAGCTTGTTCATTATTTACGATTAATAAGTTGAATTAGGGATAGAGACGCGTTGCAAGGAAAAGTATAAGAATAATTGAGGGTACAACCGAACCAGAGAACAAGATCTTCTCTCATATTAGGTCTTTAAACACTTTTACTTGTTATTTTTATTCATAATTTTCATTTAAGCAAAACTCAACAACAAAAGCCCCTCACTCTATTCTAATTGATCGGGCAACTAATTAGGTTCACTGTTCTTCGTGGGCTCGACTCTTACACACGCTAATACATTTAAAACTGATATTTTGCGAATAAAGAATTTATTAAATTTTGGTGCATTACAACACGCACCAGGGATCATTAATTGGGTTATTGTATTCCATGCACCTCATCATTACAACCTACTATCTAGAAACACGGTAAACTAATTAGGTAGGGTTGATTTAAAGTCGATAGTGGAATTTCGTATGCATAAGTGAACTCGATCGATCACATTATTGGATTAAAACTTGAACGGTGGAATTAAAAGTATTGACTACGTGAAATCGTGAAATCCCAACTTCCATTCATATATTACAAAAAACACACTTTGTTGTCTTGTTTGATTGCTTTTAGTTAAATCATTTAGTCTACACAAAATCTCACTCTTTAATTATTCAAATAAAGCGAGAGTTAGAATAACTTTGGTAGTTAATCTTAATCCTCGTGGGACAATAATCCGGACTCTCTTGTCCACTTTATTACTTGGATGCGATATTGTACACTTGTGATTAGCGCACATCAAAGGCCTATCTTTCCATTTGGCATTGTCGTTTTATTTTTCTTCCCAGGGATGACTGTCTCGGAGTTGGAACTTTTAAAGTAGCTTCCAAAATGGCTACAAAGTCGAATTACAGCTTGGTATCTCTTATCTTAGCTTGCATTTATAGAGGATTTATTGAGACAACAAATTGTGCGACTGCTCATGACACTAGATCAGTCAAATATACATTTCCTCGACATTTTCTGTATGACTAGGCTGCAACTTTTTTTGTTCGGGGCATCTATGACAACATTAACATGAGCATTGGTTGTCCTATTATCCAAAGATATGTTAGGACTTAAATGGTTTTAGCATTGGGAGGTTGATGCATTTGATTTTCGAGAACTTATTTGATGAAGAATGAACTCTTGTGGTTTTTCATGGAATCCTATTCATCTGCCTCATAGTGGTATACGCAATGATAATGGTGAGAGGTCTATAGAGACTTCACAATTCATGACGAGTATCGGACCATGGTTCCTTTCTTACTGTCGTGGTAATAATTTGTTCATTCTTGAGGCCTACAACCCTCACAGATTTACTAGGCAAGAGGGCTTTAGGGAAACCATTTGATGCTCACCAAAACAAATGATGTTAATAGCCAATGCAATCACTCTTTACAATGCTTGGTTATCTTTGACACGAGTAGGGAGTAGATGTACAGTCTACATTTCAAGAGATAAAGTATTTCCTGGCTGAACAAAATTAAAGTGCAAGATTTATTGTCCAGTGAGGATAGTAACTTTGTGCTTGGAAAATCACAATATGTACTGAAACAAATAGGAAAACATATTTCCAATGAGTTGGACGCTTTTTTGTTGTTTCCCAAACAACTCTTCAGAAAATACATTTGGATTTTCCAAATGAAAGAAGTATTAAGAAAATTAAAAAAATACATTCTTCTAGGGATCGCACTTCTACTTCAGAGCATGTAGAGAAAGTACAGGAGCATATAACAATTTCAGAAAGCTGCTCTAGGGACCAAACACCTTAAGCACTTGCTGCAATACTTCCTATGATGACCCCAAAAATAGGGCAATTTTTTTCTTTTTTTTTTATACCGGAGAGAACATAGCTGTAAGAAGCTATTAGTAGCTTATTTTCACAAATAAAGGCAGATTTACTACATTTACCAAAAACTATTTTTAAACTTATTTAAAACCTTTTAATTATTGTAAACAATGAGTTCACCCTATTAAACTTTTAGGGTCATCATTCTTACTTTGACCTTAACATTTTAATAACAATCGAGTCAAAATAGTTTCAACACTTCACAAGAATGATACTTAAACATTAAGTGGAACTTTACAATACAAGGCACATTCTTTTGACAAACATACACTTTACATCTCAAATTTGAGCTTCAACTAATTTACTTTCAAATGTAAAGAGTGTAATATTGAAATTCCAAAATTAGTTCAAGCTAGAGAGAAGAATAATCCTTCATCATTTTTTGTTACCAATAAGTACTATTTATTCTCGACAAGCATTCTCCATAGAGAATCCACACACCCATGAAATAAATGATTAATTGCCTATAAAAAGAGATCTAAAACAACAATGAAACAATGTCCAGTGAATAAAACTTGATGCATGTAATGAGATATTAATTTCAACATTAAGGTATAAAAATCATTTATATATCTATCATTATCAACATTTTCTTTTCAATCATTAACATACTTATTCATGAATATAATCATAAACTTTACTTCCTAACTTTGATCTTCATCTCTCATATAGGTAAATAAAATCATACTTATAGCCTCTATTTGGCAAACTACAAAAACAATGTTTTTAAACAACACAATTCCCCAAACCACCTTTTAACCACAAATATTTTCTCTCTTCACTTTTCAACCATATATTTAACTCAAAAACATAATAAAAAATAAAAATAAAAAGTTTTTTAACACAAAAATTTTAGCAAACATAACCTTAATAATCAACTTATATTGCCTTCATAATGTTTAGTGTCACTAATGATCATACTTTACAATCGACATAATGTTTAAGGTACGAATGCAATGCATTAAATGATATACATAAGTGATGGTGCTTTTCACTATTCTCATGCTTCATTTTCTTTCCTTTCTTTCTTTCTTTCTTTATTTTACTTTGGGCCCCTACCCTAAGAGTAAGTTTCAAAAAGCGCTCAACATAATTTTTGATATCATTTCGGTACAATTTGGTACCATTACGGTGCAAAGGTCGCCTATCATGAAATCTTGTCATGACATAAATTGTGAAGATGTAAACATCTCATCTTGTGAGTGATAGTCTTAAGCACAAAGCTTACTATACTGTTTATAACTATTGGAAGCACTAGAATCAAAACTTGATTCACTGCATGCTTGGAGAGTAAATCATGTATCATGAATGAATATAATACATCCAGGATTTTGCAAGAGTGACTACATGTAAGAACTCATAAAAATATCAACATTTGGCGCACTTGAAGTCAAAACTTCTAAGTGCTTCATTTGTTCAACGTGAAAGCACATAATCTCATTTTATGCTTTAACATGTACATTGATCATTTCTTTAAACATGCTTTCTCTTTTAAATGTTTAGTGATCATGAATGCATACGATGTTATGATGCAAATATTGTACATCAAATATCATACAATCATCACTTGAAAGATCATATACATAGTCATTTATTCATATTTGAAATAATATACTTTGCTCTTTAATGTTTAAAGATTATGAATGCTAGTGATGCTAAGATGTAACGTGATATAACAAACATCATAATAATCATCGTTTATAGACTTGGCACATAATCAACTTCTCAAACTTATCTTATATTATCATATTGCATAAATCATATTTTAATACATAAGAAACTAAGGATTCATATTTTGCAACATTAATAATCCCCTCTTAAAGTTCTTATGATCTAAAACACATTATTCCATATTTAACACTCCTAAATCTCAAAGCTAAGATAAGGATAGAAGTTGAATTTTTCTAATTCCCAAAAGTCTTAGGTATAAAATGATCTTCCACTTATGAAATCTAAACATAAAGTTTACTCTATGTTTATTTAATGCTAGTACTCCTTTACCATTACTTATAAATCATAAAACTTGTCCCAAGCATATAACAAGATATATTCCTCAATTCTACATCATTTAGCATCAAACTCTTAGCTTCAACACCTACAAAATGGTCTTTTAAGTGTGGAACTCCAATGCATTCTTAAAACATTTTTAAATCCTATTATCCATATCTCAATCATATACTTAAGTAATAAGGCAATACTTAACCCAACAATAAGTTTCACTTATAAAATCAAAGCATCATTAAATATCAAAAAAAAAAACTCAAATTCAATTCTTTCTTCTTGCTACTATGAACTTCAACTTTATATCTAACTTCCAAAAATTAAGATTTTGACATATGTGTACCATAAACATGATTCAATAATGAAATAGAACATGACAAATTCCACCTAAATCAATATTTTTCCATAGAAATCAAATCTATAATCACGCTAAATTCAATATAAAGCAACCATAACCCAAATTCAAATCTTTCTTCTTGCTACTATGAGCTTCAACTTTATATCTAACTTCCAAAAATTAAGATTTTGATACGAGTATACCATAAACATGATTCAATCATGAAATAGAACATGATCTAGTATCTAAATTCCAACTAAATCAATATTTTCCCAAAGAAATCAGATATATAATCATGGTGAAAGCAACCATTTAAAGTCACTTTGAAATCTCAATCATCAACTTAAAATTTTCTACAATTTCCCACCTTTAAAAATTCATATTCTTCAAGTAAAACTTACATCTTATATGTAAGATATCTAATATCATAATAAATTCATCATAATCAACTCCAATTTATATTATGATACTTGCATACTAGACATAAAACATACATTACTTAGAACAAGATTTATAGTCTTACATTCAACCATTCTCAAGTCTCAATCTTAAAATAGAAACTTCTATCTTCATCACTTCAAATTTTAGATTTCATAACCCAATAAAATCAACTCCAAAACAAGATCATAGTACATGAAATTCAAGGAAAAGTTTAAATCATAAGGTAGAACTAGATCTAGAGACTTTATTCTTTTTTACTTCAATCCTACTTCAGCATTCCCAATCAAAGTTGGATCTTCGATCCTATTAACTTCAACATAACATGTCCATTTAATATCACTTGAAATCATAAGCAAGAACTAAACATCTCAGCAATTCTCTATCTCTTTTGTATTAACTCGATTCCACGAAGTTTACAATTATAGGTAAGACATTATCAAATCTTGGTAGTTCATCAACAAGGTATGAAAGAACTAACTTGAAATACCAAGAACATATATATTTCAAATCTGAATTTTGTACTTTATAAGAATTTAACAGTCATGAAATTTCACTAAATGTCCAAAACTTCAATTTCTTTCTTATACCAACATACTAACTTAAAATAAGATTTAACATGCTAATATACTTGAAATAAAAAACTGAAATTCTAAGATCATTCAAACAAAATCAGCAACTTAAAAATTCATTCTTTAAGTCAAACATTCAACTAACAGATAGGATTCCATAAGAACTTGCTAAGACATATTTCATTTATACATTTAATCAAACACTTAGAAAGCCCTTGCATTTCTAACCTTAATTTTGACATAACTCTCATCCCATTAATATTCATCAACAAAAGCAACTAAAACAGAATAAACTATATAAAAGAATTCATCACTATATGAGAAACTAACATAAAAAATACATAATCAAGTCTTACTCACCTTCACACTTATGAAAGTTGATTTTTGGACCATTTAACCACAGAAATTTTACCATATTCGTGGTCATATACATGCTGAAAATTCATCATAAAATCAGCTTTTCTTCCCTTCAAAGAATCATCTAAGTTTGTACAATCAATTGTTTCAATAACTTTAAATTTTGCTAACTTCAAACTTGAGTAATCAATCCCAAATCCCAATTTAAACCTTAAACATCAAGAAGAGATTCTATTACTTACCTTAAGGAATTGAAGATATTCAAGAACACAAGTCATACGTTCTTCAATATCATCCACCCTCATTTCTCTCTTTCTCTCGTCTCTGATTTTTGGCCGATGAAATGAAGAGAAAATGGGAAAATTAGTTCTATATAGATACATATATGATAGGTTTGCAAAATAATCCCATACTTTCAAGTTTGCACAAGTTGGTCCTTATATAATTGAAAACTAAGTCCTTAAAACTTTCTTTCTATCATCCAAGCCCTATAACTTTTGGTAAATAATTACTTCTAACCAAAATAAGTTGATGTGCCAATCATGCCCTTAAAGTGATAACTGAGGAATGTCAAGTGTCAAACGGTCCATTATTTTATTATTAAAATTTCTAGGATTTTCTATCTCAAGTTACCACCTCCGGGTCAATATTTGAAGGTCAAAACGAATTCCATTTGAGTCACTTTTTATACCATTGTAAATTTCACACTTCAATATTCGCAATGGCTATAAATGCTTCAAAAAGGGATTAGTATACAACTTATAACGTTCATCCAAAAATGGCTATTGGTCTAGTTCCCAACATTTAGCCAAATTTTTAGCATTTCTTACCATTTCGTGTACACAACTTTGGCTCAACTTTCAAGGCAATTCCCGACCTCAAATGTTGTAACACCCAGATTTCTAAACACCCGAAACACCACGTCATCCTTTCAAAATAATTTTCGAAAATAATGATTGAGCGGAAAATAATTGAAATTCAATTGCGTTATTTTATAAAAATGACTCCAACGGTCAACATTTCAATTTTGAAATAAAAATTGAGTGGAAGCAACTAAAAATTCAATTTCATTTAAAACTCAATGGTAAATAATTCAAACATTCAAAAATAACTTAGACAATAATGAGGAATTCGAAATCTCAAAATTAAACGTGTTTAATTTATTATCTCAAAACATATTTAAAAATTCTTCAATAGCCACCACTGCACGCTCCGTCATCAACTCCGTAATCTAAAAATTTGTAAGTTTAAAGAAATGGTGAGCATTTCATAAAAATACTCAGTAGACTCAGCGCATAATAATAATTGGTATTACAAATGAAGCACATAATTATGATATTCAAGTAGTCTCATAAACAAGTAATAAATATAAATTCAACTCTCATGCACTTAAGCAAGTAAATTATCGTAACGTCATGAATAAACAAGCAAGTAATTGTCATGCTCTAAGGTAAGTAGTCTCATGTCCGAAGAAAAGTAATTGTCATGCCCGGAGGCAAGTAGTCTCATGTCCGAAGACAAGTAATTGTCATGAACTCAATCATACATGCAAGATCTATAATATAAATAATTATTTATGTTCATTTTAGAAAATAAGTTTGTAAGTAGGAGTCTACCTTATTTCTCGAGTTTTTAGCGAAGTGGAATATAACTTTCTAGCCTTCTTGCGTCTCGTCCAGCCCTAAAAAATAAATAATTTAAAATTAGATTTTTTTGAATAACCAAGTCTTAGAAAGGTGATTTGCCTAAAAATAAGGTTTTGAGAAGTTTTAGGGACTAAACAGTGGAATTTGAAGAATCAGGGATTGGCTTATGCAAATAGCTAGAATTAAGGACTATGTTGACAAATTCAGAAAGTTTTTGGCCAAGTTTGAATTTTAGAAGAAATCCTGGGTCAAAATAAACTTTTTTGAAAATTGGGACTAAAATAACGCGCCTTAGAAAACTAGGGGCTAAAGGAACAATTTTTATAAAATCAAACTTTTAAAATAAATCAAATCCTCTCTCTCTCTCTCTCTCTCTCTCTCTCTCTCTCTCTCTCTCTCTCTCTCTCTCTCTCTCTCTCTCTCTCTCTCTCTCTCTCTCTCTCTCTCTCTCTCTCTCTCTCTCTCTCGGAACCGAGACACAGGATTGAGTGAGGTTGCGATCAGCAAAGAGGCTTCGCCTCCGACCAGCGCAACGCCTCAGGTAATGGCATCACCCGTACGTGGCGAAGATGGGAGGAGGCGGCGGAAGAAGAAGAAGGGATGGTGGATTTGGTGTGCAAAACCGAGGTTGAAGTTGCGTTTTTTGGAGCTGTGGTTTTCGGCCAAAAATTCGATCAATGGGTAGGTGATTTATTTTCTTGGTTTATGGGTTTTTCTTTGGGTTTGGTTTTTAGTGATTTGGGTGTTGGTTGAGTGGCGTTTGAGGAGGGTAGTGGCGGTGTGGTCAAAGTGATTCGGCCTATGGTGATGCTTTTGGTCGGTGACTAGAAATGGCAAAAAAATCCGATCCGTCCCGTTGATCCGTCGACCCGATCCGATCCGATCCGAAAAAATCCCGATCCGTGGATCGACGGATCGAAATTTATGTGATCCGCCCCGATCCGAAAATTCATGGAGCGGATTTGGATCGGGGCTGATCCGATCCGCCCCGATCCGCGATCCGACATTTTTTTTTAATATAATTTTTTTATCATGTATAAAAATCTAATATGTAAATTTTGTAGCAAACTTTAATTTCTGGGAATAACCTGCAATCTTTGCATTTTAAAGAAAACACATTTTTCATGTTCTTCATTTGAAGAAAGAATTCCAATAAGTGATGATAAAAAAACTCGATCCGTTGAATCGGCGAATTGGCCTCTATACGTCTCGTTTCAATAAAATAAAAATAATTTAATAAAAAAAATATTTTTTCTAAATTTTTTTAAAAAGATTTAATTTAAAATATATTTAAAAAAATTTAAAAAAAAAAAATTGGCGGATCGATCCACGGATCGGTGGACCGATCCGCCCCGACCCGAACCCGATCCGACCCGACCCGAATTTTGACGAATCGCGGGGCGGATTCGGATCGAACCAAAAAAATTCGGGTTGGGACGGGGCGGATCGGGGTCTGATCCGCCCCGTTGCCAACACTATCAGTGACGGTAGATTGGGTTGTAATGGTGAAGATGCTACATAGTTGAGGTGGTTTGGGCATGTTGGTTGTCTGTCGTTCTGGGTTGTAGTTGTGCTCGACGGTTTCGGGTTTTGGCAGATTTTTGGTTGATTGCTGTTGCATTGTGATGCAGGTATCTAGGTGTTGTGAGTGGTGATGATGTTGGTCTAAAGTTTTAGATTGCGGCCTGTGGTATGTGGTTCGGTTTGGTGAAACCAAAAAAATCGAGGTGTTGATTTGGCTATGGGTCGGTGATGGAGGTGGCTTCCGAAAGGTTGTGGTATTGGAGAGTCTGGCCGGTTGATTTCTTGGCAACAGTGAAGAGTTTCGGTCTTGTGCAATGGTGGAGATAGTTGGCCGGATGTGAAAATTGGATGATAAGCAGAAATCGATTGAGAATTATACCTGATGTTTCTTCTTGGTTGTGTCGTGAGTGAATTGATGGTAGTCTTGGGGATGATATATAGATTGGTAGAGTGTTATAGTTGAAATGAAATTGTGGAAGATTTGGATATGGAAAAATATTAGATTTCGAGTAAGATTGTGAAAATTTGGGATTTAAGAATATGATAGCGAATAGAATACCTTACTGAAAATAATTATTTATAAGATATAACTTTGATTAAAATAAATTTAGATAATCATAGCTAAATTGGAATATGATTTAAAGTAATTTTGGGAATTTAAAATAAATGGGTTTTGGGATTAAAATAATTTTTGGATTTAAATAATTTTAAAAACTTGAAATTGGTTTAAAATCGAACTGGACTCAATTTTTTATATTTTATTGGCTCGAAATAATCAATATGGCTAGACGAACACGCTTTAATTTAAAAGTTGGTGAAACTGCAGCGACACGTTTTTAAGAAATTAAAAAAAAAATTATTTAAAAATTAACTAGAAATTTCTCGATCACTACAAATGTACTCATGTATGATATCAATAAGTAGATCTCAATATGAACTACAAGGTAGCATAACATGCAAAAACATTGGATTACCATGTTGTTCGTACTATCCTCTCAAACATGGCTAGGGGTGGGCAAAAAAATTGGAACCGATATGATCGAACCGGAACCGTATGGTTTTAAAAAAATAAAATAGAAAATCGGTTTTGGAACCGAGAACCGATTGGTTTCGGTTCGGTTCTCGGTTCCACCTTTGGAACCGAAAACCGAAGTTAGAACCGGTCTTTGATCCTTGTTTATTTTTTTTAATAGTCTTAATTGGTTGTCTTAAAACTAAAAATCAAAAGAATTTGTAATTTTTTTGGGTAAAATGAAAATGATTAATTTCTTTTTATGGAGTTTGTTACGTCTCTACATCATTGTAACATTTAACTTCACACACTTGGACTGAAATTCTCAGTAAATGAAAATCGAATGAGACTAACTTATTAATAAGCAAAGTTGTTAATGATCACGATGAAGTTAATTAAATATTTAAATACAAATAAAAAATAATTAATAATAACGCATTTAAAACTTATGATTCATCCCACAAGTTTACTATATTGCCATGCTCGAAAAACCTTCTAGGCCATTTATTTCCTATTTTTGTTTATGAATATCTTCCGTTTCATGAAAAATTCTATACTTTCTTTGGGGTGGAAGGATTTTCGAAATCCTTGATCTTGATTCGGTAGAAATTTATTTTAGGTTATGCCCACTTCTCGAGGCCTAATGCTTCTCGATAAGGCTCTCAAAAAATAATTATTATTGTAGAACCGAATTAAAACCGAAACCGAACCAAACCGAATGGTTTGGTTCTTGCGATACAATGGAACCGAATGGTTCCATTTTACAAGAACCGAAAAGTATGGTTCGGTTCCAATTCTTGAGATACCCGAACCAAACCACCCGACGCCCACCCCTAAACATGGCTACTCAACTACCATTTTATACTTGTAAATATTTTCAAAATTCTCAGGATTCCAACTATTTCCCATATGCAACTTCAACTCGTTTTTTAAAAGCACTTCCCGACTTCAAATGTGATCAAACTTGATACCAATACTTAGATCTCGACATGCACTATGAGATTGTATAAAATGTAATGGCTAAAGATCATTACCTATTACCTAAAAAGTGTTCCAAAGTCATGTTTATCGCAATGGAAAATTTGTAAATAAGCTTAACTTTCTTAAAATTTTCAACTTATTACTCCTCATTTATGAGATGTAGCTCAATTAAGCTCAAACATCATTCATAACTTCATTTTATGACAATTTAGCCTCTTAATATCACAATTTATGAAATTTTCTCCTCCACTTTCTTATAAAGGCATGACCATTTCATAGAATTGGCCACTTTCTATTAAAATGATTGAGTCTAATTTTCTAAATAAATAAAAAACTGAGGTACGAAATTTTTGGGTCTTTACAATCTCTCCCCTTAAGGAATTTTGTCCTTGAAATTTATGCCTTCATAGGAATCTTTTGAGAAATATATTTTCTCTTTCCATACTTCTAATGCGCGACTCTGATAATATATTACAAGTTATAATCATCAACAATAGGAGTTTTGAGATTATATCACTTTAACTTCTCACTTTTCCATACTACTTCTTCAATAAATGATTTCTCCAATAAACTTTAACTGGACATAGAGGTCAATCTTTCATATCTTACACCGATTTCTAAGCCATCTCTCATCAATTCTTCTAAATAAAACTTCCTTTAATCTAAATCATGTATTTAAATCTTGTATCTTCGCCTCAATCTTTAACATTTATCATTTTACCACAGTTCAAAATATTCCTCATCTTTACGTATGAAAGAAAATATCTCCAAAGAATTTAAATCAGTTTCGAGATCCTGAAACCAATTTCTTCACATTCTTCACAAACTCCCATGAATTCTTTCTATTCTGCTTAGTCAACTAAGAAGAGATTTCAATAACTTCTACAATAATAACATATAATTCATGGAATTTCTATACTTTTACTTCATAAAAATGATCATTTCCTTTCTCCAATAATAATGATAATAATAATAATAAAAAAAAAAACTCTCTAGAATCAAATAAATAATCTTTATCAAGATCACCTAACCCAAAGATGCAATTTCACCATAAGAGATTATATTATTGATTATAGTTATCTATCGTAACCTTTCATAATGACAAGACCTTATGACATGTATCATTATATCACATACCTTCGAACCTTTGACATCTTAATAAATGTCTACCCTTTTAAAGGCATCTCACAATAAAATATATTCAACATCTTCCATTCATAATAAGATTTCTTCAAATAATCCTATGACATGTAAATAACCAACTTTTAACACATATCATCTATCAAGTCAACATTCGATATAATATCGTCAGCTTATCCTGTGCGGAAATTTTATCATATTTATATTTGTACACTTTTCGGGATTTCTAACATGCACCCATAAAATAGCAAAAACTTAAAATAGAATTCAAATAATACTAATAATCCATTAACTCCCAAAATAATCAAGATTCTTAGTATGAATGTAATAACATTTTCCTTCAATTTTCCTTCAAGATATAACTTGATATTTTCCTATGTATGCCTCAAATGATCCTATAATTCCATGTATACTCTAATACTTAAGTAGTTGTATACTTCATCTTTTTGAATATCAATAAATCCAAAAAAATGGCTTCCCTTAGCCAACCTATAGATATACCTCATAACCAATAATATCAATTTAAAAGTCATTCGTCAATTAACCACAACAACCTAAAATACCAATCACAACTCCAATAAACTTCAATACCACCAATTATTCCAAAAATAAATTCTCAACTCCTTTGTATAGAAATTTCAAATCATAAAGTCCAATATCAAAATATCATCTCCTTCAATACATCAAACGTGGTATTTTAGCATTCTTACCATTTCATGTATACCACTTTTGGCTCAACTTTCAAGGCAATCCCCAACCTCAGATGTACTCAAGTTTGATATCAATACGTAGATCTCAATATGAACTACAAGGTAGTATAACATGCAAAAATATTGGATCACCATGTTATTCGTACGATCCTCTCAAACACGGCTACCCAGATTTTGCACATAGATTATTTGTATGGCTATTGCAAAAAGGTTTTCCTTTATCAATGATTATGTGTCGAGGAACTCCATACCGATAAATGCTCTGAACACAAATGAAATTCGTGACATTTTCTTTCTTTACTTTCCCCAGTAGTACAAATTCAACTCAATTGGAGAAATAATTAGTTCCAGTAAGGATGTAAGAATGTCTAGCTGAAGACTTTGGAGTTATAAGTCTGAAAGTTCTAGGACAACCCAATGTTCGACTTTATGTGCGGAATTAACAGAAATAATAAAGAATGCGCCACTTTATTAATCAATGCGTCGCTTTATTAATTGTTGCTAGATGGTTATTCAAAAAAGTCAATTGTCCTAAATTGAATTACCACAATATGCAATATAAAAGACAACAAATAATCAACACCAATATGATGAAGGAGAAACCCAACATGGGAAAAACTCCCGGACAAAGCTAATTACCTCCGCTATAGATAATGTATGTTTACAGTTAGAAATATCTAGGGAACTCCACTAAACCTTCCAATCTACCCCTGAAAACCTCAAAATACTGTTGTTCACTCTTCCAGCTTCTCGATCATGTACTATTGTCTCTTCTAAGTGGATACCACTTGAATCTTCATTTCTTGTTACTATTCATGTGCTTGTAGTCCAACATTCCTCAACCTATAGCAACTTTCAAAGTTTACAATTAAGAAAGAACCTTCCTTTATATGTTAAGGAAGAAGGTATTTTAGATTCTAGGATTTGATGTTTTCCTAAATCTGTGGTTGCATGATCTCAAGAAAGAATATATTAGATCTTTGGTAAATTGTATTCTTGGATCGTATGATATGTTTTCTATGAGAGGCACGATGTAGCAACCTTGATAAAATTCGTGCTAGGGCTTGGGTATAAATAGGAAAAGGTTTGAAAGTATTTGGGCTAAACAAATCTGTTAAAAAACGCGTATTAGGGCACAAAACAGGTTCCACACATCGAGCAGAATTCGAGGGCTCACAAATTATTAAAACCACTCGAGTGGAATTCGAGCATAATTCACGCGTCTTCAGTATTTCGATTGTAACTTTCTCTATCGATGTCCGGTTGAGTAGATTCGAAGTGCGTTACAAATCTAACTCTAAGTTCTACAATTCTTATAGAAATAGCCATTTCCAATTCAAATGTTTTCTATGCTAAAACTGACTCTCAATCTTTGTCTAAAAATCAAAATCAGAATAATAATCCTTGCATATTTTGGATTCTTCTTTGGCTTCTAATTACATCCCAAGTCTTCTTGAATACTTCTTTTATCTTCTTGAACCCAAATACCAAATACCAAACTAACAATACTACAATACTTTGACTCTAATTTGGATTTTATAAATGAGTTCTTTTGTTCACAGAATCGCCAATACATAATTTCTAACAAACTCCCCCTTTGGTATTCTATGACAAAACTACACAATAAGCCAAGATAATAAAAAGTAAAAACAAGACTAAACTAAGCTACCCAAGCTTTATCTCATGCATTCCTTGTTGTACCTGTTTCCTGAAATCATAAACTCAAATACCCAGTGCAAAATCACATGATACTGGAAAAATAATAATTGAAGCACAATAACAAATTAAGCATGCTAGTTTGATACGTGATATTAATGTCAATTAAAAACACAAAACCAAACCAAAACATTTACACCACTAAACATAAAAACTCAAATAGTTATGCATTATAGAATGTTATGGAACGCAAAACAAATTCTCACCCTTACTGCAAAACTGAGTTTTTTTATGCTGATTGAATATAGTATCTATGTCTCTCCAACAACCCAACAACATAGAATTCACGCAACATGTTTTATTTTCCATATATCTTTTTTTAACTCTCCCTTTTTGTCACAAATGACGAAGAGTGCAATCTTCAAATCCAGTAAAGCAATATTATGAAACCGACATAAAAATGCAGTTGATAGCATGCATAAGTATAGTCAATGAAATTAAACTCTTCCCAAAAACTTAAGTTAAAATGGAGTGAATATTATAAGAGACTCATGTGTGCAATGTATCACTAATCTTTTGTAAGTAGAACTCCAAATCTTAAATTTGTGAGAAAAAATATGCTAAACATCACTGACAATAAGCTTATTATCCTACTTATGAAAGTCAAATCATAATAATGTAAAGTAGGACCTTAAAAATGAAGCTCATTCGCAAATATATTTCGAAATCCCCTTACTATAAGCATATACTCAATCAGAATTCCAAATATATAACACTCATTATTTTTCATCTTAAGCGCAAGTTCTCTTCATTTAGTAACTAAGGTGATGCCTATAGCAAGCTTTAGACCAGTTAACCCAAGTCAATTGACCATAGGAACCAAGTGTTGAAGCACCTTGCAGACTTAATTGCTCGAGTCAAACAGGCTCTGAAGAATAACATAAGATATTGAGTTATATTATGAGGGCGTATACTTCAAGTTAGGTCTAACAAATTGGTCAATTCATGTTCAAAGTCATCTTACTAACAAGTAACTTCCATCCCAAATCTCAAACATTCAGTTTAGTCTTACTTACAAGGTCATATTGTGTGCAGTGCCAATGGTACATGAAGACACCTATTCTAAGTATTCCACGGTAGCCTAAGCAAGAAATGAGAATTATGCTACAACTCATCAAATAAATTTAAATCTGGTCACAACACAAAAGTTTAAGTAAATTACATATCATGCTGTAGAAACACAATCAAATAAAACAAACAAAAAATTTTATTTTTAAATTTTCTATGCTTTTGTGCTTTTCCAGTTTTCAAAAAAAATATGCACGTGCTAAAGCAAATAGAATAAAAGTGCACATGAAAGAAATAACTATCTAGAAAGCAGAAAAGCAAATAGAATGCATGCATCAACTAATAATCATAAGTGATAAAAGCACAAACATGCAACAAACAATACCCAATCAGGTAAGTATGATTATGCTCTTACATTTAAGAGAATTTTGATCAATGGTCGAATTTTCATGATCACCCCTTTTCACCCATTCATGTCTAGTATGATATAACCTGCCCGACATTTGTGTCTCCAATTTGGTCAACCTATTAATTTGATCAGCAAGAAATTTAACCTAACCAACAAACTCCTGATTATTATTCCTATTAAACCTCATGTTTCTCTGTCTATTCTGGAAATGATGATATCTATGGTGTAAATGACCTAACTCACCACAATTAACCATGTAGGTACAAACCTAGGACCACTGTTTTTTGGAAACGTTGACATCTATTCCTAGATCGACGAGTCCTACGTTGAGGGTTAGGCACATATTTAGGCTGTTCATTAGCTGGAACAAACATGGTCTTGGAAGTACTAACAGTATTTTTGTTAAAGCCTAGACCATCCCTATTTCTAGCAGGCTTTTCTCATTTCTAGAATATTGTCTAACTTATTAGAACTACTAGAAAAGGCAAGGAATTGCGTCTTGTTAGGCTCAAGTTCGCTCAAGAGGTTGCTCATTTGGACTTTTAACTTCCCTTTCTCTACATTCAGCTCACTAGCTATCATGGAGGTCTTCTCAAGCTCACTCTCTAAGATCACAACTTTCTTTTCAAGAATCTCTTTCACATTAGTCACATCATGCATATTACTAATGGATTCTTCTAATTTGACCATCAAGCTTTCCTTTTCTAGTTCAACATTATTCAGTTTCTTAAAGGTGGCGCACTTTTTTCAACTTAAGAAACTCTGCATATAGTTGGTCAAATGCCTCTTGTATATCCTGTTAACACTCAAAATCTTCTCTTGAATACTCAACACTATTTGGGTCAACACTCTTCTTACTTGCAGTCTCAAATTCACTCTTAGTACTAAAGGTGAAAGCTATATAATTCCCATTATCCTCATGAGAGGAATCCTTATTCTGATTACCCGATTAGACTCACTATAAGTAAAAGTGACATTCATAGCCTTTTTTGCCATTTTCTCAATATTGGGACACTCAGCTCTATTATAATCAAATCCCTATCACTCATGAAACTTAACATGGTTAGGTACATTCCTAGTATCTCTAGCCTCTCTTTCTCTATCTTTCCTTTCATAAATTGCTAGAGTCTCCATGGGACTTCTCAAATTTCCCTTTATTAGTGTTAAAGAATTTCTTGAACTGCTTAATCGCATAAGAAATCTCCTCATCTTTAATGCTCTCATCAGAAGTGTCGGATTCTTCATCCCTAGTGGTGTTTAAGGAAATAGACTTAGATTTAGTAGGATTATCTAAGGTAAGCTCATAAGTCTAAAGGGATCCTACCAGTTCTTCAATGTTTATAGTGTCTATATCCTTACTCTCTTCAATAGCTGTGACTTTAGGTCTGAAACACTCGGGTAAGGATCTAAGAATTTTTATCACAATTTTGGACTCAGGAATCCTTTCACCTAGATTGAAACTAGAATTGACTATGTCATCTAGGCTCACATAGAAGACATTAAAAGTCTCATCATCCCTCACTCTAATTTCTTCAAACTTAGTAGTCAACATTTACAATTTAGAGTTTTTAACATCCTGAGTTCCCTCATGTGTGGTATGCAAGATATCCAAAATCTTTTTAGCTACCTCACACATGGACACTCTCTTAAATTCCTCATGAGAAATAGCCATGAACAAGGCATGTAGGACTTTACTATTCCAGTTGCACTCATCCCTCTCATTCCTAGTCTAATTAGCTATGGGTGTGGGGGTGACTACGCCAGCTACAGTAGTGGATGGTTATGACCATCCATTTAAAACACTCCTCCAAACTTGTTCATCTATCGACTTTAAAAATGCTCTCATCCTAACTTTCTAATGGGGGTAATTACTGCCATCAAAATATGGTGAGACAGATAATGAACTACTCATCTCGACAAAAATTAAGGTTAGGACTTGAAATTAAGCTCTGATACCAACTGAAAGTTCAAGGACACCCTAAAGTTCGACCTTATGTGCGGAATTAACACAATTAATAATGAACGTATCACTTTATTAATTGTTGCTAGATGGTTATTCAAACAAGTCAATTATCCTAACTTGAATTACCACAGTCTACACTATAAAAGACAATAAATAATCAACACCGATATGATAACGGAGAAACCCAACATGGGAAAAATCCAGGGACCAAGCTAGTTACCTCCACTACAGACAATGTATGTTTACAGTTAGATATGTTCAGGGAACTTCACTAGATCTTCCAATCTACCCCTGAAAATCCCAAGATACCGTTGTTCACTCTTCCAGCTTCTCGTTCTTGTACTGTTGTCTATTCCAAGTGGATACCCCGAGAATCTCCATTTCTTGTTACTATTCCTTCACTTGTATTCTAACCTTCCTCAACCTCCAGCAACTTCTGAAGTTTACAATTGATAAAAAAACCTTCCTTGATATGTTAAGGAAGAAGGTGTTTTAGATTCTAGGATTTGATATTTTTCTAAATATGTGGTTGCTCTCAAGAAAGAATAGATTAGATATTTGGTAAATTGTGTTCTTAGATCGTATGATGTGTTTTCTACGAGAGGCACAATGTAGCAACCTTGATAAAATTCGTGTTATGGCTTGGTTATAAATAAGAAAAAGATTTGGAAGTATTTGGGCCAAACAATTTTTTTGAAAAATGCGTATTAGGGCGCAAAACAGGTTCCGACAGCTCGTACGAAATTTGAGCGCTCAGAAACTGTTAAAACCTCTCGAGTGGAATTTGAGCATAATTTTAGCGTCTTTAGTATTTCGATCCTAACTTTCTCTACTAATATTCGATTTTGGTGATTCAATGTGCATTAGCAAGATAACTCAACGTTCTACAATTCTTCTTGAAATAGCAATTTCCAAATTTGAATGTTTTCTTTGCAAAACTGACTCTCAATCTCTGTCTAAAAATCAGAATCATAATCCATGCGTATTTTGGATTCTTCTGTGGCTTATTATTGTATCACAAGTCTTCTTGAATACTTCTTTGATCTTCTTGAACCCAAATACCTAACTTACTATACTACAATACTTAAACTCGAATTTGAACTTTATAAACGAGTTCTTTTGTTCATAGAATCACCAATACATAATTTCTAACAAAGTCCAATCACATCAAAACCCCAAGTATCGTCAGTGTAATGGTTCTGGAGGCGATAGGTGAAAGTTGTATGGACTTGACAAGCTTCACATACCTCGAGAGTTGGAGATGAAATTAACTTATACAATATGAAGAAACATGAACCAATGCACATCAATATGTGAAGCAAGCATCATACTTAAAAGCTTGAATGGATGTAGAAACACCAAAAATTATGCCACAAAGAATGGCTCGAACACGATTGATATCGTTGTCCTAAAAGTACATTTGCCCCCTCTCGGTCGAAATGCTTACGGGTTTGATGCAAATGACTTTAGCGGATCTAATTCAAGCCTTCAACCGAGTACATTAGAAACACAACGAAAACTCAAAAGAGGAACAAGAAAATAAAGAAAATGAGCATTTGTTATAGTGGAAGTGATCTCTCAACTTATCACAATTAATGGATGCTATCACTTGTTTTCCATTGTTGTTTATGATGAACATAACATCATATATATATATAGTAATTAATTCACCATATATGAAAGTACACAATACTTGGACGAAATTACACCTTTTGGTGCCAAAAAATCGACTTAAGCACCAAAAGTTGCATCTTGAAATGCACCTTGGCATAACAGAATTGTAATCCGTCTAGATTATTGTATCGCTTGCAATCGTTGGGCACAGCAAAATTGTAATTCATTGTATGGCTTGCAATCGCAATAGGTTATAGCATTGTGATCGTGACACCTAAGAGTTTGTCAAGTTTCTTATTTTTTTGTTATTTTCAACACCTATTAGCATTGATTTAGCCCCTATTTGGTATTGATAAAAATCATATTTTTAGTAAATTTTAATAAAAGTTATTGAGATATGTAGTTGAAAAGTTATATATCTCATAAAAATGTATAGTTAAGATTAAATGTTAATTTTGAATTAAATTAAAATTTTAAATTTTTAGTACTACCAAACAGGGAGTTAATTATGTACTTCATTCATGATCTTAACACATTTGAACAACTATTTGGAAACAACAAATTTCCAACACCTTCGTCCCAATTTAGTATAGAAACATTGTAGAAGACTAGTGCACAGCTCTTGCGATTATTTCAATGGAGAAAATTTTCATTTCTTTTGTTGAGATACATGTTCACCAAATAAGCACATGGAGTAGGGGGAAGACAGAACTGAGGAATGCTGTTGACAACTCGAGCACTTTCTATTTTTAAATTACCACTGAGGATTCATAAACATAAATCCCGTGACTGTAAAAGTATCCCCGCAGTTGGGCTAATGTTTCATGAATCATGATCCAATCAAGTTATCAAAGTGCCAGTCAACAACTTGAGAAAGTACAAATACACTTCCCATGCTTCGGGAAAACAACTCAAAGAGGGGAAAATCATTCAGAATTGAGGACTTTCTAATTTACACACCTTAGTTTTAACGTCTGTCAAAAATCTACATGCCTGCTGATTTCTTGAGAGTTTGGAGAGTGAAACCCTATCAGAATGTTGAAGTGCCCACTGAAGAGAATCCAGCAGCCTTGTGCTCTTTTAAAGTGTTTGATAACCAGTCCAAGCCCTCATACAAGCCATCTCCTTTGAGAGCGCAAGCCCCTTGTATGTGCCATTTTCTGTTTTTAAGATCGTAGAGACCCAGGCCTTCACAAACTTCCATTGGGGTCATTGCTCCTTTCTGAATGTAACCGAAAAATCTATAATTCAACAAATTACTATGACCACAATCCAAAAACAAAAATTCTTGATCCACAATGATATTCAAAGAGTAGTGATAGTGGTGGATGGTGTACACAATATATCACTGTAGCCAGAAAAATTAAGAGCGCAGCCTCAATATACTTGGTCCAAATACAGTTCTTTGACTTTATTGATGAGTAAACTAATAGGTAGGTATCAAGTCACTTACCATATCTTGCTTATTTGCAAACACCAATATAACAGCATTGAGCATGAAAGGGTCTTTGATGATGGCCTGAGCAAAGAATAAAATGAAAACTACGCCACAACCAGAGAACTTGAGTCTAAAATATCAAACATTCATAAAAACAACCTGAAATTCATCCTTCGCCTTTCCAATTCGCTCGCGATCTAAAGAGTCCACAACGTAGATCTGTATAAGAAAGAACCGAGTAGAGAATTAAGGAGATCAATAAGAGTTAAGGTCCATTTCACTTTGATCAACAAACTGTAGATAGTATGCTGAATGAAACCACCCCAAACAAGCTAAACCCACAATCACAAATTGGACATCTTCATTACCATCCCAACAAAGTGTTCACTAATCCTAAATGAAGATGGTATTCGCATGTTTCTCCATTATCCATATATCCTTCACTCAACTAATTTAGACGAGTTCATATTTCCCCTTTAGAGAAAAATTTTCTTTCGCATTCCCTTCTCCATTCCATCAAATATCATCCCTCCTAACAACAATCATGTTTTTCTCTCAGAATGTGCTGATTAGTTGAGTATATGATGATGATCATGATGATCATGATGATGATTGCTTCAGACAAAGCATCACCTATTAGATTTGAGGACATTGTGGCATCCCTCAAAGTTAAGAACATGATTTGGTGGCATTGAGGCAGCAGTAGCGATAGATAAATAAGGGAGAAATGGCAGTTTTGAGTGGCAGTAATGGTGGTCTGGGGTTGAGATGTTGGCGATGGTGTCATGTGGAAGCTCCAGTAATGGTAACAAGATGGCAACAGTTGTAATGCTTTGCTTGAGGGGTGGCAGCAGAGAATTATTTAGATGGGTTTTGTTCTTGTGGTTATGGTGGTTTTTCATGCGTCGGTGGCAGCCATAAAGTTAGCTTTGGATGACAAATGGTGTCATCAATATTTTCCACTAGGAACATTGTGGAGGTTATGAAAATTGTGGAGGTTATTTCTTTTTTATTTTCCAAGGGTGAGCTAGGTAGATTGGCAACAGAAGCTATGCTCACAGAGTAACTGGTGGTACATGTAAGCCGAATAAATGATGTCCAGTGGAGAGGTGGCAATGTTAGTGGTCATGCTTAGAGCTAAGTGGGAAAGCAAGGATGTGTAAGGTAAGTTGACAACTTGACATAGGTCAGTGGTGCAGAGAGAAAAATCAGAAGCAATGGTAATAATGCGAAATTACTGAAGCCAAAACTCGCAAATAGTAAAGTGAGGACAGACAATTTCAGGTGGAAGAATTATAGCGCATATATTATCTTACCAGCCCATCAGTATTATTAAAGTGATGCCTCTATATGGGCCTTAATTTTTCTTGTCTCCTACATCCCACTTGAATAAAATAAAGCCAGGGAACACAATTTCAGGTGGAAGAATTATAAAGCATACAAATATATCTTACCAGCCCATCAGTATTATTAAAGTAATGCCTCCATAAGGGCCTTAATTTTTCTTGTCCTCCCACATCCCACACTGTGAATATCACATTTTTATACTGAACCTTCTCCACATTGAATCCTGCACAGTAGCCATAAATATGATCATTTTTGTAGCGGTCTTAAAGATGTATAACACCAATGCTATATATCAAACTACGATATTATTTAGGGACACCAATATTTAAACCCATGCATGCAAAACTTAATATTTATGAAGCCGCTAAAGACAAGATTTACTTGATGCAATGAGAGCATGCCCCACTAAACTATATGCACAGATCCATAATTCCTAAAAAAAACTATCAAGGGTTCCAGTGATTCTCAGATTGATTCTCATGAAAGGTCAAATGCGATAAAGATTTCTGTAGGAAATTATAAATAAATGTGGCATCCTTACTCAATGGCTTCCAAGATTTACAACATTATCCAATTTCTCGTGTGAATGCTTTTGAAGAAACTCAAAACATAATCATGCCAAGCTCACATCAGGTACATTGTAAGAGTGATGTATGCCTGGAATTCTATTACACTTTTTACAATTCTGGTTTTAGAATCAGGTTAAATATATCTCCAACCAAGAATATATCATGAACATTCAGAGTAGTTAAGCACTATCATGGGTGTATGCTAAATATTTGTTCAAAATCCCACCCACATATTAACGCATTCCTACATCATTAAAAGCCACAAATACACAAGCAGAAATTACAATGCCATCTCGAGGTTTGGACCTCTGACACTCAGACATCATATGCTTTGAGATTATACATGATTTTTATGGCATTTAAACAGTGTAACTATTACACAAGTCCAATACCAAGCGTATGACTAATTTAAGAAGCATTCTGAGGGTTGTCCATTTGCACCAAGACAGGTGTATTGAAGTTTTATCATGTACATAAAACTAGTATAATTATGCATAATTAATGCCATCATAAATCTTTATACACAGCAAACTTGATCAATAAATTTAACCATGACTCAAAAGGTTTTCAATAGACCGGTACAACCCTTTAAATTCTAATGACAATCCAACCTAACAGTTGCAACATCATGTCAAAATTATTATTAGCATTAGCATTAAAACAAAATATAAAAACGCATTTTCCTAATAAAATAAAATAGATACCCAGAGATTATGAACAAGTTAATTGAGTCAAAGAAATGAAGAAAACATACAGATGTCCTAAATCAATCAAACAGATTGCTTTACTCATTAGAAATTATGTATAACTAATCCACCATAAGGCATTATGCAACACTCTCTATCATATCTTAATTCATTATCCATTTCCAAGCTTTAAAATTAGAGGACTAACAAATAAGGAGACAGTACAAAAGTAAGCAATAGCACGACAGTGTGATAGCAGCATTTGTTAATCATAATTCTTTGCAAGAGGGACATAGAAATGCTACGAAAATCCAAAAATAAAAGAATTTTCCCATCATTAATCATTTGTCATTTCATTCAATAAAATATGATCTTGTAGGAGAATGGCTAACCGATTGTAGGAACTGTAGATAAAACCTCTCCAATGTGAAGCTTATACAGTATAGTTGTTTTTCCAGCAGCATCCAGCCCAAGCATCACAACCTACACAAATTCAAACAAGAATCACAACCATGACGCTACCACTGCATGACAATAATTTAGCCTCTATTTGGTAAAAAGTTTTTGTTTATAAATAAAGAATGTAGTGTTTTGGAGGTAAAATATGTTGTTGAAAAGTGATCTGGAAAAACTTGTGGTGTTAAAAATGATTTGCAAAAAAGTGACGTCTATAAATCCATTTATAAACAATTTACCAAACGGAGAGTTAGAGATTGTGGTGATGATGAAGAAACATATTTTTGTGTGTTTATGTTCCATGCAGGTTCATAAGATTTATAATTCCATTCCTAGCCGTCTGTATTTCTCTGTGCCAAATCATTCACCAATGGTAAGCTAGTATTCTTTTTCCGTAACGATTGATGACATATATTAGTGTATCTTTTCTTGTCCTATATATAGGTTCACTTAGAAGAGTTTTTCCATTAACAGCATATATTTGGTTGTCCTGCAAGCTGCAAAATTGTAGAAAGCAACCTAATCATCCTCGTGTGTGTGCGCGTGTGGGAATGCATTAATGGGTATGCGTGTATTCACATTATTTGATTATAGAGACTCAGGCTCATGCTCTTTGACGGGATTTCTTATTGCTGGTGTCGCCTTCTTACGGGCCAGTCACCACCTTCTTGTTGGATGATTCTTAGTGAAAGTGTCATATTTTGTGGGGAAGTTGCTACCTTCCTACTAGAGGCTTCTAAGTCGAGGGCTTGTGTAGGTTTTGACCCAAAATTATTTATGGGCCTTCGTTGATTACAGGGCCCATTGGGGCAAGTCTAAATCTTCCTCTTTTTGTTTGAAGTGGTGCAGCGTGTAATAAGTTGGAGCAGCCACCAATATTTGTTTGTGCCTTGAGAAGGAAAGACATCCCACAAAAAGAATTAAAATACATTGGTGGCATATGCACCGTGGAATTAAAGGCAGAAAGAATGCAGTCATCCACACATGAAATAAAAAGAAAAGTTTTCTTTTTTTTGGGCATGACTTTCACATGTTTTGAGGATTGTCTTTACCTATAAATATGATGTTAAGAAGCCAAAATAGTAGAAAATTAGGTGTGACTAAAAGAGAGAAAATTATAAGTTTTATCTTTGTTATTTCTTGCAACCTTTTGTAAGTAAATCAAATGGTAGAAACTTGTATTAGATAGAAGCTCATTATTATTTTCTCTGTAGTGTGTGAGATTGGTATTGAATTGGTGAGTTGGGGAATTCTATATGATTGTAACAATTTATTATATAATGAAAGACTTTGGCGATCAGAAATTTTGCGTCGATGTTTTTATTTTCTTGTTCGCTTAATTATTTCTTGATTATCAAAAGTTCATGCGGGTTGAGTAAAGAGGGAAACTGGGTTTATGAAAGTACAAGTCAATGATGTATTGACTGAGGCAGGATTGCCCAAAGCTTTAAAGGAAAACAAGCCCCGAGTCTTGACAGAAAAACTGAACCCAATAAGATTGGGAATATTTTGATTAGAATGCTGCTAGCACAATACGACTTTGTTTGACCAAGAGAGTTCTTTCAAATATTCATGGAATATCTACTGCGAAAGAACTTTGGGAAAAATTGGAGGAGCTATATCAAACAAAGAGCCTGTCAAATCGATTGCATCTGAAGGAACAATTTCACTCTTTGAGAGAATTAATGCTGGTAGCACACAAACTTCGGTTTGATTTGGATGCAAAGTGTGGTTGAATTGATATCAATGGCTATTGAACTCCTATGGAAAATCAAACAATGGGAGTTTCTCCATGATTTTTCAACAATCTTGTTTTGACATGAGCTGATGAAAAGTTTGGGTTTCATTGATAATTCTGAGTGGATATGAGTATATGGTGGAGTATTCAATCGTCAAAGCGTAAATTCTTGCCTCATATTACCCAATATTTGAATTCGATTTTTTTACTTGGAAGAATTTTGCGTCAAGGTGGAGCTTGTTGGATTTCGACCCAAAATTATTTATGGGCCTCTGTTGATTAGAGGGCTCATTAGGGCATATCTAAACTCTTCTTTTTGTTTTAAGTGGTGTAGCGTGTAACAGGTTGGAGCAGCCACCAATATTTGTTTGTGTCCCTTGAGAAGGAAAGATAGCCTTCAAAAGGAATTAAAATATATTGGTTGCTTACAGGCGTGCGTGTGTGCACCGTGAAATTAAAGGCAGAAAGAATGCAGTCATCCACACGTGAAATAAAAGGAATAGTTTTCCTTTTTTTGGGCATGAATTCTACATGTTTTTAGGGTTGTCTTTACCTATAATGTGTGTTAAGGGGCCAAAATAGTAGAGAATTAGGTATGACCAATTTGTGACTAAAAGAGAGAAAATTATGAATTTTATTTTTGTAGTTTCTTGCATTTTTTGTGGAGTAAATCAAATGGTAGAAACTCGTGTTAGATAGAAACTCATTGTTATTATTTTCTCAGTAGGATATGAGATTGGTATTGAGTTGGTGAGTGAGGAAATTTTGTAAGATTGTAACAATTTATTATATGATGAAAGGCTTTCGCAATCCATGATTTTGCATTGTTTTTATTTTCTTGTTTGCTCAACAGTTATTTCTTGAACATCAAAAGTTCATGTGGGTTAAGTAAATAGGAAATCTGTGTTTAATTCCTAACACCTTGGATTCTTGGGAGCTAGTGTAACTGTAGCAGCTGGCTCTAGCTTGTTGCTCGCCTTCGCTTTCACAATGGCTGATTTAGAAGGGTGATGTACTTGTCCTTGGACTTGGAGCTTGATAGTCAGCTAAGCATTCTCAGAGGCTGACTAATAAGGGTGTTTTACTTTTCCTTGGGACTTAAATTTCAAAGAGGCAACCTTTTACTTAGTGGTTTTGCGAGCAGCAGTTCTGTGCTAGGGAGGAGAAGCTGGCTTCTTTTCAGCCTGAGCAATAGCAAGATACTTAAACTAACGAATAAGCTAGTGCAGGTAGTCTTAGCTCTAGTGGTTCACTCGTTGTACATTTTCATCTCACAGTGGGTATCATCAGCACAAATCATCTTCTAGTACTAGTTCAGCCCTTCTCCAAGGAGATAGGAATGTAATTCAGTTATCATCCAGAAGAAAGTCCCGTGATTTAGTTTTGCAAACTCCAATTAATCTCCTCTGCACCACTTTGAGTTTTAGAATGTAAACATATATTAGTGTATCTTTTACCCCCACATGGAATTTATCGAGTAATTGTTTTAGTCCTAATAGTATGCAAGTCATTGTTCCGCATCAAACATGGACTGTAACGTGATTTAGTTAATAAAAATTATCTCTAAATTTGATAATGACGCTGTTATAGAATGCACATGCAACGAAATGCATAAATTAGCAGCCTGAAGGCAACCATAGAATTTCCAAATCAAACAACACTAACAAAATGCATCGCAATCAAAGCGGAAACCACTAATGGAGAAGTAACGTACTCAAATTAGATACCGTAATTTTGCAAACAAATATTTCATATAAAAACTTGTTTAATCTGGGCAATTAAAACGCAAAGCAGCAATATTGGCGAGCTGCAAACCAGAGTTCGTAAACTTAATAATAAAAAAATGTCACAAATACACAAAAAATAAAATTAACAGAGTTCGAAAACCTAAAAAATAAAAAATTAGCATACTCGCATCTCAGAATTGCCGAAGAAAGTGTCAAATAGCTTGCGAAAAGCTTGGCCCATTCCAATTTCTCTATTATAATCTCTTTTTATGTAACTGGAAACCTGAAATGTGAGAGGAAATTCAACTGTCGGGTAAAGACAAGCTTTCTTTTTCCCTTTGTATATTTGATTATGATCAGAGAAAAATATGGTACGCGTGATGGAATGGAATTTAGGAAGAGAGAGAGGTGAGCGATAAATGTGAAGGAACACGGGGAGCGTTTGTGACTTTTTGGAAACTTCTTCTCTTTGATAGGCCTTCGTGGAAAGGAAAAAAAATTTCTTTTTACTCCGTTTGATTCTCAAAATTTTTCGCGAACAATATTTTTCGCGGACCCCATTCACGCGCTTCTTTTCTTTGTTTTGGTGGAAAATATTTTCTTTGGATTTTGATGGTTTTTTATTTTTCATGATAGATGGAAAATTATTTTCGACACGTTTAATCAATTTTGTTTTTGTTAATTGACTTATTTTCTTTCCAAAAAATAACATTATCATCATCAAGAACAAATATATTTAAAAAGTAAAAAAAAAAATTTTTGATTAAAATAGTAAAAAATTACTTTATTTTCCATGAAAAACAATGTCAATCAAACAATAAAAGTTGGAAAATTCCCTACTTTTTCCACCTAGAAAATTAAACCAATCAAACACATTAAACTTCTAATTCCCAAGAATTCAATTCCTTAGAATTCAATTCCCTAGAATTCATTTTTTTTTCACCCAAATTTCACACGCTATCAAACGCACCCTTACTTTTTTCTTTTTTTCTTTTTTTTTTTTTTTTAGGTGGGGGGGTTAAAATTAATCAATGACCCCAACTTTCTAAAAGTGACTACTTAAGTACCTAACTTTAAAATATATCTCAATGATCATCCAACTTAGCAAGATTTTTAGTTAGTCATCCAACTTTAAAAAGTATCTTAATGGCCACTCAACTTATAGTCTTTATTTGGTTTCTTTTAAAAATTTCTCTTTTTTTCTACAGTACTCAATCTCAACCATTCATTAAAAATTAAACCCACAATATTTTACTTTTCAACCAAATCTCAACAATTCATCTCCTAAAATCATCATTCATTTTCAAAAAATTCTTTTTAAACAATATCAAACACACACATAATATATTTACTACTTAACCATCCAACTTCGAATGGTTGAAGTAATACTTCATAAATTAGCCTCTATTCTTTAATACGATCATTACAATTTATAAACAATACAATTTTTTAAATTACTTTTTAATCAAACACATTTTCTCTTTCCACTTTTTAATCACACATTTGAATTCAAAAACATAAATAAACTAAGTTATAATTGGTAGTGTTATCAAACAGAGCCTTCATTAATTGATTATTTATTAAAGGTTATCAATATATCGAGTATTGCTTTATAATGTTATACAGTACTATATGAAGTTGGGCGATTAAATAGAAATTACATTGTAAATTGAGTGGCTATTGAGATATCTTTTAAAGTTAGGTGGCTAACTAGAAACCTTGCTGAAATTTGATGGTCATTGAAAGATACCTTTCAAAGTTGGATGGCTAAGTGGCCATTGATTAATATTACTCCCGGCCGGCCGGCCGGGGGGGGGGGGGGGGGGGGGGAGACTTGAGGTAATTTTTTTTTTTTTTTAATCAATACAAAAATTCTTTATAGACTTCCTAGAACTTATTTGGTATAGGATGTATTAGAAATAATTTTGAATTTTTTGAAAGAATGCGCAGTTAAAAATTTTTTGGAAAAGTGAAAACTAATAAATCTCGTAGAAATATGTGATTGAAAATAAATGTGAGGGAAGATGAAAAAAATCACATCCACCAAACAAGCTCCTACTTTACATAAATCATCCATAACTGGGTAGAACGGAATTTCCTCATTCACCACTCCCTTAGGATTGCTCAAGAGATACATAGATTAAATTATCTCATTTTATCGTCACAATTACTTTACTTAATTATTTATTTAAGTTATTTTAAGAAAACAGAACGTATTATTATGTTAAATATATATATATATACACACACACACACATACATAAGAAGCATTTTGCCATCCATAACTAGAGCTCTGCCAATTCAACTTATTTCACTAGTTTGCTTAGAAAGACACAAGACTCACTCATTGTTGTTGGGATTGATTTCGAACCAAATCATGATTAATTATACAAAATGAGAAATTGTATAATTTTTCTCCTATGTTTGAACGAAGTCAAAAATCTATCTTCGTAACCTTTTTTTTTTTTCCAAAATCATCTTTAGTCTTCTAAGCAGCGAAAGATTTGAGACTGTAACGAGAAAACGTTGATAACATTAATTGCTACTTGGTCAAAACTTGAAATTGTTTGGATAAAAACCCGACCCGATGTATTCTAGGCTGGACCTTTCTCCTTTTCCACAATTTCTCACAGGCCAAATCCACGTAAATAAGTTTTCGTAGGCTTGTCGAAAGGTCGATCCTAAAAGATCGGACCCTTTGTTGAGGGATAGATCAAGGTGGCCCATGATCGGTCGATTTGGGCTCATTACATGGAGGCCGACCCCTTGGTAGACCTCTCTTAGGTTACGCCCCACGTTTACGAAACATTAACAAGGCCAGGTATCCTCCCAAACTACGTTTTGCATAGTGGAAATTACGTTCACACAAGTTTTTTAACTTCAAAAATCAAAAATCAGCTTTATAAGATATTTATTCAAGAATCAGGTTATAATTTTTTTAATGTTAATAATAATATGAATATCATTTAATTGTTATTAATAATTAATATCTACCACTAACCCTAATACCTACCCTTCCCCACGTATAGCATAATTCAATTGGCAATCAATCTCTCTCTCTCTCTCTCTCTCTCTCTCTCTCTCTCTCTCTCTCTCTCTCTCTCTCTCTCTCTCTGTGTGTGTGTGTGTGTGTATATATATCCACACCACAGCCATCTCCAGAGCTTCATCACCGTCGGCAGCAACTTTACCCATAACCATACCACCCTCCAAACCACACACGACGACACACTCTCAGAAACCACGGATGGTGGCATACACAACTTCTTATTTCAGTTTTACACTCGTCTTCGCTCCTCTTCGACAGGAAAAAGCAATTCATCGCGACATCTACGCCGATACATATTGATGTGCACAATTTAGACTTCGCAAGGAATAATGGTTTTCGAGGCACACGATTTCGACTTCCACTTCACCGATGGTGGAGATTCTCAGATCTGGAGGCAAAAGATCTTTAAATAGTTTGTCACAGCCTCAGAGGTGGTGGGGATGGTGAGATAGCGTTGAGGTGTTGCGGTGGTGGGTGGGGCCGTGGTATGGTGAGGCGTGGTGATGTAGTGCTGGAGGTGGATGCGGTGACGGTGGTGATTTGGTGGATGCAGTGGTGCCGTAATGTGCGTTGATGGTGGTGGTGTGATGTTTGTGCTTGCAGCGTGGTGTTGGATGTCGATTGCGCTTTTGGTCTTTGGTTGAGGTTGAGGCGGCAGCGGTGTTTTCCGGTTGTAGGTGGTGATGCAGTTCAAGCAATGATGTTGCAATGAATTTTTTTTTTTTTTTGGTTGAGGCGTCGATCATGGTGACGTCGTTGAGATGGCGGCGACGACAGCAGCGTTGGTACTGCGATGGTTGTGGATGGCTGTGGGTGTGTCGGAGGGGGAGGGGGAGGAGGGAGTGGCGGCGTTGTGGTCAGATTCGGTTAATGTGAGATGGGACCTCAAAATTTAATAATTGTGACCTAAAAAATATGTGACCAAAAATATATGATAATTGTGACTTAAAAGATTGGTGACCTCATAATGTGATAAGTTGTGACTTAGAAATAACTCGGGATTAATTAATTTAAAACTTGTGACCTTGCAATTATTTGTGACTTGATAAAATTGTTATTGTGACATACTATTTTGATAAATTGTGACCCTAAAATTATTTGTGACTTAAGCAATTTACATTTTGTAACCTGAATTTATCTTGTATTGTGACCTAGAAATAACTCGGGATTGATTAATTAAAAACTTGTGACCTTGCAATTATTTGTGACTCGATAAAACTGTTATTGTTACCTACTATTTTGATAAATTGTGACCCTAAAATTATTTGTGACTTAAGCAATTTACATTTTGTAACTTGAATTTATCTTGTATTGTGACCTGAATTTATATAATTAATAAAAAAATTTAATTATTTAATTTAGTTAAATAGATACCTGATTTTTGAAATTTTTTAAGTTATATCTTAAAATTGAAATTGTGTATTCTAAACACCTTATATATGTATTTTTCTCTTTTGCATATTTTCAATGTCCATCTGTGTCCTATTCTATTTGAAGCCCAATTATGGGGGAAATAGATTATTCCTCTGAAGATTCAGCTTAGTGACGAATTTGCTATCACGTAAGAGTTCTTTTTCTATCAGGACAAAGATACTTGAGTCAGCCCCTATAAATAGGGCTCCTTTATTCATTATTTAGAGATATCCTACTTTTTTTTATATATTTTCTCTTTATTTATTCCTAATACTTATTCATACACCCGAGGATGAATTAGCCCCTATAAATAGGGCTCTTTTGTTCATAATTTAGATATAGTTTTTTTTTTTTTTGGCTATCAATTTATTATCATCTTCATGTTACTATTCATACACTTGAAGGGTGAGAAAGACATTCCTCAAGGCCTATTTTTGCAGATACTAGAAGGTCTTCATCAAGTTTTCAACATCAAACTCCATACTGTTTTCATAGAATTTAGGTTCATATTTTTTGTAGAAACAATTAGTGTCGTCTTTAGAAAGAGAACAAAAGTCACGGTGATTATAAGGACAACTTCCCATCAACATCCATCGAATGTGGTATTCCAATATACCTCTAGTCAATGAAGACGTTCCCTATTCGTTGGAAGAGGTGTCGTTTGATACAATTTCTCCATACCGACCTGATAATGCTCATGTGAGTCGCAAAGCTTTTAACAAATTCCAACAATAGTTGGATGAGCGCCCACAAGCCCCTCCCGCAGATGCTGACTCCTATGGAACTAGGAATGCCCTTCAAACTATTGAAGGATTGGTAAACACAACCCAACATAAAAGCACCCAAATAATTCAAGAAGGGATAGTGGATGGAATGAGATAGACTGCGCAAGACCAAGTCACATTCACGAGCAAAATCCCTTTACACCAGAAACAGCCTTTTCCATTGCTGGAGAGATTTAAGTACACCTCATAAAGGAATGCTACAAGACAACCAACCGAACAATCACCTCAATACCTATACTGATGTCACAGGCATTCAAGACGCTCCAAATCAGATCATGTGCACATTGACCAAAACAGCCCTGTATTGGTTTTCTAATATACTCCCGAGGTCAATTAGCTCTTTCAATGACATTACCGAGAAATTCACAACTTTCTTTGCTAGCAATAAGTCGATCAAGAAGACCATCTCCTCACTTATGCAGCTAAGTCAAGGTCCTAATGAAACACTTCGGAATTTCAAGATTCGATTCAATAATGAGAGGATACGGATTTCTGATCTTCATATTACTGTCGCAGTATTAGCCCTTACTCATGCAGTAAAGAGTTAAGAGTTTTAAATGTCCCTATCCAGAAACCCCATTGTTGTTATCGAACAGTTGTCTCTAGCATTTTTCACTGCTGCAACAAAGTTAAAGTCCTACTTTCAAGCACATGCCATTGTTGTCCTCCCTAATAACCTTTAATATTAAATATTAGCATAAGCCAGCAATTAAAGTGCATGTATTGGCTGATTTCACTTCCGAACTTGCACAAGACGCCGACAGATGCTCCTAATAAGGAAAGGGAAAACTCTTGGACCTTACATGTGGTCAACACAAACAATACAGAAAGATGATGGAACAGTGGAGGTTGAATGTGCCGTAAGGTTTGATTTCCTACAACAACTAAGCTAGACTGTGATTTACTTAGGGATTGAGCACATTAAGGTTTTTAGTGATTCCTAGTTAGTGGTCAGAATGATTGACTGGTAATTTAAAGCAATAGATGAAAAGTATCATTGTACAAAATGATTGTTGATGTTCGAAAGAGAAATTCCAAAACTTGCATCATAGAAAAAATCTCGAGTCAGAAAACACTAGTGCTAATACTTTGTTGATACTTACTTTCATAAACATCGATGGCCTAGAAAGAACTCTTTTCATCTGCACACTCCATGAACCAAGCATAACATCCTCTTCCCGACGTCATGGACATCACGAAAAAAGAGCATTTGTTGGATGAATCCAATAATTTAATACCTCAAAACAAGTAGCCTTCCCGAGGACAGGGTCGCAACAAGAAGTATAAAGACGAGGGCCCAAGGTATAGGCCCATGCAAGGCAATTTATTTCGATGCAACTTCAGCCAAAACCCGTATTTCAAAAACCCGGGGTAAAACCTGGTGAGCTGGCCGGATTTTAATTGAGCCAGTGACTCAGTCCCGGGTTTAACGGGTCAAGTTTTAGGCCCATTTTTTATTTTAAAATGTTAAACTTGTGTTGTTGCCTGCAATAAGCAATTCCAACCGGTGAAATTCCATACTCGAAACAGTGTATTTATTAAGGGATTTGACTATCCTTCCATTATATTCTTCTTCAGATGTGGGAATTTGGATAATATCATATAGCTGGGATCATTCACTATTTCGACCATTTTAATGAATTCTAAATAGGTAAGGAACTTCCCATTTTGTAAAAACTAGTCTTTTTTTTTTTTTTTGTTTTTAAACAATCCGTCCATTTTGAAAAGTATTTTTTCTTTTTCATTCTCTTTTATTTATTTAATCTCCAACTATTTATATTTCATTGTTAGTAACTTAGTATAATTATTTTTTATTAGTTTAAAATACTTTTAATATTTAAAGTTTCGAAATAAATTATAATAATAAACAACACTTAATCTAGATTTTCTTTGAATTGGTAAATTCTAAAATTAAAAAATATTATTGCTATAATATTTTATAACTTGGGTATATTATTGCTTTAAATGCCTATTATCTATTTTTTTTCATTTTTTTAATAATTTTATTTAATACGCCGGATCGACCCACTAACCCTTGAACCTTTCACTTTTTCGGGTCGATGTTCGGGCCGGGTTTCAAAATATTGGTTCAAAGAATTTCCTTACCCATGTCACATGGCATGTCCAAATGAATGCCAAGTCATTGGAAAATGCACTAATAGTGTACCATATGCAGATATTAATGCATGCTCCTACCTAATGTATATATGCTTCTATGTTATATATTAGCTTGTCAGCCATGTGTAGGGGTGGCTGCTCGGATGCCTACATAAATCTTGGGAGCCTAACAATAAGTTTGTTATAAGTGGTATTAGACGTTGCTTTATTGGTAGCAGAAGACCAATGTCGTGCATTCCTGCGAGATCAATTTTTGGCCTCTGAATTATAACTATGTCTTGGGATAGGTTGCAAATCGAGACTAGCAATCAAATGGAATTGATGATGGAGAAACTTTAGGTTTGAAGGAAATAAAAGTCATACGTGGTGCCGTTTAGCCAAACCACATGATGCTGCTTCATAGAGCATAATGAAGCATTGGAAATCATATTATGAAAAATGGCTACTTGTGTGGGATTCTTCAACATGATTGATAAAGTAGTGGAAGAGGTGGAGTCATCCATATGAAGAACCAAGATGGTATGGTAAAGGATGGTGTCGAAGGTGACAGGTATAGGAGTACTGCGGGAAGATGTGCAAAATGCACTATAGACGCTTGTGCATCAACGGATGGTTCCACACTTGTGGAGGAATGTTCGTACCCTAATGCCGGAAAGAAGAAACTAATTCGGAATTGCATCAAGATGTAAGACTCATGGTTCTCTACAAGATTGTTAGCAGATTAGGTGTTAGAGCTTGTCATTGCTCGAACTCACTTACCTATGTTGCACGACATGTCAAATAAAATGCTAAATCATTGAAAAATGCAACGATTTCCCATATGTATGAGCGTATGATCCTACCCAAAGTATAAGTGCTTCTATGTTATTAGCTTGTCGAGCTGTGTATATGAGAGGTTGACCTGAGTGCCTAACTGTAGGTCTGTTACATATGGCTGCAGTTCACGAAGAGATATTTGGAGTACATCACGAGATAAGGACACTAGCAATAATATTAATGAAGTATGAATATTACTGGAAAAAATGAGGGAGGATAAGGCAAAATATGTAAGATCTTGTAACTAGTACCAGAGGTTCGAGGTTAGTGTTAAGTACATTTTTATGCACTTTTTATACATTTAAATTAGCATGTTTTGGAACATTTTGAGCAAATATCTACTAATTTATGCATATTTTGTGTTTAAGTAGGATAATATCCAAGTTTGAGGCCAAAAACCACAAAAAAAGTGCAAATTACGCTGAAATTGGAAGTTTGGGGACCATTTTGTCACCTCCGGGAAGTTTAGGACAAGCCACGCAATTAACCAAGGGACCAAATTGAAAGATTTCAAAAGTTGAAGGCCAAAGTTGCAATTTTAGAAGGACATATTTGAAAGAAATCTGAAAATTTGGGGAGTAAATAAAAAGAAGACAGGAAAGCACGGCAATGGCAGAAGAATGGACATGCTAGATGCTAGAAAGTAAAAAGCAGCAGAGAAAAATGATGGAAAAAAGCTGGAAAAAAAAGCTGGTGACAGTGGCTATTGATAATCACCGGTGATTGATAGACAACCAGGGTCACTGCAAGGGAGAAACGGCTGGTGACAGCAGCTGTATATTGTTTGTTACCTGCTGGAATTTGGAGTGAAGAGAGAGATAGCCAGGGAGGAACCGGGGTTGGTGACAGCAGCCTCTAAACTTATATTGTTGATTACTACTGTTAGGAGATAGATAGATAGATAGATAGATAGATAGATAGATAGATAGATAGGAAGAACCAGACGAGGGTGGCTGGAGGACTGGGATTGCAACCTGGTGACAGGAGGTTGCAACTGGTTTACTGGTTTGCTGCAATCTGGAAAGCTGTGTAGTGTAGGTGCTGGTATCTTGCTGCTGGTCAGGAGATAACTGTTGCTGTGTCTGTTGAGGACTGCTGCTGCTAAAAATCTGCTGGTGCTGGAGAAGGCTGCTGGTGTTGCTGGAAAAGTTTTGGAAACTGCTGGTTCAAGTTGCTGGTGCTGATTTCAGTTGCTGCTGGTTTTAATTCTATTGCTGGTGTCTTTGCTGTTTTGCTGCTGAAGCTGCTGCCTGTATTGCTGGTTGCTGCTTTGCTGCTGAAGCTGCTGCCTGTATTGCTGGTGAACACCTGAAGCTGCTGGTTGCTTGCTGTTGCTGATAATTGAGGGTTGCTGATAATTTGCTGATTGCTGCTGCTGCCAATTGAGACATAGTGTGCTGGTGGCCGGAGTAGAAGCTGCAGGTTTCCAAACCGGAGCTGGTAACACTGTTGACTGCAAGAAAGAAGCTGGGGAATGCAGGGACTGAATTGCACATGATTTAAAGTGCAGGGACTGATTTGCACATAAAATGATAGTTGGAGGACCCAAAGGGGGAGTTTTCTTTATTCTCTTATTTTTAATCTTTATGTTGAGTATTATGCATATGTTTATGTTGTTTGTTAAATGTTTTTGTTAGTTTATTATGGGTTAATATTATTGTGTTGGAATTGTTGACTAGTTTATTTCTTATTAAGTATTTTAGGTTGTTTATGGATGTTGAGCATTTATGTTTATGTTTTTGTGATTATGAATGTTGTTTTAGGTTTTTGTAACTTTTAAATGTGTGTTATTATTTTAAGTTGTAATTGGAATTTATTACACAAGTTAGGTAATGTTAAAAACTTCCCATGTAATTTGGTTGTTTAATTAACTACCACTAATTGATTAATTAACTACCACTAATTGATTTTTGAAAAGAAGAAATTAGTATAGTTATGAAAACTAAATTCACTTTGTTTTATGTTATGTAACTTATTTTAATTATCAAGTTTATATTGTCATCAAAAGTATTTAGACTAATTAGTTTAATTCTAAGTTTCATGTTGTTATCTATTTGCTTTAGTTAAGTAGTTTACATATTGACATGTCTCTTATTTGTATCACTTAGTTAGTAATTCACCACCAAACCACATTTTTATGTTACTTGACTTTTCTTTTAAAATGAAATCAATAACTTTAGTTACAAATCAATCAATCCTCGTGGGTACGATAACCCGGACTTTTCTAGTCCACTTTACTACTTGAACGCGAACCGTGCACTTGCGGTATACGATTTTAGCGAACAGTTAGGTAATACCAGCCAGCAGAGGAAATCATCGTGTTCTATTGTCCTTACCCAATAGAATAATGGGACATCAACCTCCTAGGGGACTTTCTTAAAGCTCGAGGTTAAGTGAAATTCCATGCAGTATTGGACGAATACTTTACCAAGTCGCTAGAGGCATAGCTTATTGCAGTGATCTAAAAAATTAAGCTAGAATCATTCATTTAAAAGTTCATCGTATGCTGCAGTAGACTAACCAGAGTCCTGATCACAAATTATGGACACCAGTTTGATTGTCAACCTTTCAAGAAATTTTGCCCTGGTTTGGATATTGAGCATAAGTTTTCCTCTGTATTACACTCGCGTGGTAATTGATTAGCGGAGTCATGAATAGACTAATTTTACAAGACCTGCATACTCGCCTTGACAAAGCCAAGATCAATTGGCCTGATCACCTTCATGCCACCCTCTAGACCTGGTGTAAAACTTTCAAGACAACAACTAATGAGACCCCTTTTATTATGTCCTTCTGTATGGGGGCTTTGGTGCCCATAAAAATAGTATTCCAAATCTATAGATCAATAACATCAAGGCCACCCGGACCAAGCACATGAAAAAGAGAGAGTCTGGACGAGTTAGAAGAAGCTCGTGAAAATGCCTCACTCAAGATAATTGTATACAAACAGCAATGTCCACAAAAATTAATGTTCGTATCAAGAAGTGGGACTTCAAATCTAGGGATGGCAAAATGGCTTGTCGACTAGAGTCGCTCGGGCTCGGCTCAGCTCGAAAAAAGCTCGGGCTAAGCTCGGCTCGTTGCTCAAGATTTTGAGCCGAGCTTTTTTTTGAGAAACGGGCTTTGGCTTGGCTCGGCTCGGCTCGAGCCAAAAAAAGTCAGCTAAAAAAAGCTCGATGGAAGCTTGAGAAATAAACTTCGACCACGAGCTCGGCTCAACTTGCTATATATATATACATTTTCAATAAAAAAAATTATGGATTTTTGCTAAAAAAAATTAAAAGCTCGGGACTTGGCTTTAGCTCGAGTCGAGCCTTTTTTTGGGGACGAGCTTTAGCTCGGCTCGGGCAAAAAAAAGTTCGACCCCTAAAAGCTCGAGCCTTGATCTTCGGCTCGCGAGTGCTCAGTTCGGCTCTTTGACATCCCTGAATCGAATCCCTAGGGAGGCAAAAATCCACTTCCTGAAAACGAGGCTGTCAGCCCTTAAGGAGCAGGACGACCAGGGGGAGTGGAAAGACCATGAGTACGACTCGGAGAAGGCCCCAGCGAGGGAGCCGGGTCGTTACAGGACCTGTGAGTCTAGCTTTTGTTTTTGTCATTGTCAAGCTAGCGTGCCCAACCTTCAGTTTTTATCATGGGGCCTGCGTTCCCACTCTTTGGTTTTATGTTGTGTTGGTCTTGCATGTCTAATATTATTCTTTTGTAAGGTCTGGTCTATAAGCCTAAAGTCTTTCCTGTTTATGGCAGGCACTCTTTTTCCTCTACCATGATTTTTTCAACATGGTTTTAACAAAGTTTTTGCCCTATAAGAGTTTACGTTAAATTTGATAATTCAGAGTGCAAATCAACTGCCTGTCCTCCTGGCTAAATTTCTAAAGAGCGGATGACCGAACTCCTTCGCTAAATCCCAAAGAGTGGATAGCCAAACCCTAAGCTAAATTCCTGAAAAGCTGATGGTCAAACTCTAATTCTTAGCATCTAAAACACATCGATCCAAAATTTTGGACAACATTTTTAAAATTTGAATAATCAAACATGAGCAAGAGTCAAACCGCATACCTGAAGCGCTGCACTCATGAAATGCTCAATCTCGGTCTCTAGGCCAACCTCAGACTTGTACTTCTTAACGAGCTCTAGGTAGAAAGCTTCTTAAATCTTTCCACTCTCTAGAGGGCTTCTTAAATCTTTCTGGGAGCTTTATGGTCTGATGTTCCTAGATCTTATCTTTGGTTGAAAGAGTTTAAGTCAATAAATCTAGATCACCACTGACCATTATTATTAATAACCAATCCCAATAAATCTTATACTTCTCTTTATAGCCTTGATGTCCTGAGCAATTAAGCATATAAGGGTATCTTAAGACTTTGTGCCCTATGGTCGTCTAACTTGGGAGTTATCGGCCCAAAACTTGCTACAATGTCACTAAGAAAGCTTAAAGGGGATAAGTCTTGAACATAATATGTGTGTAAAAATAGCAAAAAGTATAAAGTATAAATAATCCAGACTATCAGAGGTTCAAGGTGCTCGGTAAAGACTTTGACGCTTGAACTTCAAAAACTGGAAGTGTGACTTTGGGAACTGGTTACCATTGTTCTTCTTGGTATACATACATCTAATTCTTGTCACTTTGTGTAGAAACCCATGTGTATTAGAAATACCTCGAGATCGAAGAGAAAAACATAAGGAATGATCTTGCATGAGAGGTGTGAAGAAAAATTAACCACAAGGGGATCTGGATTATGAACTTATAAAACTATATTTGTTGTGTTCTAATATGAATGTAAGTTTTATGTTCGCTAATCACACACATTAGGAGTTGAGCATCCGATAAGTAGAATTGAATTTTTGGTTGTGTAGTTTGAAATTCTCTAAAGCATAATTATTTCCAAATAAGAGGCATACAATAATTAAGTTGACATTGAATAGTTTATTTGTTTTTGTTTAGCGTAATTTCAGAGCTATATTTGAATTTAGATTTGTTCGAGGATGAACAAGGATCTAGTTTGGGGGTGTTTAATATGTGCATTTTGTGCACTTATCAGGCTCTAAAACAAAGCTTTTGGTTTGTTGATTTGTTGATTTTATACTTAATTTGGTATAAATCCTTTCTATTTCAATTTGGACTCAAATTGAAGAAATTTAATGAATTTTGGAATAAATCGTAAATGATCGAGACATTAGGTACTCAATCACAAAGAGTGAAAGTCAAGGACAAGAAGTGAAAATGAATCAATTGCTCAATTGAAGAGGATCAAGGGCATAGGAACATAATTGTACTTACACAAAAGATGAGGGACCAACCTGCAATAAAAAATCAGGGGGATCAAAATAAAGAATTGAGAATTTGCGTTAAATGATCACCCACTTTAAAACCTTGAAAAGAAAAAAAAAGAAATTTTTTGAACCAAGTGATCGTCCACTTTATAACCGAGAGGTGGCTTGGTACAATTCTAGGCCAGTTTATTTGTTTCCTTCTCCAACTAAAATTATTTTAATTTTTCTTATTGGACATGAGTTCATGGATTAATTAGGGGAGGTTGAGAGCTTTAAATACAAATCACAAATCAAAGATAGGGGGGGTTCGATATACCATTTTATTCATCTCATATTCATCAATCATCATCTTGGTGACCTGCTCATCAATCCTTACCCGAAATTTTTCCCATTGGGTTTTTTCCAAGTATGGTTTTAACGAGACCTGCTCATCAATCCTTTAATAAGATTAAATGTGTGTTCTCTAAATAGGACAAGCTTGCAACAATCACAAAAAAGGTCAGGCTAAATCCCTTAAGCGAGATGGTCTCATCTTGGCTCAATCCCTTAAATAGGATGGCGTCCCCAACATCGCTTAGTAGAAGGAAAAACCCCTCGAAAATTAATTTAAAAAAAATGTTGGCCAAAATTAAGACCTAAATCAATTGATAATTAACTAAAAAATAAAAGGCAAGACCTTTATTTAGGTCGGCCAGTAGCTCGACCCCAACTTATAACTAATCACAAAGTAAAAGTAAAGACCTTTCTCCTTGAATTAATTAAACTCTTAAGGTCATCTATATGTAAGGCCTTTTATCGAGTAGAAGTTAAGTATAAGGCTCGATCTATTTTGCAAGTTTTTAAAGTGTAAGTGGTCCGCTATAAGCAAGATCTTAATATTATCATACTGATAATTTAAAAATATAATGGTTTAACACAACCTATCCTCGTAAATGCACCAAACAATCAATATTTGACTTGAACTTAACAAATTTCCTATAACCACGACCTACTTACTGATTGATCATCCCTTTCAAAGGGGAGGGGAGAACAAGTACAAAGCAAAAGGCCTCTGGGGCTCGAGGTCAGTAGCTTCATCGTTCTTGTCCATCGACTTGATTGCATCATCCGTAGCCTCAAAAGGCACCAAGTCTAGGTCATCAGTCGCATCTGGAAACTGAGCCAAAAGGCTAGTATCTATGTCGGTAGTATGAAAACAACACCAAGCCTGCGCTTGATGGAAAGCCTACAAGCAGGATTCAATGTCATATTTATCAAGAACGAGCTTGTGCTCCTCCAAGCCCTTTAAGGCCTCCATAGCAGTCGATCTCAGTTGATCTTCATTTTCCTTTGCTTGTTTGAGCTCATCGATAGCTTTCATCTTCAACCATGGTTTCCCTCATAGCCTCGTATTGCATATAGTAGACCAGCTTTTCCGTCCTCCTACCGGAGATGCTCGGGTTTTCGCCTGAGCAACAAGCTTCAGCACCTCAACATCAAAAGTCATACCTGAAAAGAGCAAGAAGAAATGTTAGATCATCAAAAAGAAGAATAAGTAGATTAAGGTAAATTCCAAGTTGGAAAGTCAACCCCTACCCTATTGAAGGTCAAGACTGGCCATGTCCAAAATATCGTCAGTCACAACATCAGAGGCCTCCTCAGCCAGAAGCCTGAAGTCACATAATCTAATCGCATTAGCCATAAGCTCGATCAAAACTCCATCACTCAAGTTGCACATTCAATTAAAGCCATATAAATCTGACAATTTCCACCTCGACGAAAAGATAAACTACCCTTCTTCAGGTCTCACATAATCTTTTTCCTTCCTTAACTTAATGGGGGACGGGACCCACATCGCCCTAAATTTACCATTTCCACTCAAATATACAAAGTTGTTTCAAAATGAGAGGTGTTTTAATTCGATGACACATTATAGAGGTTGATTGCAGGCTCGATGTCTATGCATCTACATAAAATAAAGAAATAAACCAACAGCTTCCAAGCGTTAGGAGCTAGTTGGCCATGGATGATACCTCTATTAACATAAAATCTACAAAGGAATGGTGTAGATAGATCCTAATGCTGGCCATTAGGGTGTCGTGGTAAATAGTGGCTTCACCTTCCTGGCAGAATTGTGCTACATCTTATAGGCTAGGGAAACTGGCTATATACCCCCTAACAAGGCCAAACTACCTCATATTCCTGACCACAAAATGATGTTTCATCATTTTCCTAAAGGGCGGAGTTCAAGCTCGGACCTACTTCTCCCTTCTATGGGTGTCCTCCTCAACTCTCTTCTCACTCTCACCAAATCTCTCATCTTGACCTGGAAGTGGAGGTTGATAGAAACCTCTATGCCCAACCTCTGTAGGCTCAACTAGGTTCCCTACCGACCTAAGGTTGTCCATCAGGACGATCCTAACCATAATTATATAAAGTTGAGTAAATAGAAAAGGTAGGAAAATAGGTCGAGCTTACCTAGTGCTAGATGAAGGTAATGTTATGTGATGCAATGTCAAAGAGGTCTTATTCTTGCTTGATCATTTCTCTACTCTCTTGAAAGTTCTACGAGGAAAGAGAATGAGGAGGAGGGGACCACCTATTTATAGAGAATTTTTGCAGAAAAAATGGACAAATCTTTGCCCTCCGTTCCTGTCGTGTGCCTCCCATACATGTTGGCGGCCTTTCATCTTACCATACAAGTAATTACACCCGATGTAACATACGTGTAGAGGCCTAAACCTGGTCTCTAATGCGCAGGGGCCATTGGATGGTACATTTCCCAAGCATTTCGTTATCGGCATATTATTTTCTATACATACGCCTAAGGCCTAAATTCATACTTTGTGCCAACCTTCCCTAGGGCCAAAGGTCACACTTTGGGCCGATCTCATTTGAAGAAATAGATGGCGTTAAAGCTCAAGGTCATGCATTGGGCTGACCTACTGAAGGATAGTTATGATATGGTCTCACATGAACCGAACCCTTCTTCGAATGTTCTAATGGGCCGTGTAATGGGCCTGTTATTTAATAATGATTTAGTTTCCGAATAAACATCTTCTTGCTCAAAGAGAGTCGAACTTGAACAAGGGATATTTTTCAACAAGGAAACATCTCCAAAATAGGCGTTCATATTATAACATCTTAATCTTGTCCCATAAATAGGGATCTCTTATACAACTCTCAAGTCTTTTACTTTCATACTCTTTTTATTTAATCTCTCTCCAATTTCTAATTCTCACGCTAGAGGGACGACAAGGATATTGTAACGACCGAGAAATTTCCAGCAATTTTTTAAATAATTATTTAATTCCAAAAATTGTGTCTCTACGACTTCTCCCAATTATTTTAAAAACGTACCGGTCTAGCCATCATTACGTGAAATTAAATTTATTTTAAATCTTAGTCAAATTCCAAATTTCATCAAAAGTATTCCAATATCACAATTTATTTTTAAAGTCCAAGTTTTAATCATCTTAAATCCAAATTTCAACTATTTTAATCCAATCCAACTTCTTTAGCCCAAATGTTATTACCAATCAGTCAAACCCATTTAAAAATCCAATCAATTATTTCTTGGCCTAACCAATTCAACAACTTCTTCTTCCCCAAGTCTTTCCTTACACAACTGATACTCACTTCCAAAATTCTTGCAAGCCTTCCATAAACCAAGATTTACCCTAACTTACCAAAAGTTAGTACAAACCTGTGTATAACTCATCCCCTCACCTCATCATCCAAACACACGCACACAAGACCTTCGGCAAGGTATTCTCTCCCCTCTCTAACACTAATTCACAGCAGCCATGCTTTGGTAATAGAATGTGAGTTCTAGTCACCAACGCACGAGTGATCCCAAATTCACAAACACCGAGAACTGCCACAGCCTTCTTAATTTCAAACATCACTCGCACATAAATCAAACACCACCGTCATCATCAATCCAACATCAACACTGCCCACTTCGCCACCAAATCATCGCCACCAACCACCTCAAAATCACACGGCCACTTCCCATGTTTGCTAAAATAGTATACCGCAAGTGTACGGTTCGCGTTCAAGTAGTAAAGTGGACTCGAAAAGTCCAGGTTATCGTACCCATGAGGATTGATTGATTTATAACTAAATTTATTGATTTCATTTTAAAAGAAAAGTCAAGTAACATAAATGTTTGGTTTGATGGTGAATACTTAGTAACATAAATTAAAGCATGGCAATATGAAAACTAGTTAACTATAACAAATAGACAACAATATATAAAAGCTAGAATTAAACTAATTATCAAAAGTAAACTAGTGACAACAAGAACTTGGTGATTAAAATAAGTTGGAGAACATAAGTCAAGGTAAATTTAGTTTTTATAACTACACTAATTTCTTCTTTAAAAAATCACATAGTACTAGTTAATCAAGTAACCAAATTGCGTGGGAAATTCTAAATTTAACCTAACATGTATAATGACTTGCAAATACAATACAAAATATTGACAAAATTTTAAAATTATATAAACATAAAACAACATTCCTAATCATAAAAACATAAACATAAATACCAAATATCCATAAACAACCTAAAATGCTTAATTGAAAATACACTGGTTAAATATTCTAACACAACAACATTAACCCACAATAAAATAACAACAACATTTAACAAAATAACATAAACATATCAATAATAATCAAAATAAAGATTAAAAAAAGATAATAAAGAAAACTCCCCTTTTTGTTAAGTTCTTGAAATGAAAATAAAAAATCCTTCACTTTGAACATATTTTCTCCATCACTCATTAATATCTTCAACAACCCAAGCATTAATCATTAAATGCATTCAAAATAAATGGACTTTATGGTGAAAATTTAAGAAAATACCACAAATCAAAAGCTTAAATAGCAACAAGATGATGAAATGTAGAAGAAGAACACTAAAACATTAAAACATTTATTGAACATTGCATTAAATGATGTAAAGATTAAGAGAATACAAGAAAAAAATAAATAGAGGCTTGAACGCAAATAAACCCTAGTTGAAAATTGTGTTTAGGTATTTATATTTCATCAAAATGATCCAAAATATCAAAAAAATTACTTCAAAATAATAATAATAATAATAATAATAATAATAATAATAATAATAATAATAATAATATCACAAAAAACGGCTGGATCCGTAAAATTCAACGTTTTGGGCCGAATCGGGTCGGCCGGGTTGACCCGGTCTGGCCCAATTTTTTTTTTTTTTTTTTTTTTAAATCAATACCGGATGATCGTGCGCCATTACCGTGTGCGGTTGCGCGGTGAAAATTCCGACAATTTTTCTCGGGTCGGTTTTATGGCCTAAGTCACGTTCGCGACTTGGTTCGAGCCAAGCGTTCGCATGGCTCGGCTGGAATGGTTCTTTGCTGCTTAGTCCCTTCCATAATTGCAATCTAGTCCTCCATCTTTCAATGTCGATCAATTTAGTCCCCAAATTTTCAGATTTCTTTCAAATAGGTCCTTCAGAAATTGTACTTGAAGTCCTTCAACTTTTGAAATTTTGCAATCTGATCCCTGGGTAAAATTTCATAGCTTATCCGCAACTTCTCGGAATTGACGAAATGGTCCCCAAACTTCCAATTTCAGCATAATTTGCACCCCTTTTGTGATTTCTGGCATCAAACTTGGATATTAATCTATTTAAACACAAAATATGCATAAATTAGTAGATATTTGCTCAATATATTCCAAAATATGCTAATTTAAAGGTATAAAAAGTATATAAAAATGCACTTAACATCCCACTTCATCCAACCAAATCCAAGAAAAAAAAAACCTAAACTTCAATCCCCAATCAAAAACCCAAAATCAAACCAGATATAAACCAAGGAACCCAATTAGTTACCTCGACCGAATATTCACCGAAAAACCAAAGCCCGAAATCCGAAACGAGCCTCGGTTCTTGCACTAAATTGTACTCCAAAATCACCCAAAAATCTTCATACCAATACTGCACCCATCGCCTCCACGTGCAGGTGGCGCCACCTTCGGCTTAATGGCCGACAACAGGCCGTCGTTGAAGTCATAGATCGCCTCTCCCTCATGTCTTTTCTCGGTTTCAATTTGGAGAGAGATAGGATTTGTCTTATTTTTTTAAGTTTATTTTTAAGTTTTGATTTTATAAAATTTCTCTTTAGTCCCCTTGTTTTTATAGTTAATTATTTCAGTCCCGTTAGTTTTAAAGTCACTTATTTAAGCTTCCATTCTTTGACAGTAATTTAATTCGGTCCCAAGTTTTAAATTTTTTTTACTTCAGCCCCTGACTTTCTAAAATAAGTTCTTCAGCCCTTTTAGCTTTAAAATGTTTTTGTTCAGCTCTTTGGTATTTAATTAGTAAGCCCAAATGTTTTGAAATCCTATGAGTCAGTCCTGTTATTTTCGAAAGAGTCTATTTAGTCCCTAAAACTTCTCAAAACTTTATTTTACACAATTCCACTTTCCAAGACTTGAGTATTCAAAAATTCTGATTTTAAATTATTTATTTTATAGGGCTAGACGAGACATGAGAACACTAGAAAGTTTTATTCTTCTTTGGCTCAAAACTCGAGAAATAAGGTAGACTCCTACCTACAAACTTATTTTCTAAAATGCTCATAAATAATTATTTGTATTATAGATATTGCATGTATGATTGTGTTCATGAGAATTACTTGCTTGTTTAAGCATGATGTTATGAGAATTTACTTGCCTAAGTGCATAAGACTTGAACTTGTATTTATTACTTGTATTTAGTAGATGATCGCGCAAACCACTCTTTTTTTTTTTTTTGACTCGCTAGTTTTTAAGTTTAGGATTAAAAAGGACCAACCCCATAGCATGAACTAATAACCAACTCATCACTTTTTATTAAATAGGATCTAAAGTATCAGTCAAGATATGATAAATCAATCTTTTGTAGGCGTGGTGTGGTTGCATTTTTATTTTTGTATTTTTGAAAGTAAAGATAGCTTTATTTCAACAACATATTATGCGACAAAAGCATCAATGAAACATTAGATACTTAACCAACCATCTCGAAAATGCTAAAGAACGTAAATTACGCGCGACGTCATTTACCTCACAACTAAATAAAAAGACACGTGATGGGATTCTGATTGTGGCTCTATAGAAAATAATAATAATAATAATAATAATAATAATAATAATAATAATAATAATAATAATAATAATAATAATAATAATAATAATAATAATAATAATAATAATTGGAAATTACACCACGCCATGTTTATGTTTCTCATATTTCAAACTTACAGGATATTAGTATTTCATTCACTAATCAGATGGTAAATCAATTTTAAAAAATTAATTAATTAATTAATAACCTGCCTAAACCACGCCCTACCCGAACTCTCATTTCCATATTTCACACACACTGAACCAATCGTACTGGCAAATGAAGAATTTCGTTTGAAGCACCGATTAACAAGGTCACCGGCTAAATGAAATTGCCAGTACCCCCACAGCGGCAACATTTTAACACTTATGAGTTTTGACCTAACAAACACCAAAATAGATCACCTGCGGATCATCGATCCTGTGGCACGCATACTTCGAAATCATTGCCAGCGGCGATTTTGAGGGTAACGTTGGAATCATGGGCAAGTGGGGGATGTGTGTGGCTGTGGGTGGAGGAGATTGTCACTGGCCGCTGCTGCTTTCTTTGAAATCACCACTGCCAACGGTGATCTTGGAAGTGATGATCGAAGTAGCAATTAAGTTCCGGGGTAATAAATTCCTCATCGGCACTTGGATTGTTGCACCGGCACCCTCCAACCGCCTCGACTATGCAGTGCGCTCGTTGATGCAACCACAGAGGACACCGCCTTGAATGTACAACGACATTCGTTGTACGGTGATGGGCTAGTGGACCGGAGGTCGGTGGTTCGTTCTTCACGGGACCTTTGTTTTAACCAGATTTTGGAGTATTTTTTTCATATTGGTGGTGACTGTGGGTGAAATGGTGGGTTGGTGGTGGTCTGAGATTGCGGTGCTGGTCGTCATAGGTTACATCGACGGTCGGTAGTGGAGGCAGTGGAATGCTAACGAGATGCCAATTTGCAAGTGTTTTCTTTAATTTTATAGATTGCTGCCTTAATATGTCTAGTTGGTAACGTTGGTTGGAGGTGTGTGCGCGTGAGGAGACAGTGGCGGGTGTGGGGAAGAGGCGACTATGGCTACAACTGGGTTGTGGATCTAGAGTGACTACAGTGGTGGAGAGCGGACTGGTTGTGAGCGTTAGGGTTTGGGGAAGTGGTGATACATATTATAATTGATGCATTTGATGAATTAGGTCAGAGGTCAAAAACTGATGCATTAAGCACGGGTCTCACTTCAAATGTTCAGGTCACATATAACAGTTGATAAATTGAGTCACAAATCACACACACATGTTCAAGTCACATTTGATGTCTTAGGTCACAAGTCACATATAGCCTATTAAGTCACATGCCACAAGGTCACAAGTTACATTTGATTTGAATCAGGTCACACGTCACAAGGTCACACTTCAAAATGTTCACATCACAAGTCACATTTGATGCACTAAGTCACGTGTCACACTATACATGTTGAGTCACATATTACAATTGATGCATTTGATGAATTAGGTCACATGTCAAAATTTGATAAATTTAGCACGAGTCATACTCCAAATATTCAGGTCACATATAACAGTTGATGCATTGAGTAATAAGTCACACACATGTTCAAGTTACATTTGATGCATTAGATCACATGTCACATATGACGCCTCAAGTCACGGGTCACGTATGGAGAATTAGGTCATATGTTCAAAATTATTCCAATCTTCTTCTTTTGAATTCTCATTTTCAGACAATTTTTATTATTTATTTATTTTTTTTTTTTTTTGTAATTGGTGAAGTCACAATTATTACGATGGTGGTGCACCGAGATGGTGGTTGTTATGGTAGTGTGCATCGGAGCTTGTAAAGCTATATCGATGATGAAGGTGATTGTTACCGTGGTGGTTAAGGTGATTGAAGATACGGGTGGTGGTGGTGGCGACGGCGGCGACGATGACAAAAATGGTGGCGGCGACAGCAACGTCAGGTGGTGGTGGTGGTGGTGGCGGCAACGGCAAAGGAGGGGGTGGTTGTGGTAGTGATGTTGATAGTGGTGATAACAACGATGAGGCCCAGAATTTGAAATGGGCTGGGCTGGGCTGGGCTAGACTGGGCTGGGATGGGAATATTTATAATATATTAATTATATTATTTACAACCTGATTCATGTAATTTTAAACTTCTTTCTTCAAGTTTGAAATGTGGTATAATAATCACCTTATTTATGTATTATTCCCTAATAATAATAATAGGTGACTAACCCGTCACCCGTGGCCCATTTTAGTACAACTGAAACCGTGAATACTGTGCTCATTCTCAGCCTTACTAATCAACAGAGATAATCCCCGAAACAAAAATGGGGAGAGAGGCATCCTTGCCTTACCCCGCAGGAAAGTATGTAAAACATTGAAATTGAAAACAATGACTAAAATGTAGTACATCTATGGGAAAGACACTGTTTTTACTATTATTCTGTCAATAACGTGCCAAAACAATAGGAAAGCTTTTCTCGTGTAATAAAACCCGTCTTCATTGGCTTGGATTTTCAGCTACATGAAAAGAGTTGTTAGCAGATATGTGATAACTGTAACCTAATTTTCATCTATCTGGCAAAAAATAACTACAGGTCTTCACTGACCGGCAAGTTTCCTTCTTTGTTGATGCTCTGCAACTTTATAATCTACAACTTCACGAAATAGGTTGGGATCTAATACGCAGTTCTCACTGCCGTATACAGCTGCTTGAACACTGGCCATCAACTTTGCTATCTCTCTTCCCGAAAATCCATCTGTCTTCGCTGCAGCTTCCTTGAGAATATCATCATTTAAACCCTTTATCTCTATCTGTTTCTGCTGTTTCTTAAACAAGTGTGAGAATAAGCCTGATTTTCTTTCCCCAGCTTGAGCTATGTACTTGTTAAGATATAACTTCAACAACTTAGATCGTTCATCTTCACCAGGCAAAGGAAATTCTAGGACTTCATCGATACGATCAGCCACAGCAGAATCAAGATCTCCAGGTCGGTTTGTTGCAAGAGCAAGGACTATATCTTTGGACTGGTCACCCGTGCGAAATAGGAGTGCATTAAGTGCACTCCTTTGAGCTTCACTCATATATGTTTTATTCCGCCTGAATTTCACAGAACATTCCAATGTTAGCTAGGTTCAACATAAGAAGGCTCGCTGATAACATGATAAGAACCGGCAGGACAAAGTATAAAGATCAAATCATACTCGCTAGACAAAATAAAAGGAAAATCATATATGGAGAAGTTCAAGGACCACACAGTTATAACAAAACTGATATGGACATACTGGGCTTGCATTCAAAAGCATGAATGTTCAGCAAATCCCAAACTCTACGTTTTCAGTTTCATTTTTATCTTGTTTCTAATGGGAGGAAGGCACGTTATCTAATATATTTTCCTCATGGTGAAGGTAAATAATGTGGCCAACACGGGTATGAAATTTCATGGAAGACAGATGTTAATTGAAACTCAATGAAAAATTATACAAGTTCATTTTGTTTTATGATAACATTTATTGTCAAGAGATGAAAAGTATACAAGTTATATAAACAAAAGTTAACCCGTCCTTAACCCAATTAATCTATCCATCCCAAGTAAAGGATGCAAAAGTTTATTAGGGGAAATGTTACTTACTCGCATAAAAATGCATCTGCTTCATCAATGAAAAGCAACAAACCCCTTTTCGACTTTTTGGCCCAATCAAACAATTGATGTATCTTTGTGACGGCCTGAGAACCCAGGGGTGCTACATCTCCTCCGGTCATCAATGCATAGTCAAGCCCCTACAAGAATCACGTAAACAGACAATAAACATGCATATATAGAAAATACTGGATTTTTTATAAAAACTCAACATCACTCGTATCATATTGGAAGCCAGTCCCAATGAAGAGGAAGAACTTCAAATCTTTAACTCTAAGAAATGAAAGACGGGAAGGTATTGTTTTCAGTGCATTATATAATGGAGGAAATGCATAAAAGGCAAAGAAAAATTGTTTCCTCTAATCAGCCATTTATCCTCATTCCTCCAATGTTGAAGCATGAAATAATTTATCTGAGCTCCTCATCCCACCAAAAGTACAACACCAGCTTCCCCACAGTGAACATCATACTTCGCAGCAGCAATGGACCCTAGCTCAAATGGTTAACATTGAAGAGCTATCAGCCTAGCACAGGTCCAAGTTGCACTTCTACGTGTATTTCTAAAGCTGGATTGCCAAGTTTAACTAATGATACAAAATACGAATCAAATCATAACGGCGTTTCTCAATAATGAGAGCTCAGAGCACAAAAATATATAATCTCTTTCAAAATTTCTCTTGAACTGCAGTGTCAATCGATACCAAAATTTACGTACACTAAAAGCATGTTTGGGACTTGCTTATAATTGGTTCAAATTATAAATAGATAGAAAATAGTTGTGCATAATAGTTGTGAATCCTACTAAATATGTGGATAAAATGTGATTTGGCTAATTAAAAAAAAAAAAAAAAAAGAGGCAAACAAGGGCTAAATTAGTGATTCCAATTCAGTCTGCAATTTTAAAAGAGTTCATGTGGCAATTGGCCCACCAACACTATGTTTGGATTTACAGTCAGGTTCATTAGTCAATAATGAGCAAGCCAATAAAATGAAACCTGAATATATCAAAAAAGATTTCAGAGGTAGAATTATGATTTCGTACAGATTTGCGTGCAAGCTCCCTAGCAGCCATCGTTTTCCCCGTTCCAGGAGGCCCATAGAAAAGCATATTTCTAAATGGTGCCTGGTGAGCTTTGGTATTAGCGGTTGCATTAGCTAACTGTTCAATCCGTTTTTTAAGCGAAGGGTGTAAAATAACATCACCGAACCCATTCAAATTTTGGGAGCCAGAACTATTAGTGCCACGTGAGAAAGTGCTCATGGAACGTGAAAGCAAGCCAGACCATGGGTATTTCCCCCTTGAAGATTCCCTAATCAGAGATGGTTGTCCTAATATTCGGTCCACATAACTCCACATCACCCTAGCACCTTCTCTGAAATTCAGAAAGCGAACTTATGATAAGTGCAAATAAGAAGTACTGATATTGAGCTTGTAATAACCACCAGCATGTCAAGAATATAGTTTGCACCTGCAGTACAGTTTATCTAGCAACATATAATTCAAGGCTCATGTACGTTTTCTGCAATTTGCTAATCACTGGACAGGGACAATCATGCATTATATTGCATGTTCAGAGGAAGTTCAAACAATATTGCTTTGTACTAATTAAAAAATTCTTCAGAAAGATGATATATTACAACAAAATACTATTCTCGCATCTTTCAAGTGGAAAATCCAATGATAGCTCACAGCACCGTGGGCAGGTAAGTAGCAAATCAAAAAAAGTTAAACGCTAGCAGTGCTTAAAGAAAACTAGAAAACAATAACATAACAAACTAGAAATGCAAAAATGTGCATGCAATGACCAGAAGCATTTTACAATTAAGGCACATGAATAAGAAGACAGTTCAATTATGCTAGATTCAGGACAGAAAGCAGGTTACTCATCTGGATTTGTCTTGACGGCAGCTGATGACTAAGTGTAAAAAACCTACTATATCCAACACTCAGCACAATCGGCATACCATATGCAAATTAGAATAAATTACCAAAACATGTAACTTAAAAAGAGGATTTGTTAGATCATGAAATCATTCACAAACTCAATTTAGTATTTACTAGTGATTAGAAATGCATCCTTCTGGCATCACATAGCTATCAGACTATCACATTCTAACTGACTGTGTTCCTTACTGATTCAAACTCACAGCCAAAAAATCTTTCCACACACAGGTAAACATGTCAGTAATCTAACCAAATTATAGATCCAGTAAATAGATTTACATATAACCCATGTTTGGTACAAATTACAATATGATTTTAATCTAAGTCAAAAGTCAACAATCAGTCAAACCACATATTTTATAGGACCCACAACCTATCAACCACACATCTTATCAACTTTCATTCATATCTACTAAAAATTTGATTGTAATCTTCAAACAAGGGCATAGTCACTTCAATTTTGCTCAACCTTTCTCGATAGTATCATTTTTTTGGGAACATAGTCAACCGGCCATTCCGTCTTTCTTAGACAGGAATGCTGTCCTTGATTTTGATACAAGAGGTTGTGCAAAGGGGAAGCATGAAATATTCAAGTTTATCGGAGCTGTACTAAAGGAAGTGGAGTGAGTTTCCAAAATGAACGAATAAAGTGATTGTAATCTATCAACTAATCACCTTAAGTAAAATTATCCATAAAATGATATATATAACTTGTCCAAACATCTACATTCTAGTTTATCCCCAACTGAAAGACAATCAGAGTTATATTAAATTGGTATTCACGAGGCAAAATCCAGATGTAAGACATTAGGCCTAGAGTAGAATATCCTAATACTCAAACATTGACAAGAGAATGGGATACATCCTGCATACAATATACAAAGCTACGCTCGAGAAGGATAAGAGTGACCACTGATCCAAAAAATATTCGAAATTTACATTCATGAGCCAAAACCCAGATGTCCGACATTAGGCTCTGAGTTGAGTATTTTAATGCCCATACTTTGACGAGAGACAGGATTACATCCTTCGCAAGGATATCAGTACCTTGTCGTGTAAACGCCTGCTGCAAGAGCAGTCACACCTCCAACAGCTACAATCAGCTTATTTTGATCTGTTAAAATTGCCCGCAAACCCCCTGCATTCGACAAATCAGTCACCATAAGACAATATTTAACCCAATAAGAAGTTCAAATAATGTTGCAACAAAAAATGTCCTTCTCAGAGCATTTAAAGGCATCCAGCATATCTATCAACAAGATTGTTGCTTCTAAACGATTTGGTGCAATTTGGTAAACAATATGATTTTCTTATATAGTTTAATGGTCAAAGTCGATAACTAATTTTAACCATACATTCTTAAGACCCAAAACTAATACCCACTTATATACCACTCATTTCTATCACATTATATTTTCAGCAACTAATAACTTTATCCAAACAAGCACTTAATGAGGATATTCCTTGTGTCCCCTCCCTGGGACCAGAAAACAGAAGGGGAGGTTTGGGCATCAAAAAGGAGACAACTTCTTTACTCATTATTAAGTCAATGCACGTGAGACACATCTATTACATTATACAATACATCAGTTTCTTACTTTTTAATTGCAGGGAATATATAGAGAGTAAAATCACTCGGATTGGATAACCTATCATCTTATGATCTTGAAAAACTACAAACTAAGCCTTATTCCGTCTGAATTTAAGGTCCACTGCATGAGTCCTTTCTGAATGTATATCAAATTATTTCTTTTAACCAAGCATAAAGAAAAAAGGTGACCTTTCTCTTAAGATACACTTTATCTCAAGACTCAAGTATATGAACTAGAAAGTAACAGGCCATGTTGCCAACCTAATGACAGCTTATTATTTGCGAAGTTCACAGCAACTTTCAAGTTGATAGATTAGACAGACTGGGCATATCAACGACATAAATGAACAAGACCGAATTAGCCTACATTTCTATCAACTTCTGCATCTGCTGATGTTACAAACAATGAATTAACCTGATCAGCAAAGGACTAATAATTATTAGAGAAAAACCTCCAATATGATCAAAAGTAGTGTTAATAGCAGCAACCCATTTCTCTCTCTCTGCATTTGCTCGCTCTACTAGCATTCGTCTGTTTACATCTTCGGCAAGCTTTGCTTCATGTGCCCTTCCCTCTGCTTCTGCCAAAGCCCTTACCCTGATAGTTTCACGCTCTATCTCAGCCTTCTCGCGTTCAGTTTGGCGACGCTGTGCTTGAATTTGCTCCTCTGTTGCCCGTCTGGCTGCCTCTTGCTTCATAGCTGATTCTTCTTGCATTTTTACAAGTTCTTGATTTCTTGCCCTTTGATGTTCATTCTCTGCCTGCAAAATTTCAGAATTTTATTGGCTATATTTGCAGGAACCATTGCAAGTCTTCCATTTGAACAAAAAAATTAAATACCTGCATCCTTTTCCTGGCTAATTCATCCTCATAACGAGCCATCTGTGATTTTATTTGTGCCTGTTGCTGAGCAAGATTTTTCTGCTCATCATATACTACCCTTTGTCTCTCCTACCAAACAAGATAAACCATCATAAGGAACTCTTTATATGCACAAAATACATTAGTTTGATCAGAAATCTAGTAAGAACTCTCAAAGTTACTTTCAAGTACTTTGGCTTACTGATGGGAAAGACAAGCATCAAGGAATATACTTCATCACAAGTTTTTATTCATTATTGACATGGTTTAAAAAAGGTTCCACCTCAATGCCTTGAGGCCCGACTGAAGATGAGGCATTGAAAAAACGCCTCACTACACGTATTTTTAAGGGTCAATTGTAATGAACACCCTCTATGACTCAGGGGCTATCACGTGCGCTATTAGCTTACGTACCATACCATAGGAGTTGAACCCTAGCTAGATTTGTAACACCTCCCAACCAATTCGAACTCAAGACATCTCCCTTAAGAAAGAGACTTAAGTTGGAAGTTGGTGCTTAATTTGTTATTTTACAGACTTTTACATTTTGTTTATATTATTGCATGTTTATTTTTATATTTTTACTAATTTTTTGATTCACAATGAGGCTTACGCCTCGCCTATAACATGCCAAATTTCCTTTTAATTCGAAGCGTTATCAAACATGTTCTCATTGGCGTTAAATGTTGAAAAACAATAAATTTAGGAAAAACACTTTAAATTGAAACACTAATCTATTATTTCAAAATGTTAAAATTTATTTCAAGTGGACTTAGAAATTTGGAATAAAACAATTTGAAATTTGGGTTCCTTTAAAATTCATCGAGTGACGCAGTCTGTTTGTAAAAAAAATTATTTAACATGTCCAATGACGTCCAAAAATTATGAAATTTCAATACAGTGACAAGGACTCGTATAAATACAACATATAAAAATTTGGGGTCCCGAAGACCACGTTTGAGGTACGAAATCAATTTTCAAATTGTCTATCATCAATTTTTTAAACTGGCTCGTCCCAGTTTACAAAAATAATAATAATAATAATAATAATAATAATAATAATAATAATAATAATAATAATAATAAATTCTATGGTCAACCATTTGACCGGTTTCCAGTTCCATATGATAGATAACAAGTTAAGGGTCGTTTCCATTTTGAAACATTCTGAAATTGTAAATACACAACTCGTAGCGAATCTTCAAAGTTAAAACAAATTCTAAAATTTTCAGACAACATTCACGATATACCATTTTTCAAAATACAATAAGGTTAATCACTAAAAATAATATTTCATTGATCAAAAACTACATTCATTTGAGAAATTGTCGAGTAAAATGTATTTTAACAATTAACATAAATAAAAACATAAAGTCATAAATCATAAAAATTCAAATTACAATCACTACCGCCCGCCATCATCTCATGTCCAATGCTTCATTTGTAAAGTTCTTAAATAATGAGCATTTCGAAGAAATACTAAGTAGTAAATACACACGCTAATGAGATTAAAATATACCAACATTCAATTATATGCCAAAATCAACTTTCTTCTTTGGGAACACATTTAAACACGGCCGGTTAACAATTTTACTGTGATTACCTTCAATCACAACATATTGAATGATTACCGTCAATCATCAATCATAATCCCATCATAAATAAAGTCATAGCATGCCAATAATTAATTAGCACATAATAAGCTATGCATTTCATCAAACATAAGGGTGTGTTCTTTTAGATTTAATTTGGAATGTTTTGTGTCAAATTAAGGAATCGAAATTATTTGTTGATTTATTTGTGTTTTCTAGGTAAGATGAAGGGTTAAAAATTGGAGAGAGAAAATGTGAATGGTTAAAAAGTGGTATGGGAAATTTTGTAATTTAAATTTTTGTAATGATGGCAAATTAAATTGCAAAAGAACACACCCTAAGACATTAACATAAATTTTCATGCCAGCACAATATTAAACTTAAAAGCACAACATGTGTACGGGAGAGGATACTACCTTAAATTCTTCCGTTATTGTTGAGTAGAGTTTGTGAAATCTTTGTGAAGATCCAAGAATGAAAATTTTAATAATAGTGTATATCACTTGGAAAAAAAAAATAGTCTGCCTACCGACATGTAATACAAAATGAATTGGAGATAAAAAAAAAAAACAGTGGACATGTGTGCTCTTAAGTAAATGAAAAATGAACTATGTAAATACATAAATTGCACTAGCCAGGAGGGAAAAGGAAAAATGGGTTAGTGAGGCAGAAATAATGGAGAAAAATGGGGGAAGTTACAATTAATTGACACGTTTAAAAAAAAAAAAAAAAAAAAGGTGGTGGCCGCTGAATTTTTTCAAAATGTGTGCTCTTAAGTAAATGAAAAATGAACTGTGTAAATACATAAATTGCACTAGCCACGAGGGAAAAGGATAAATGGGTTGGTGAGGCAGAAATAATGGAGAAAAATGGGGGAAGTTACAATTAATTGACACGTTAAAAAAAAAATGGGTGGTGGCCGCTGAATTTTTTCAAAATGAGGATTTACACAAATCAAAATGTAACTTCAAGTGTACTGATGATCTTTGTCGTGCACGGGAAGAAGCAGCCAATGCCAAAGTGGAGGCTATTGAGGCTTTTAAGGTCTCCGAGGAGTACAAGCTCGTGTAGAAGAGAGAAATGGGAGTGAGAGTATGTGTATGTTTGTAATAAGTTGAATTATTAACCTCCTCCTTGTAGGAATAATATATATATATATATATATACACACACACACACACACAATATAATAATAATGAAATATTGTATAAAATTCCAAGTTTCTTTAAGTTGAAATAACTTAGGTCGATCTCGTTAAAAATATTTTTTTCTCGACTCCGACTTGCATTATTTAATGTAAGCTACAAAATAAAACCAATGTTGAAATACTTTTATCAACCTTTAATTAAAACATTTTAAATATTTGACGCGATATAAAAGTATCAATTTTTCAAAAAGAAAACACTAATTAAAATAATTAAATTTGCTTGGAAAAATATTTAGGTTCAACTAACAAGTTCGACACTATAAAATAAGTACAAATTTGAAACATGCAACGTGATAAAATATTTCTTACAACTAGATTGAGCTAAGAATAATTAAATCGACAATTAAGCAAAATAATTGCTAAGAAAATGCACATAACATCATATCGTAACCAAAAAATAATTTTAAACATTGAGAAGTGTCGTCATGAAATGGCAAGCCAATTAAATTACTTTTGAACTCTTAACATAAAGTTCCTCGTAAATCCTAAAATTCCGGGTCGCTACAACCTCACCCTCTTAAAATAATTTCGTCCTCGAAATTTAACTCACTTGATTAATTAGGTCGGGATACTGATAGGTCTCCAATCCAATTCACGTATAAAAGACGACGAAATACAGTAAGGGAAATGAACTCAGGGGCTGGACTTACCTCATATGCCAGGCAAGCAGGCTGTTAGAGGGTTGTTAGACTAATAGTCGATCTATAAATAATGAAGGAAAGAATGTAGAAAGCAGGCAGAAATTAAGTATAGTTTGGGGAGAGAATTGGCCTCTCGAAAGCCAAATATCATTTTATCTTTTAAGTCTTCTTTATCATTCAGTGTAATTCCTTTCACGTTTATTGAATATTCCATTCCATATTTCTATTAATCAGTGGTTCATTCTCTTTAAGTTTCACTAGCATCACAGGAATTTATCAATCTGGTATCAGAGCAACTTCTGGGAGATGACGTTGGAAGATAGAGTAGGAGAGTTGGAAGGATTGAGGGTTATCAACAGTGCTTAACAAGTCAAATGGAGAAAGTGCAATCTGGCCTGGAATCAATGAAGTCAGAAATTCGCAACATAGAAAAAAATATGACGACGGTAATGGAGCAGTTCAAGTTTATGATGAGTCGCTTGGAAGAACATGGAGGCGACAAAAAAATTAAAGGCCCAGCAGAAATACCGCCCTCTACGATCACGATGGATTCAGCTGTAACTCCAAGAGGGGAAGAGTCGGGCAAAGAAACCAAGTCGACTGACCTGGGACCATGGTGGCCGCAAGGGAGGTACTGAAAGTTGGAGCTCCCTATATTCGAAGGGGACAACCCGGAGGGATGGGTCTTCAAAGTGGAACACTACTTTAGCGTAAATCAGATTTCGAAATCAGAAAAATTAGAAGCAGCAGATGTATGTTTGAGGGAGGAGCTCTGTCATGGTAGCAATGGCAACAACGCCGTCGGAGGCACTGGAGGAGAGATTTCTAGCTCTGCGGCAAGAAGGAACAGTGAATGATTATCGGCAGCTGTTCGAGGCATTGGCGGCACCGCTAACTAATCTCTCTGATGCAATGATGGAGGGCCATTTCATCAATGGGCTCAAACCTGAAATTAAAGCAGAAATCAGAGTTATCAGGCCCATTGGGCCGGAACAGTTAATGGAGGTTGCTCAAAGAATAGAGAAGAATTTTGTGGTCCATAATCCATGGATTGGGTCAGGCCCAATTAAGAGTAAAATCCCCGTAAACTCAACCAAACCCAATAATATTAATCCAACAACTTCACGATACAACCATAATTATTTTTCCAATCCAATTCCCAAATCTACAGTGAATCTGTCTGGAATTAGATCTGTGACTTCAAGCAAGGCAGGGATTCCGCCATTCAAAAGGTCGAGTGAAACTGTATTGCAACTGAAGAGAGAAAGGGTCTTTTTTTCCGTTGTGATGAGAAGTACACAGTTGGGCATCGATGCAAAAATAAAGAACTATAGATTATGGTCATCTATGGGGAAGAGACATTGGATTCAGCTGAGGAAGAAGTAGCTCCAGTGTCAATGGAAGAACATGAGGAAAAGGTTGCGGTGGGAGAGGTGGTTGAGCTATCGTTGAATTCAGTGGTGGGATTAACACCTCCGCAGACCTTGAAAGTCAAGGGTAAAATTCAAAATCAGGAGGTGGTGGTACTTACTGATTGCTGTTATGGATATAATTTGGAATAAATTATATTTCCATAATTGAATTGCAATATTTTAGGATACTTTCCATACTTGACAACAAATCTCTAAGCTGTAAATATGCTGTAAATAGGGATTATACTTACCTTGTATATACATTTTCTGCTTTGATATAATGAAGGAAACCTTATTGAAGAGGGTATTCAGACTAATTTGACATGGTATCAGAGCCGCTCCTCTGATATTCATCGTGGTAGTCTAAATCCTTTGTGTGGAACGAAAAAAGAAATTCTTCTCTATCTCGGCAAGTCTGATCTTGCTCCTGGAAACAACCGACCTTTCTTTTGGTTCACTGGGTTGTGGGTGTCGGTTCTGGGTAGAGTCCGGTTCATACTTGTGGGTTCTTTGTTGTCTGCAGTGGCTCGGTGGTGACTGGTTCCATGTGCAGGGTGCAATCTCGTTTCTACAGTGGTCGTGAGGGGGACGCTGGTGATCGGCCGTCTCTGTGGTGGTCGGAAAGCACTCCGGAAGTGACCGGTTCTGGGTTAGGTGGCGACCGGTGTTAGGAGCGAAGCTTTCTCCGACTCTTTTGACTTCGGTGAGGCTGGGTCTCGAGCATTGTGACTTCAGCGAGGTTGGGTTTACGTTTATTATGCTTATTATTATTGGGCTTTCTTGAGCCTGGTATTGTGTTTATTGGGCCTCAGTTGTTTTTTATTTCTGTGGACTCATTTTGGAAGTAGTGGATATTGGTCTGGGACTCTTACTCACAAAATTATTGTTTTTCGAATTTGTTATCATGTCAATTGAAAATACCATTGTTCGCTTCACTGGTAAAAATTACCCTACATGGGCTTTTCAATTTAAGATGTTCTTGAAAGGAAAAGAATTATCAAATCATATTGAAAACTCTGTTCGAGCTCCTACTGATGAAAAAGAACTTGCCCAATGGGAAGTCAAAGATGCCTAGGTGATCTCCTTGCTATTGGGAACAATTGATCCACATCTTGTCACCAATCTTCGGTGTTTTACTACGGCTCAGACTATGTGGGCTTACTTGCAGCGTGTTTATCACCAAGATCATAGCGCTAGAAAATTTCAACTGGAGTTGGAAATTAGCAATTTCAGATTTTCAGTCAAGGTAATTTGACTATTGAGCAATTTTATTCTGGGTTTATTAATCTTTGGAGCGAGTATACTGCTATTGTTTACTCTAAGGTTCCCACTGCGGCACTCGAGGCTCTTCAAACAGTTCATGCTGAAAGTCAACGTAATCAGTTCTTGATGAAGCTTCGCCCTGAATTTGAACATGCTAGAGCCGGGTTATTGAACCGAAATCCGATTCCCTCTCTGGACATTTGCTTGGGGGATTTACTGCGCGAAGAACAACGGTTATCTACTCAGATGGGTATGACTTATGAGAAAGTCTTTTCTGAAGCTGTTAATGTAGCCTATGTAGCACAAGGGAAAGGTAAGAACAAATTACAGTGTTTCAGTTGCAAAGAGTTTGGTCATATTGCTCGTAACTGTCCCAAGAAAGTTTGCAACTAATGCAAGAAAGAGGGTCACATCATTAAAGACTGTCGAGTGCGACCTCAGAATCGCCAATCTCATGCCTTTCAAGCTGCTGTCCAATCCTCGTCTTCTTCGGCACCTTCCACCGTAAGCTCTGATTCATCTGTTCTCACACCTGCCGTGGTCCAACAAATGATTGCCTCGGCATTTTCGACTTTAGGCTTACAAGGTAAGGTTGCTAAGCTCACCACTTCTTGGATTGTTGATTCGGGGGCTTCTAATCATATGACTGGTAGTACGATTGGTCTCCATGATGTTCGTAAGTATGCAGGAACACAACACATTCAGATTGCTGATGACAGTACTCTTCCTATTACTGCTGTTGGTAATTTGGGTTCTTCACTACAAAATATTTTTGTCTCCCCTGGGTTATCTACAAATTTGATTTCCGTAGGACAACTGGTGGATCATAATTGTGATGTTCATTTTTCTCGTGGTGGTTGTCTTGTGCAGGATCAGGCATCAGGGACGGTGATAGCGAAGGGGCCTAAAGTGGGACGTCTATTTCCTTTACAGTTTTCTATTCCAAATGTTATTTCTCTTGCATGTACGGCTACTGCCAATAATATTGAAATCTGGCATAAGAAATTGGGTCGCCCCAATTCTGTTGTTTTGACTCATCTTATAAAACATGGTTTTTTGGGCAATAAAGATTCATTTATTTCTTCTCCTGTTTCTCTTGATTGTGCTACTTGTCGTCTTGGTAAAAGTAAAACTTTACCTTTTCCTGTGCATGGTAGTCGTGCTTCTCATTGCTTTGAGATTATACATACTGATGTTTGGGGTATAAGCCCCGTTGTTTCTCATGGTCAGTATCGTTATTTTGTGACATTTATTGATGATTTTAGTCGCTTTACTTGGATATATTTTCTCCGTTCTAAATCTGATGTATTTTCTGCCTTTCAAACCTTTCTTGCGCTTGTAGAGACTCAATTTAGTACTCGTATCAAAATCTTACGTTCCGACTCAGGGGGAGAGTACATGTCTAACTTATTCCAGACCTACCTTCAACAAAAGGGGATCATATCTCAGTGTTCTTGTCCTTATACCCCTCAACAAAATGGAGTCGCTGAACGTAAGAATCGTCATCTCTTAGATGTTGTTCGCACTTTATTGATTGAGTCATCTGTACCATCTAGGTTTTGGGTTGAGGCTTTATCTACTGCCGTCTATTTGATCAATCGTTTGCCTACTGCCACTCTAAATTATGATTCTCCATATTTTCGTTTATTTGGCATGCCTCCTGAGTATCACTCCATTCATACTTTTGGTTGTGTGTGTTTTGTTCACCTACCACCTGTTGATCGTCACAAGCTTGCTGCCCAGTCTGTCACATGTGCCTTTATGGGATATAGCCCTACTCAGAAAGGATTTTTGTGTTATGATGCTCATGCAAATAAATTTCGAATTTCCCGAAATGTGATTTTCTTTGAAAATCAAAATTTCTTTCAGTCACAGGTTATTCCTGATCCCCCTGTTGTCCGTCTCCCAGATTTTGATAATATATCTTCTTCTATTGAGCGGTTCAAACCAGGTATTGTGTATCAACGACGTCACCTACCTTCTTCAGCGCCCCTTCCAGACACTGAACCGATGCCTGAGTCTGCGCCTCCTCTACCTCGACGCTCCACTCGAGTTACACATGTACCTGATAGGTATGGTTTTCCTCATACATCACTCACTGCCACTCTCGATACTTTTCTGTTCCTCACTCTTATGCTGAGGCAGCTTCTCAAGCGTGTTGGCAGCAAGCCATGCAAGAAGAGATCCAGGCTCTTCAAGAAAATCACACTTGGGATATTGTTACTTGTCCTTCTGGTGTCAAATCGATTGGGTGTAAATGGGTATACTCAGTTAAACTTCGACATGATGGATCACTCAACAGATATAAGGCTCGTCTTGTGGCTCTTGGGAATCGCCAAGAGTATGGCCTTGATTATGACGAAACGTTTGCTCCTGTTGCCAAGATTACTACTGTCCGGACTATCTTGGCCATTGCCACTTCACAGGGATGGTCTCTCCAACAGATGGATGTGAAAAATACTTTCCTACATGGAGAATTAAAAGAAGAAATTTATATGTCTCCACCTCCCGGGATGTTTACTTCATCTTCCTCTGAGGTTTGTCACCTACGTCGGTCCTTGTACGGACTGAAACAGGCTCCACGTGCATGGTTTGATAAATTTTGTTCTACCTTGTTTGACTTTCAATTTGCTCAGAGTCAGTTTGATTCCTCTCTTTTTCTTCGCAAGACGTCTGCAGGAATTGTGTTGCTTCTAGTATATGTTGACGACATTGTGATTACAGGGTCCGATACTGAATTAATCAAGCAGTTACAACATCTGAAGGCATCTTTTCGTATGAAGGACCTTGGTCCTTTGCAGTACTTTCTTGACCTTGAGGTCCAGAATACTCCGTCTGGTATATTGTTAAATCAACATAAATACACACAGGAAGTGATTTCCTTGGCTGGTCTTCAATCAGGTAACTCTGTCCTTACCCCATTGGAGGTCAATCATAAGCTCCTTCGTGAGGATGGCGAGCTTCTTTCAGATCCATCATTGTACCGGCAACTTGTTGGGAGTTTGAACTATTTGACGATTACGCGTCCTGACATTTCTTTTGCGGTGCAGCAGGTCAGCCAATTTATGCAAACCCCTAGACATCTTCATCTTCCAGCTGTTCGTCGCATTATTGGTTATTTGAAAGGGACATCTTCACGTGGATTGTTCTTTCCTAGGGAATCTTCCTTAAAGTTAGTAGGATATAGTGATGCTGATTGGGCAGGATGTGCAGATACTCGTCGTTCTGTTACTGGATGGTGCATGTTTCTCGGCAATGCACTCATTTCTTGGAAGAGTAAGAAACAAGACAGAGTCTCCAAGTCCTCCACTGAGTTTGAGTACCGTGCTATGTCTTCCGCCTGCTCTAAGATCACATGGCTTCGTGGATTATTGGGCGAACTTGGCTTCCCTCAGCTTCATGCAACTCCTCTTAATGCTGACAATACCAGTGCTATTCAGATTGCAGCTAATCCAGTTTTCCATGAGCGTACAAAACATATTGAGGTTGATTGTCATTCCATACGAGAGGCCTTTGACAGACAAGTGATCACTCTTCCTCACATTTCTACTGAACATCAGACTGCAGACATTTTCACTAAAGCTCTTTCTCGACATCGACTTCAGTTCTTAATTGACAAATTGATGCTTATTAATCCGCCAGCATCAATTTGAGGGGGGATGTTACGGATATAATTTGGAATAAATTATATTATTCCATAATTGAATTGCAATATGTTAGGATACTTTCCATACTTGACAACAAATCTCTAGACTGTAAATATGCTGTAAATAGAGATTATACTTACCTTGTATGTACATTTTCTGCTTTGATATAATGAAGGAAACCCTATTGAAGAGGGTATTCAGACTAATTTGACAATTGCGGGGCGACACATAATTTCATTGCAGCAGAATTAGTTCAGAAACTTGAATTGCCAAGAACGGAAACAGTAGGATATGGCGTGAAAATAGGCACAGGTCTAACTGTCCAAAGGGCTAGAATTTGCAAAAGGGTGAGCTTAACTATACAAAATTTAGAAATCAGGGAAGATTTTCTTCCGTTGGAGTTGGGTAGCTCAAATGTAATTTTGGGCATGAAATGGCTAAGCTCATTGGGAAAAATGCATGTGGACTGGAGTGCACTGTCAATGAAATTTCAAGTTGGGGACTCGACGGTGACTTTACAAGGTGACCCAAGCCTCAGCAAATCCTTAATCTCAATGAAGTCCATGCTGAAAGCTTTTCGTGAAAATGGGGAGGGCATTCTACTGGAATTGGGGAGCATATCGACTGAGTTCAAGGAATTACGGGTGGAGGTGCCAAGCAAATTGAAAGGGCTGTTGACAGAATTTGAGGTGATCATGAAAGAACCAAATGGGTTACCACCAGAGCAAACACGAGACCATACCATCAATTTACATCCTGGCATAGCCCCGATGAGCGTCCGACTTTATCGTTACCCGTACAGCCAGAAAAATGAAATTGAGTGGTTGGTGAAGGAGATGTTAGCGGCTGGGATTATAAGAGCTAGCACTAACCCTTTTTCAATTCCTGTCTTATTGGTAAAGAAAAAAGATGGTGGGTAGAGGTTTTGTGTAGATTACCGAGTTTTGAATAGAGCAACAGTACCAGACAGATTTCCCATACCTGCGATAGAAGAGCTTCTCAACGAACTTCATGGGGCCTCCATTTTTTCTAAGTTGGATTTGAAGTCTGGATATCACCAGATTCGGGTAGCCCTTACAGACATACCAAAGACTACTTTCCGTACACATGAAGGCCATTACGAATTTCTGGTAATGCCTCTTGGTTTAACGAATGCAACAGCCACATTCCAATCATTAATGAACGAAATATTCAAGGAGAAACTGAGGCGATCAGTTCTTGTATTTTTTGATGATATATTGGTGTTTAGTCGTGACATGGAAGAACACCGGAACCATTTGAGATGGGTATTGGACACATTAAGGAAGCATCAATTGTATGTCAACAAGAAGAAATGCATGTTTGGGCAAAAGAAGTGGAATACCTGGGACACGTAATCTCCTGCCAATGGGTTGTTGTAGACAGAGAAAAGATTAAAGCTATGGTCAATTGGCCGAGCCCCCGTTCGCTCCAAGATCTCCGTGGCTTTTGGGATTGATCGGGTACTATAGAGGTTCGTCAAGGACTATGGGAAATTAGCATGGCCTCTTATCGAGAGAGTAAAGAAAAATAATTTTTATTTGGATGAAACCGCAGAGTTAGCCTTCCAGCAACTGAAGGAGAAGATGATATCCTTACCTGTCCTCGCATTACCCAACTTCAGTAGCACATTCATAGTGGAGACAGATGCTTCAGGTCATGGTTAGGGTGCAGTATTGATGCAAGAGTAGCGACCCATTGCTTTTTTCAGTCACGACTTGAAACCGAACAGCCGCAAGAAGTCTATTTATGAATGGGAATTAATGGCTATTGTTTTCGTAGTTCAAAAATGGCACCATTACTTATTGGGGCATCCTTTTATTATTAGGACAGACCAGAAGAGCCTAAAATTTTTAATGGAGCAAAGGGTGGTGAGTCCAGATTGTCAAGAGGCTAGTCAAACTAATGGGTTATAATTTCGAAATTCAGTATAGGCCCGGATTGGAGAACAAGGCAGCGGATGCGTTATCACGTATTAATCATCAACTACTTCTAAGGGCTTTATCAGTTTTCCAAGAGGATCAGTTGGAACAGTTAGCAAGGGAGGTGGAGACAGATACTACACTGGGAAAACTTAAGCAAAAACTACAACAGAAACTGGGGGATTATCCAAACTACTCGATTAAGGAAGGGCTACTATTGTTCAAGGGGAGACTGCTGTTACCAAAGGGTTCAAGTTTTATTATTAATGCTATAGGAGGGGCATGATGGGAATGTGGGTGGACATGGGGGATTCTTAAAAACGTATAAAAGAATCTCGAAAAATGTCTATTGGGAAGGAATGAAAAAGGATATCCAGCGTTATGTCAAAGAGTGCAATGTCTGTCAACAGAACAAATACTTGGCTTATCTCCCAGGGGACTACTGCAACCATTATCCATTCCAAATCAGGTGTGGGAAGACATCGCCATGGACTTCATAGAAGGTCTGCCTAAATCAGGGAACATGGACACCATTCTGGTGGTAGTGGATAGACTGAGCAAGTACAGCCATTTTGTGGCCTCAAAACAGTCGTTCACAGCAGCAACGGTAGCTAGTGTGTTTATGAAAGAGATAATCCGTCTTCATGGAGTGCCACGATCAATAGTTTCCGACCATGACAAGATTTTCATGAGCAGATTCTGGGAAGAAATCTTTCGTTTACAAGGGACTAAATTATGCCGTAGCACAGCTTACCACCCACAATCGGATGGACAGTCAGAAGTTGTAAATCGGACATTGGAGACGTATCTACGTTGTTTTGCATCATCTAGACCAAAGGCATGGCTGAGTTTGTTACCTTGGGCAGAGTTGTGGTACAACACCTTGTATCACACAGCAACGAAGACGACTCTTTTTAAAATTCTGTATGGGAGGGAACCCCCATTGTTGTTAAGATATGAAAGAAGGTCTACTACAGTTTTCATGGTGGAGCAGCAGTTAGTAGAAAGAGATAAGTTTTGGAAAAGCTAAGAACGCAATTATCAAGAGCTCAATCTCAAATGAAGCAACTTGCAAATGCTGGCCGAAGAGACGTTCAGTTTCAGGAAGGCGACTTAGTCTTCCTCAAAATTCGACCATACCATCACAAGACATTATCATCCAGTCTAATGAGAAGTTAGCCCCCCGTTATTATGGACCCTTCCCAGTGGATAAGAAGGTAAGACAAGTAGCTTACAAATTATCCCTTCCCCCTACTTGTCACATCCATCCCGTTTTCCATGTTTCTTAGTTACGCAAGGCGGAGGGGGCGATTTCTTATGCGACAGAAATTCCAGAAGAACTCAATGATGAATTGGAACTTTTAGTGGAACCCGAGGCAGAGTTAGGGGTCCGGCTAGGGATTGGTAAAAGAGTATCCGTGGTGTCGACGTCCTCATCCAATGGAAGGGATTACCTCCGTTAGAAGCGACTTGGGAACCATATGAGTTATTGGCACGGAAATTTCCTGACTTCCACCTTGAGGACAAGGTGAGTGCTTTGGGAGGGAGTAATGAAAGGTCTCCAATCCAATTCACGTATAAAAGACGACAGAATACAGCAAGGGCAGAAAGGGAAATGAACTCAGGGGCTGGAACTACCTCATATGCCAGGCAAGCAGGTTGTTAGAGGGTTGTTAGACTAATAGTAGATCTATTAATAATGAAGGAAAGAATGTAGAAAGCAGGCAAAAATTAAGTATAGCCTGGGGAGAGAATTGGCTTCTCGAAAGCCAAATATCATTTTATCTTTTGAGTCTTCTTTATCATTCAGTGCAATTCCTTTCACGTTTATTGAATATTCCATTCCATTCCATATTTCTATTAATCAGTGGTTCATTCTCTTTAAGTTTCACTAGCATCACAGGAATTTATCAGATACTTGAACAAAATATCTTCTTCGCTTTCCCAAGTAGCCTATGCTTTAAGAGAATTGAAACAATATGAGCAGAATATTCGGCGCATAATCTTGAACTTGCAGCGGTGGTTCACGCCCTAAAGATTTGGGGTCACTACCTTTACAAGAGCAAGTGTGAGATTTACACTAATCATGAAAAATCTTAAGTACTTTACCCAGAAGGAGTTGAATACGAGACAACGACGATGGTTGGAGTTAGTGAAAGATTACGATTGCACTATCCTTTACCACCCGGGTAAAACTAATGTCGTCGCAGATGCTTTAAGTAGGAAGAACATGGGACAATTGTCAGCACTATGTACTGATCAAGATCAGTTGATCAGAGATTTTGAGAACATGAGGATTGAGGTGTTAAGCCGACAGTAAGGACACCTTCCTTGCTGGCGAATCTAACTATGAAACCAACCCTCGGGGATAGAATTGCATCAGCTCAAAAGGAAGAAATTTTTTTGTAAAAGATTAGAACAGATGTGGGAATTGAGAAAAGGATTTAAAATAGCCGAAGATCAAGCTCTGATGTTTAGAGGCCGGCTATGTGTGCCTAAGGATGAGAAACTTAGGAATGAGGTTATGACGGAAGCTCATTCCACACAGGAAAAACGCCTCAATACCTATTTACACCTTTTCAAACCATGATTGTCGAATGAAAATATTAATCAAAGTAAATAGTAGATGTTCGTGCAACTTTCCAAAACTAGTATATGTTATAAAAGAAAATACTCAAATAGTTTCAATCCATATCTCTAAAACTTGCGATATTTAGGATAAACCTTACCTTCTTGATACATCGTTATTACACTACTCTATGCATGCTATTAAGAGCACATGTCCATTTTACATACACCCCCAGGATGAAAGTTCATTTGAGAATCAATTGGGGAAAGGAGAGTAATTAATTGAGCATTGACTAAAGATTCATGACAAACCGGATAAACATCATGATGGTAAAAGAATGCTACTTGCAATAGTTTAATCACTAGCTCACGGGTCAGCCAACAATCAAAATGACTGATATAGGTAAAACTATGTTGCTCGAACTCTCCATTTTTTAAGAAGTACCCGTGTCGAACACACTAATATGGGATAAAGGGTATGAAATCCTTCTCGGATCTTTTAAACCAAAAGATGATACTTTATATCATTTAAATCAAAAGAGAATCATTTATATGTTTAAGAATTGCATCTATAATTAACAATGCATAACTTTTCATTTTTTAAGAAGTACTCGTGTCGAACACATAGGTATGGGATAAGGGTATGAGATCCTTCTCGAATCTTTTAAACCAAACTATGGTACTTTATATTATTTAAATCAAAAGAGAATCATTTATATCTCTAAGAAATGGTTCTATAATTACCAATACATAAATTTCTAAAGTAATTTGAAGTTTATTAGACGTCTTCATACACCTATGTCAAAATTTTGTATCGTTTTAGCTGTGTTCCCGTATCCTGGATTTTGGGAAAAAAATCGACACTCATATATGTACTTATACCTTATACTCATACCCGAGTCGGAGCAACATAGAACTAAAGTTCCATTTTATTCTTGACTTAATTGTTCAACATTTATAGTAATAGTAAAAAAACAAAAGAAGAAAAGGAGTCATTAGATGTCTTGGCTAGTGGGAAAGAATAAATTGAATAGCACTATAGATTCACCTTCAACTAAAAGTAAGCAATCACAGAAACAAACGAACATTTATATAACATTTCTGCTATCGCTAAATATGACAATATGTATTTGCATTAAAAAAAAAAAAATCGAACTTACAGTTTCGGCTTGCGCTTTCATTGCCTTGAACTCTGCTGCTTTTGCAGTTAATTCTTGCTGCCTTGTTTCTTCTTGCTTTTTCACCACCTCAAAAACCTACAACAACAAAATTCATCCTCTGATAAACCCACAATGCGTCCAAACAATCAATATTTCCATGCACAAAAAAGCACACGCTAGGGATTGGAAATGCATATAACAAGCAAAAGAGAACAAGTTCCCTTCAAATAATTGCACCATTTTCATTTATCCACCAGAAATGGTGAACTCTTTTAACCATTAAAATAATAATAATAATAATAATAAGTAATCATACAGAAATGCAATAACAATTAACTCAATGGACAGAAAATCCCAAAATACTTAAAAGCTAGAATCTTTCACGCAGACATTAGCATTTTACAGGAGCTCAATAAACAAATTAACTAAAAAATCTCAATATCAAACCTTCTTGGCATGGGAAGAGTGACTAATCTCTCTCAAAGCTTTGGCACCCCTCTCCAGCGCCTCAGGATCGAAGCCGGATGAGGTGGTTCTGGGATTATCATTACGTGGCTTTGTTGGCTCGGGAGCCACAGGATGACTTGGTGGCTTCGCCGGCTCAGTAGCCCCCTGCGGAGCCGAAGAAGTCGAGAATAGAGAAAAGTTAAAAGGTGCATCTGCACAAGCATAATCAGCACCAAAAGTTGCAGAAGCCAGGGCTGCCATAACCCCAGATGCACACTTTTTCGCCATTTCTAATTTTTATTTTCCCCCAAATTAACTTACGCTAGAGCTCTCGATGGATAAATTATCAGATGGGTATGTACCAATTGTGGAGATACAGACATACAACAACAATCTATTGTATAACTGGCTTGAAGGAGAAGAAAGAAGTCCAGGGTTTATGTAGGGTTTCTGATTTATTGATTTATTTCTTTCTTATGCCGGTTCAAGTTTCTACCGGTCAGCTACAGAATGTATATTAAGCACTTGTTTGATGCTCCTTTTTTTTCCATAAAAAATTATACTTTTTTTTTACGATAATCAATATCAATCATTCAAAAAGTCAAATAAACAATTTTTTACTTTTCAAATCACTTTTTAACTACACGATTTTTCAAAACCATTTTTTTTTTAAAAAAAACTAAGAGCATCAAACAGGGGCTAAATTAAAAATAAAAATAAAAAATAAGGCTAGTGTAATTGAACATTTTTGCATAAATAAGTTGAATTTTTACCATTTAAGTTCAGTTCTTAAACAAATAAGTTGATATGTCATAAGAGTTTGTAAAATAATTTCATTGTTGATAATGTTAATTTTTTTCCCTTCAATACAGTTTTCTATTGTGTTAAAAAGAAATTGTTGATAATGTTCACTCCACCTAGTGCTGGTTTGAGACTTTGAGTTATGTTGGTGTCATGTATACTTTATTTTGCTTGAGTTATTTCGCAGCATTGGTTTGATTTTTGATCTGTTAGATTCTGTTGTGCATTTTGCTTCAGCTATGAACCTTGATGGTTTCTTTTGTTGATTTCTGTTTTACAGTAGATCTGCATTTAGTTGGTATAATTTCTAACTTAAGGTTGTTTTACAAAATTTACAACTCCATGGTTATATTAATAAATTTTATCTCTTAGAATTGTATTGAGTAAAAACCAATTATAGGATTGTATTATGTTACACAAAACTCTGTTTGTTAAAAGTTTTATATTTAAAAACATGTTTTGGTAAAACTTGTTTTTGAAAAGTGGAGAAAAAAAATATTTGTTGTTAAAAAGTAGTTTGTAGAATTGTGTTGCTTAAAAACATATTTTTTATAGTTTGTCAAATAGATGCCAAGAAATCACTACTCTAGCTCTTTTTTATTATTATTAATACTTTGACTCTTTTTACTACTTGTTTAACCACTAATTAACTAGATATATACAGAACTTGCTTTGTACAATGATATAATTTTGACACTGCTCCTCGAGATAGAGTATATATATTTATTAGTCCCATCTTGTCTACCGATTTCTTGAAATGTGCAAGATTTTGAGCTTTGGTAAGGATGTTAGCAACCTGATTCTTGCTTGAAACATGCAACGTCTTCATTTTTCTAGCTTGAATTTTATCTCTAATCAAGTGACAATCAATTTCTATGTGCGTTTGTTCTCTCAGAGAACATAAGCTTTATTGCATTGAGAGTGCAGCCTGGTTGTTATAATATAAGATTGCTGGTCTAGGTTTGACTAATTTCAAATTCTTCAAGTAATAAGTACATATTGACATATTCTTCTTTCTTTGTAGTACTAATATTGATAGTTGTTGAAGTGGGCTGAATAGGATAAGAGGTTGTAGCGATCGAGAATTTTCCACGACTTATTTAAATAAGTATTATTTTTTTAAATATGTCGCTACGACTTTGTCCATTTATTTTAAAAACGTGATCGTCTAGCCAATGAAGTAAAATTAATTATTTCAAATTTATCTTATTTCGACTTTCAAATTTTATTCAAAAGTCTCTCATTTTCATTATTTATCTTTAAGTCCAATTTCAATTTTAAGAAGTTTCCAAATGAATCTTTAATGATAAATTTTAGTCCAAACTTTAAATATTTAAATCCAAAATATTTTATCTCTAATTTAAATTCATTCTGAAATTTTATTTATTTTTTTAAAATCTTCAATTCACATTCATTTTAATTTGAATCCCAAAAATTTCTTCCCCAACTTCCATTTTCGTATTCAGCACATTATTTTTTTTTCCATTCCCATGTTTATTAATTTGGCTTAATCAGTTGAATCAATTTCCAAAAATTCCTCACTCCTGCAATCAGCATCCTATGCTCTCCAGTTTCCACACGTTTTTCCCAACAACATTCATATTCCATAATCGAATCCTACCTCACAGCTTTTACTCCATTCCAACCTTGTTTCTTTCCCTAAGTAATTTGCTAAATCACTTCCACAATTCTCAGAAATTTCTCCCAATCAGAAAGTTGTCCTAATCTTCCATTTTCAGCTCCAAAATCCTTCCCCTTTTTCCTCAATCATCAACACTCACTTTCCATCAACCAGTTTATTCTTCTTAATCCTCTCTCACTCAGTCATCAATCAAGCAATTGCCGATTCTGAACCCAAGCCAATGTATATTTTCTCATCTCCACTTCATCAAACTCACGCCACAACAAGAATTCAATCAACAAACCAGTGTAAGCTCTTGACCAACTATCCACAAAACACACACACAACCCAGACCTTCAGCACGAGGTATTCATTTCACCCATCACTGCCTTCATTCACCTCTTCAGAACCGCCCCTACCCACTGCCATAATCCGAACACCATCATGCCCAAACCAAGATTTTATTTCATAGCCAACACCACCGAGCCCAGTTTCACAACCACCTGCAGCTCCACCACTCACGGCCAACACCACCTCAATCACCACTGACCACAACCTCCTCCAACACACCTCCATCTTCAACACCAATCATCATCATCATCATCATCATCATCACCACCACCACCGCCACCGCCACCGCCACCGCCCAACCTCCATCGAGCACCACCCCTTTCCCAAATCGCCACCATCAACGGCCAGCCTCCACTGTCTCCTCCAAATCCTCACCAAATAAGCCAAAATCAAAATCAAAACCAAGAAGAGAAAAACCCATGAATCAAGAAATTCATTTTCTTACCTCAACCACAAAAATTTCGCCGAAAATCACCAAACAATAGCATCGTTTTTAGCCATCGATCTCGCACCCAATCAGCCCCAAAACCTTAATCCCTCCCTTGCCGCCGCTCGTCGCCGCTTGCCGGCGACGTTGCGCCGGCACATCGCGCGGCAGTACCCTCACCGGAGTCGCGTCGCACTTCGCTCTCTCCTCTCGCCTTTCTCTGACTGAAATGGAGGAGGGAGTAATGATATGTTTTAATATTTTAATTTTTGAAAATTGCACTTTGGTTCCCAATTTCGCAAAATGATTTAAATCAGCCCCTATAATTTCAGCCCTTAAGTTTTTAAATGATTTTTTATAAGCCTTTCATTTTTAAAATTTCTTATCTCAATCCCCACAATTTAATATCTATTTTGAGTTTCAACTCAACTTTCAAAAATATTTATTTTAGTCCCTTAACTTTCAATGTATTCATTTTAGTCCATCAACTTTCAAAAGTATTCATTTTAGTCCCTCAACTTTCAAAATATTCATTTTAGTCCCTCAACTATTTTCAAATCCCAACTATGTTTGATTTTAATTTTAATCCCTAAACTTTTATTTCTTCTTTTAAAACTCTTTCAATTGAAACGTTTGATTTCCAAATACCACTTTAAGGTTTATTTATTTTTGGTTAGACGAGACGCTTGGATATTTAGAAGAACAACGTGAACTCTCTTGCTCAACTTTCAAACTCGTGATTTGAGGTAGACTCGCCCTCACTAATTAGTTTAAGTTATAATTGCATGTCTTATGTGAAATTACGTGATTTACATGCTTTGATGCATGAGACGAGAAAGAAATATATCTTATGAGATAAGATGAGAAATGATGATGTTATGCATAACTTATGTGCCTTAAGTGCACGAGACGAGACTACCCACACCCTATGATTTTAACAACCTTGATTTTGAAAATACAAGAGCCTAAGAATATGATGATGATGTCACTATATGATTGCATAATTACGTGTTCAATTATTCTGTAAATTAATTATTGACGATGAGTCTACTGAGTATTTTTCGAAATATTCATTCCATTATTTTTAACAATTTTCGCAGATTTTGGAGATGACGGCGAATGAAATGGTAGCGGTGGAAAAAAAATCAGAAATAATGTTAATTTTCTTTTTAAGTCAAGTTTCATAAATGTCGTCAATTTAATTATTTATCGTTACTTTACTTTAAAACTTAAGATTTAATTTTTATGAATTGTTTTAATTAAATTGATTAAAATTTAGTTTCCGCTTTAGCTTTTAAACAATGAATGTGATGTTTTATAAATTCATTTCTTCCGCAAAAACGTTGTTTCAAAGGTTTCAAATAATAAATATGATGTTTGAAATTTTTAATTATTTCCGCAATAAAATCAGTTTTAAAGGACGAAGTGGCGTCCTGGGCTCCGCGGAATTCGGGGCGTTACAGAGGTCATGTTGCATTACCTTTCTTCTTGAATTCCCAGAGAAACACTTTGTTAATTGTTATTTGATTCCTAATTTGATCATACGAGTCATTCAATCCCATTAGGAACGGTAGGACATAATCTTAATGTGGTGAATCAACCCAAACTTTTCATTCTCCATACTAGACGACTATTGAGAGTCTAAATTCATTGAGTTCATCACATAATTCTTTAAGCTTGGTGAAATAGTTGCTCACATCATTAGAGCGTTGTGAAAGTGCATTCAACATTGGTTTCATTTGAAAAACCATAGGGTTATTGCTGTGGTGGAACTGATCATGAAGATCCTTCCACATATCAACTGCATTGTCAATATGCATGATGCTTTCTGCGATGTCTTTTGATACAGTTTGCAAGATCTGGGACCTGGCCACAAAATTGCATATGGACCATTGGCTATACAATGAATTATTTCAAGAAGGTCGATCACACTTCCATCAATAAACACAAAGATTATACTTAACAACTAGGGCCATTTCCATCGTCCTATGCCATCAATTGTAATTGTTGCCTGTGGGTGAGGTAGAAACCATGAGCAAACCTGGTTGATTGCCATAGCTGAGATAATAATGACTGCTGGTATCATATGTTACATCACAATCTATGGATATTAAATTGGCGTAGGGATTACCTTCTATATCACCATTGTGAGCTTCATCATCGACATGTCTATCTCTTATATGAATGATTGAAGTAGATTTAGAGATGAATTTATCTTTGAAATATAGTTCTTAAATGCTTTGATAGTATTTTACAAAAAGCTAAGGATGAGAAAATTCCCAAATTGGAGAGATTGAAACTTCTTATATTTTCAGTGATGCAAAAGAGTACATAGTGTCGTATATACACAAAAAATCAAGTTGGTCTAACTATCTATTGGTTAACTACTCTAACTAATTTTAGTTGCTTGTCTAACTGCTACCTAACTAGATATTTATAGAACTAACATTGTACAATTATATAAAAAAAATTAATTTTCCACAAGTTTACCAATTCTATGGTTGATTTGCACACATAAAGACAGCAAAAAAACTCGCCTTGCGGGTCGGGGGCGGGTTCGAGCGACCTGAGCGGGTCGCGGGGGCGGGTTTTGGCCTCCTCGATCCGATCCGAACCCGCCTGAAATTATTAATTAAAAACATAAATAAGAAGAAAAAAATACTAAAAAAATTAAACAGGGTGGCAGGTTTGACCCGCCTCAAACCCGAACCCGCCCCGCCCCAAAATTCGCGAGGCGGGATGCGGGTTTTGTAAGGATTTTAATCAATCGTGTGGGCTTATATGTGAATTATTGTGTATTGAATAAAATGCTATCAATTTTGGTTAAGCCCATTTAAAGTGATCTAATAAGGATTTTATATATCGGACTTTAATGCATCTAAAATAATGTGTGGGCTTTTATGTGTAGATACCAGGCCATTACCTAATTCATGATGGGCCGGATTAGGTTAACTGGCAATTCAGTATATAAAGTCGGTTATGGTCCCTAAATCCTACGTACTGTTCATCTTGTCTGACATCCCATCATCAGAGAGAAAATAAGGACTACGTATCGATTTAGAAGATCAAAACACCGCCGAATCGTTTATCATGAATCGCGTTTGATTAAGGTACGCTTCCGCTTCAGTTATTTAATTCTTGATAATTCAGCATGATGATTTATTTTGGATCATAGATAAATAATTATCTGTGATAAATTTTCTAACAAGTGGTATCAGAGCCAACATCGTGTTGAATTATCAGATCAATTTTTGTACACATATATGTAAAAACCACATGCTGGTGATTTTCGAAATTATATACACCCACAGGCCACAGCAAACTAAAAAATTGAGAAATATACATATCTGCAATTTTTATTTTTTTTCATGAAATCAATCAGTTGATTGTGAATATGTATGTATATGGATGTATGTCATATGGGTTTTGAGTTTGGGGTTAAGAATTTGTGGGACGAAATCTGTTTGGTTCAAATTTAGCATATAAAATCAGTATGTATATGCCTTCAAAATCAGGTTCGGATTTATGTTTTGGATTCACTGAAATTGGGTATATGTATATATTTTATTTTGGGATTCAAATTCAAAAATCTGATTTTTGGTGTTGGTCGAAATCGTGTTGTGTATGGATTTGATATTTGGAGTTTGGGAATTGAATCTGTGGATTTTTGAATAAGCTTCGGCTGGTTGTGAATTGGATTTTCATATTATGTGGATGAATTCGGTTGAAATTTGGCATGGTTTTGGTGTGGCCGGCGGACTTGGTTGCGCGCGGCGTCGCGCGCTGTGTGTTGTAGCGTCGCTGAGAGCGACGTTGTGTTCTGGAATGAACCGCCAGCGATGGGTGCTGCACCGGTGGTGGCGCCTTGTTCTGCCAGATATGGGGGTGGTGACGGTGGCGGCTAGGGTTAATCTCAAACCCTAACTGCTGAAAATCGAATTTGAGGCAGGGACTTGCGTTGGGAATTAGAAGATCCTGAGGACTCATGGGCAATTTCGAATGTGTAGGTTTATTGCACAATAAGGCCCTATAATATTATTATGGAATTAAAGTTAATCCCTGAAAGTTATGATAATTATGACCTAAGCCCCTAAAGTTGTGAAATTATTTAAATTGGCATTTCAAGTTATGGAATTTATAACTTCAGCCTCTAAGGTTATAAAATTTTTAAGTTTGGCTTTTACAGTTCTGAATTATGTAATTCAGTCCCTAAAGTTTTAAAATTTTAGAATCCAGCCCCTAATGTTTGAAAATTTTCTAAATTGATCCCTAAAGTATGAAAATTTTCAAAATCAGCATCTAAAGCTTGAGAATTCTCTAATTTGGTCCCTTAAGGTTTGAGAATTTTCTAATCCAGTCCCTAAAGTTTGAAAATTTTCAAATTCAGTCCCCTAAGGTTTGAAAATTTTCTAATACAGCACCTAAAGTTTTGAAATTCTTTAATTTGGTCCTTAAGGTTTGAAAATTTTCTAATTCAGTCACTAAAGTTTGGAAATTTTCAAAATTGGTCCTTAAAGTTTGATTTTTTTTAAATTAAGTCCCTAAAGTTTGGGAATTTTCTAAATTGGCTCCTAAAGTTTGAAAATTTTCAAAATCAACCTTTAAAGATTGAAAATTTCCTATTTTGGACCCCTAAAGTTTAATTTTCTTTCAAATTGGGACCTAAAGTTTAGAATTTCTCTAAATTGGCCAATAAAGTTTTGGGAAAATTATAATTTAAGTCCTTCAAGCTTAAAATTTTACAGAATTGGCCACCAAAAGTTTAAGAATATTGCAATTAGACTCTCGCAACTTAAGGATTGCTTTATTCTAAAGTTTTGAATTCTATGATTCGAATCCTAAAGTCAAATATAGATGCAAATCAATGGATTTCAGTTTCAAATCTTGGTACATCGGAATCTTTTGAGAGATATAATATTCGAAAGTAAGTTAGTTGAAGCAACATGTTGCCAAAGCAACCTCTCTTGTGGATATTAATTAACTTTGAATATTAGAAGGTATTTGTGTGTGTTATTCATTGCGGATATTGATCGGCCCAAAGGAAGGTCAATATTTGGCTCGAATTTCACATGCACATGTGGTGATAAACACGTGGCAATTATTTGGTTTAACGTGTGACCAATAAATCGGTCCAAAGAAAGGTTTATTGGTTAACATGTCTTATTGCCAGTGTTTGATCACTACACTAAGGGAAAATTAGGTGTTTGTGTGTTATCTCATGCGGATATTGATCGGCCCAAAGGAAGGTCAATATTTGGTCCGAATTTCACATGAACTTGTGGTGATAAATACGTGACGGTTATTTGGTTTTACGTGTGATCAATAAATCGGTCCAAAGAAAGGTTTGTTAGTTGACATGTCTTACTGTCAGTGTTTGATCACTACACCAAGAGTACCGCTTACAAGTCAATATTTCTGTCCAAAGACTAAATATTGATGTTGTGCTAGGTATCTTGTGATGGGCCCTACCATTATTTGAAAATATGATTTGCATAATAAGGTATTTATGTGAGCTATTTTGTTTAAGTGTTCTCTATTCGGTTTCAAATTCTGCTAGTAGTATATCTACAAGCTCAAATTTAATCCCTGTATTTATGGAATAAACTTCAAGGATCAAAACAAGAACATTAATTTTTCGTTGGCTGCATCGATCTAGACCGTGTACTAAGGATTGAGCAACCTACTCCTCTTACGGATGAAAGTTCATCTAATCAAATGAGGAACTTTGAGAAGTGGGATTGCTTAAATTACGTGAGTCTCACGATCATTAAGTGCGGCATTCTGGAAGCCTTTAATGGCATAGTATCTAAGGAGGTAAATGATGCCAATGAATTCCTTACCGAAATTAAGAAATGTTTTGTGAAAAACGATAAGGCTGAAACAAGCACGCTTATGCAAAGCTTGATTTCAATAAAGTATAAAGGCAATGAGAAAATAAGGGAGTACATCGTGTAGATGTCTCACACTGCTTCAAAACTTAAGGAACTAAAACTCGACTCGTCTAATGACTTGCTCGTGCATTTGGTATTGATATCGCTTCCTGCGCAATATAGTTAATTTAAGGTTAGTTATAACTGTCAAAGTAGAAATAGACTCTCAATGAGCTCATTTCATAGTATGCAAGCTTCTTGCACAATTCAGTCAATTTAAGGTCAGTTGTAACTATCAAAGGGAGAAATAAACTCTAAATGAGCTCATTCTATTTTGTGTGCAAGAGGAAGAAAAGTTGAAGCAGGACAGAACTGAAATCACTTGGCAAACACCTATAAAGATAAGGGCAAGAAAACAAATAAAGAAAATAAAGTTGTTAAGGGGCTATTAATTTTATAATCCCACACTTAAGTCAATTTTTGAAACGGGAACTGTAACATTTTTGAGGAAGTTGAGTTTGGGGGGAGAAATAAGGTTAATATATTGTCTTTAAAGGAAGAAGTTGAGGATGGATCGGTTTCGATTCCTACTATTACTTTTGACAATGTGCAAGTTTCTATGCATGTCATTGATCAAGAAGCATATTCGGAACCTCAACTAGACAATGTTGAAGAACCTCCCATCCAAAATAAGGTAAATTTCAGAAGTACAAACTCAACAACCTCAATAACTAAAGCCATTAAGGAGATCCACGAGAGAAAGGAAAAATGCTATTCCAGATAATTTAAATAGTATTTTTTCAAGAACATAAGGAAATAATGGAATGGTGGAAGATGGTCCGATCAATTCCATCAGGCCATGCAAGATTTTAACTCTCAAAAGTGGATTGATGCCATAAATAAGGAGTATAAGCATATGCAAGACAATAAAGTTTTTGATCTTGTCCTATTACCAGAAGGTGCGAAGCCCATTGGTCTTAAATGAATTTTTAAACCAAAGGGGATTCGAAAGGTAATGTGGAAAGATATAAAGTTCGTCTTGTATCTAAGGGCTTTACACAGAATGATGTCATTGATTATAAAGAGACTTTCTCTTCGGTTTCAATGAAAGACTCTTTCAGGAAAGTTAGGTTGTTGCACATTTTGACCTCGAGTTACATCAAATGGATACTAAGGTGGCGTTTCTCAATGGCGACATTGATGGGACGATCTATTTGGTGCAATCAGAAAACTTTGTGTCAGTAGACCCAAAGCTAATGATTTGCAAATTAAAGAAATCCATTTATGTGCTCAAGCCAGCTTCTCGCTAAGGGTAATACAAATTTCATCAAGCAATTATCTCATTTGGTTTTGAGATTAATGTTGTTGATGATTGTATGTATTACAAGTTCAGTGGGAGTAAGTATATTGTCCTGGTTTTATATGTTGATTATTTCTTGCCACTAATGATATAGGTATGTCACATAAAATTATGAGATTTTTTTGTCAAGGAATTTTGAGATTAAAAATCTTGGTGACGTCTCTTTTGTATTAGGAATTCAGATACACCGGGATTATTCTCGGGGTATTCTTGAATTGTCACAAAAGGGCTATATCGATAAAGTACTTAAGAGGTTTTTCATGCAAGACAGTAAATCAGGGGACATCCCTATCGCTAAGGGAGACAAATTTGGTCTCGACTAATGCCCGAAAAGTTATCTTGAAGTTGAAGAAATGCAGAGGATCCCATATAGTTAAGCTATAGAAAATCTGATGTATGCTCAAATTTGTATGCGTTCGGATATTGCATACATTATTGGGATACTAATGAGATATTTAAGTAACCCAGGGATGGATCATTTAGAAAGCAGCCAAACATGGGTTATAAGGTATTTAAAGAGAACAAAAGATTACATGCTCACATACAGAAAATCAGATCAGTTGGAGATCATATGGTATTATGATTCCGATTTTTACTAGATGCCAAGAAAGTAAAAGATCCACATAAGGCTACATTTATCTGCTGGTTGGAGGAGCTATTTCCGGATGGAGTGCTTAACAGACACTTTAGCTTCTTTCACTTGGCAGCACAGTTGTAGCAATTTTGGGGGCATCTAATTATGGAATATAGCTGCGAAATTTTGTCACAAGGCTGCGTATTCTGTATGGTATAGAAAGACCACTAAAGTTATATTGTGGCAATAACTCAACAGATTTATATTCCAGTAACAACAGGAGCTCAACTAAGTCAAAATACATTGACATAAGTTCCTGGTTGTGAAGGATACAGTTCAGAGTGGACACGTGTCAATAAGAGCACATTAGGACAAACTCCATAATTGCGGATCCGCTTACTAAAGTATTACAACCCAAGGTCTTTCATGAGCACAATACTCATATGGGTGTTGTATTTATTAAGGATATTCGGTTTCAGTGGGAGTTTGTATTTTGGGTGCATTAGACACATTTATTGTCCTTTTGGATACAGTTTAAAGTTAAAATTATTTACAGTTGTAAGGTTTCAGGTTTATTATCTCTGAACTTGTTTAAGGATGACCTCACTAAAGTTGGACCAGTTGGAAATAGGCATGTTGAAGATCACATTACATGTAATTTCCATGCTATACATCCATACTTGATCCATGTCATTCAGTTATGTCGATATACGTGACCATTGAAGGTTTAGTTACGATTAATGTAGTGAAAGCCGCTTTGATCCTATGTTGATATAATTGATGGGCCGGATTGTTTGGGGATGCATTCAGTAATGATAGCAAAATTCTGAGTACTCACAAGGTTATGATTGATACACAATTGTAAGGTTACACATATAGCCCAAGTGGGAGATTGTAAGGATTTTAATCAATCATGTGGGCTTATATGTGAATTATTGTGTATTGAATAAAAGACTATCAATTTTGGTTAAACCCATTTAAAGTGATCTAATAAGGATTTTATATATCGGGCTTTAATACATCTAAAATAATGTGTGGGCTTTTATGTGTAGATACCAGGCCATTACCTAATTCATGATGGGTCGGATTAGGTTAACTGGCAATTCAGTATATAAAGTCGGTTATGGTTCCTGAATCCTACGTACTGTTCATCTTGTCTGACATTCCATCACCAGAGAGAAAATAAGGACTACGTATCGATTTAGAAGATCCAAACACCGCCGAATCGTTTATCATGAATCGCGTTTGATTAAGGTACGCTTCCGCTTCAGTTATTTAATTCTTGATAATTCAGTATGATGATTTATTTTGGATCATAGATAAATAATTATCTGTGATAAATTTTCTAACAGGTTTAGCATAAAAAAATCTTGTGGGGCGGGGCACTTGTCGGGTGTACCCGACCCGAACTCGCCTCGTTGTCATCACTATGCACACATGAAAATTCAAAATGGACGTATTATACTTCTTCCTCAAACAAACTTGTTATTCTTCTTCTCAATATACATGAAAAATTAGAATGAACAAAACAAGAAATCAACAAGGTTGAACTTCATATTACAATATTAGAATACTTCTTTATACAACGCTACATGAGAAGTACCAAAGGAAACAATAACATATCTAACATTCGATATCTAATCTAAATATAAATAAAACTAAAAGTCTAATTTCCACCGTACACTACCCATATTAAAAAAAAAAAAAAAAAGCTTTAAATCCAAAAGTTTTATTCTATCTCTCCAATTCCAAGACTTGTTGCTCATGTGCATTCTTAAAGGTCTATTCATCTCCTTAAACTGCACAATTTTATAATTATCCTAGTTTGAATTGTTATTGCTTTTTACATCCTGTACTTTGTGATCTGTAGATAATAGCACGTCTCTAATAATTAGTACAAATGAGTAATAAAAAGCTTTATAAATCTTAACAGTCTAGGTACTATATTCATTGACCTACAAAACATAGGGATCACACAAAGAACCAACATACTTCATTTTGCTTTAAAAAATAAACAACTTCATGCTTAAATCAAAATGCAATTATTTACAGAAAGTGGGCATTTGAATTTCAATTAACAAACATCGTTGGCGTGTGAATAACCTTCTTGTTGAGTTGTCTCATGTCCATGAAGCTTTCATCTCAATTTTCATTCCACGTCCCCATAGACGAGAGACCCATTGTAGTATTTCAGAGAAAAATGGCTTCTTTTCTAAATATCTACCATTTACATATAATATATAACCCTTGCTTGGTCAGATAATTTTTTTTATAAAAATCCAAGTCAAAGTCAAAAATTAATATTTACCACACATTTATTACTAACATTTTTTTATCAACATTTTAACTACACGTTTTATTTACTTTTATCAAGATTTACTAAAAGTTTAATTTTTAGTCATACTAAACCGGGTTGTAGTATTGATCTCTTCATTTGGCGCCTTACGTGGGTGTAAGTATTTGAAAGACTAAAATATACACTTTCAAGTTTCACCGATTTTTGTCACCTTTATTATTTTTAATGCCTAAACTGACATATATAGACTAAAGGGATATTCCCCATGCTTAGGAGGCTTTGTGTAGCGACATAGATTTTTCTATCTTTATTTTATGCCATGGAGCGAACATTTTATTACAAGTTCTTTATGAAGAAACTCTGACATTGAGAGAGAATTTTCAGCAATTCGCAACTTGATATATAAAGAGGATTCGCCTCTACTTCTATTTATTTTTGTACTTATGTGTCTTGCTAAAACTACTACTCATAATAATCTTTTATCTAAACAAATATTAGTAAACTAAGGTAGTTGTTAAACTATATTTTTTTCCTAAAATTATTGCATTTTAATTTATTGTTAAACTTTCAATTCTACTTAACAAAAGTGTTATGCCTATAACAAAATCATCTTTAATTAATTCACTAACTAAGGTAGTTGTTAAACTATACTGTCTTTCGTGAAATTTAATTTTGCAATCATCAAAAAGTCCTTCATCAAACTTCATCTTACTACCGTACATTGGACTTCCTCTTATTTCGTATTCTATTTTCTGCCAACAATCTCTTGGAACTAAATCTTTTTAACTTATATTAAATTTACATCATGTGGCTATTAAAGCTATAAAATCTAATTTAATTATTTTATTTATCTGAACTTTCATTGGGTATCCTAATGGGATAATGCTTTTAGTTGGCTTATATACCTTGTTTTTTCTTCATGATTTTCTGTTTCTAAGTAATTATTTTTTGTATAATTATCCATGGTTGTTTTCTCTTTGTTTCTAAACATCTAATCTTATACTATATTTCTCCTAATTATTCCATCTTCTGATCTTTCTATTGTTAAGTGCATTTTACATGCATATTTCATACATTTTTTGTAGTAGTTTTGGTGTATTTTGGAAAATTACCTACTTATTTTTGCATATTTTGTGGTTATTTAGGTCCAGCACTCCACTTCATGGGTAAAAGTACAAGAAAACACAAAAAGAATGCTTAATTGAAGATTTTGGAGAGAAAAGAGCCAAAACATGCAAAGCTATGAAGTCTAGGGACCAAGCTGTCACTTCTTGGAAGTTCAGATCCAGGCATGCAATTAAGAGAGGGACCAAAATGTAAATTTCCAAAAGCTCAAGGACCTCAATTACAATTTTAGAAGGACCTAGCCACAAATAGACGGAACCAAGCGTCCAAACCAAGGCTCGAGCTCTGGTACAACAACAAAATGGTCAGAACTTGATGTGTGGTGTGCGGAAGGAACCGCGCGGCTACGCGGCGTTAACTTCTAAAAAAAAATTTTGGGCCGACCGGGTTGACTTGATGCAACCCAGTTTGGCCCAATTGCTGGAATACCTGGATCCCGCCCGATTTTTACAGTTTTTAGGTCAATTTTAGAGAAATATAAATACTTATCTTCATTTTTGGCTAGGGTTCATCACTAGTACAAAAAGTTAAAAAAATCAAGGAATATACGTTGGTTAATGGACAAAACTACGCGTACAAAAAATATGATGGCATTTTTGTAATTAAAATAGAAGCATATGCGTCGATTCTTCAAAAGAACCGACCCATAAACATCTATGCTAAACAAAAGGCGTCGGATGTTGTTACAGTCGACGCTTAAAAACCAACTATATGTGTCGGTTCTTGGTTGAACCAATGCATATAGTTCATAAAATGCGTCGATTCAAAAGGAACTGACGCATTTTCCCTTTGTCTTTTTAACCCAATCTGTTCAAACAGATGTAATATTTACTCTCTAATTCTCTCCTTCCGTCACGCCTCTTACACAGTACGACACAGCCGCCTCCAACTCACCTTTCCACCACCATCACGTTCTCTCTCTCTCTCTCTCTCTCTCTCTCTCTCTCTCTCTCTCTCTCTCTCCCCATCGTTCAAGCTGCCACCGCACGCTTTCTCTCTACCCACCATGCACCACCTCCATGTTTTACCCGCCATTGTCGTTTGTGTAAGGTATTTATATAAATGTATATGTATATATATGTATTTATATCTACCCACCGCGTGCCACCTCCACGTTTTACCCGACATCGTTGTTTGTGTAAGGTACATATATATATGTATATGTATTTATATGTAATATTGTGTATATATTTATATGTATTTTGAGTGTGTGTGTGTGTGTGTGTGTGTGTGTGTGTGTGTGTATATATATATATTTGTATGTATAACGTTTTCTATGTATGTATTGTATGAATATATATAATGTTGTAATATTTGTTTATATATGTGTTTATTTTATGTTTATTATGTTTATATTTATAGAGTCCAGTAATTTATATATATATGATTGAATTTATGATTTTATGTGTTAATTGATTTATTGAAATTTTAAAATGTTATTTTTTTTTTGTAGAATATATAATTGATTAGACTTTTGATGTTGAGGAGTTGAGAATTGATTTCGGATTAATTTTGAAGCAGTTGGTGATGTTTAAGTTTGAATAGAGTTATGTTTGAATTTTGGATATGTTGAGGTTGAATGTTTTGGTTTTATTGTGACATTTTTATTCCCCCTACAGGTTGGTTAAGTCCAATTTATAGGGAAAATTCTGCCGAAATTTTCATAGGATTTTATAAATAAAAAATTATAATTATAATTTAAGGTGATTTATTCATTTTAATACATTTGAATATCTTGATATATATGTTGGTTATATATGAATCAAAGTTGGATGTATGGGGACGTAATACACAAGAATATGTGAAAGAAGTTGAAGAATTGATGAAATGTGCCGAGGAAAACAAAATAACGAAAGGGGCAAAAATGATTTTATGTCCTTGTGATTGTAAGAATTTCAGAAAGTTTCGTACCTCTGAGCAAGTGAAGAGTCATTTGATTTGTCGTAGGTTTAAGGAAGGTTATACATGGTGGATATGACATGGTGAGAGTAGACTTCCTAGGACGAGCACTAGTGACAATGAGGGTTTGAGCAATAATGATGAGATTAATATGGAGAATGACGAGAATGATGTGGACAATGATCGGATAGATGAAATGATATGTGATATACAAGAAGATTTCATTGAAAAGCCTCATATAATCGATAACTTATTCAATGATTCTGAAAAGCCTTTATTTTCTGGTTGTAATAAATTCACAAAATTGGCTACTGTGTTCAAATTGTATAACTTGAAAGCAAAGACTAGGTGGAGTGATAGGAGTTTCATGATATTTTTGGAACTTTTAGGAGAGATGCTTCCAAAGGATAATGAACTTCCTAGTTCAATTTACTAGGCTAAGAAAATGTTGCCCGGTGGATATGGAGATTGAGAGGATACATGCATGTCCAAATGATTGTGTGTATTGTATCGAAATGAGTATAAGGACTTGCATCTGTGTCCAAAGTGTGGGGGCATCGAGGTATAATTGAAAGCACGGTAATGATAATTGGGGGGATAAGAAAGGCACTTTGGCAAACGTGTTATGGTACGTACCTGCATTACCAATATTTAAATGCTTGTTTGCTAATACAAATGATGCTAAGAACATGCGATGGCATTATGAAGGGAGGAAAGAAGATGGAAAACTAAGACACCCGACTGATTCTTCTCAATGGAGGAATAGTAATAGGATATTTCTCGAATTTGGTGGTGTACGTACCTGCAATACCAAGATTTAAATGCTTGTTTGCTAATACAAATGAAGCTAAGAACATGTGATGGCATTATGAAGGGAGGAAAGAAGATGGAAAACTAAGACACCCGGCTGATTCTTCTCAATGGAGGAACAGTAATAGGATATTTCTCGAATTTGGTGGCGAAGATAGGAATCTTAGACTTGGTATATGCACAGATGGGATGAATCTGCATGGTAACATAAGTAGTCGACATAGCACTTGGCCGGTTATTTTTGTGATTTACAATATTCCACCGGGTTATGTATAAAGCGCAAGTATATCATATTGTCGTTGTTAATATCAGTGCCTAAACAACCGAGAAATTACATAGATGTTTACCAAGTGCCATCAATTGAAGATTTAAGGATGTTGTGGAATGAAGGTGTGTCGATGTTTGATGCACATAGCTAAATAAATTTCACCGTACGTTCTATGATATTTGGCACCATAAATGATTTTCCAGCTTATGGTAACTTGTTGGGTTATATTAACAAAGGAGCTAAAGCATATCCCATTTGTGAGGAAGACACGGTTGATCTATGGTTGAAAAGCTGTAAGAAAAATGTGTTTATGAGTCATCAAATTTTTCTCTCCGTTCACTACCCTTATCGAAAGAAGAAAAAACCCTTCAATGGAAAAATCGAAACTCGAGTTTCCCGCTTGCCGTTAACAAGAAATTATGTTTATGAACGAGTTAAAAATATTGATATCGTATTTGGCAAACCTTTTAAGCCTCCTCGGAAGAGTCTTTTGAAGAAGAGATCCATATTTTGGGATTTACCATATTTGGACATTTACAAGTAAGACAATGTCTTGATGTAATGTATGTAGAGAAAAATGTATGTGATAGTATCATCGAGACATTATTGAACATTGAAGGAAAGACGACAGATGATATCAAATCTTGAAAAGACATGGTAGAAATGGGGATACGAGATAAGTTAGCACCGCAAGAGAAAACAATCTTTTATGAGTGCTTAAATGTTGTTAAGGTTCCATCTAGATACTCTTAAAACATCAAAAGTCTTGCGTCGATGAAGGACCTAAAATTCATTGGTATGAACTCTCATGATTGTCATGTCTTAATGTAACACTTGTTACCGGTTGCAATTCGAGACATACTCTCAAAACATGTGAGACGTGTCATTATAAAACTGTGCTTTTTCTTCAAAGCAATTTGTGGTAAAGTTGTTGATCCAGAGGCGTTGGATGATTTGCAGGTTGATATTGTTATCACTCTATGTCAATTTGAAATGTATTTTTCATTATCATTTTTTGACATTATGGTGCACTTACTTGTTCACTTGGTGAGAAAAATTAAGATTTGTGGTCCGGTATTCTTAAGGTATATGTATCCATTTGAGAGATACATGGGTATATGAAAAGGATATGTGAGAAATAGATTTCGACCTGAAGGCAGTATCATTGAAGGTTACGCTGCTGAGGAGGTTATTGAATTTTGTAGTGATTACCTAAATGGTGTTGAGGTTATTGGTATTCCTAAATCTCATCACGAGGGAAGATTTAAGGGTAAATGTAAAATTGGATGCAAAACAATCTTGCCCAGTGTTGAATTTCGAGACAAAACACACTCCTTATCTTGCAACGCCTAACTGAGGTTCATCCATATTTGGGCCAACACATGTCCATTTTAAGGTAGGAGAATCCTTCGAAAGATGAAAGGTGAGTGACTAATCAACATAATTGCTTATTTACAAAATGGTTCAAAGATATAGTGATGAAAGAGTTGTCACAAATGTGAAATACTATTTCTAAAACAATAAAGTGGTTAGGGTACAGTCTTGACATACTTGTGAGGTCTTATGAAACATGTAACATTATTGGGTATACATTTTATATAAAACATCAAGATTGTAAGAGTACAATGTAAAATAGTGGCGTGACACAAGTAGCATTGTCAAGATATTTTTCCATGGTCAAAGATACCTGGCCAATAGATGCTACAATGTCTTATTAGGGTGTAATCGAAGATATTTGAGAACTTGATTACAAGGAGTTCAAGTTTCTTCTTTTCCAATGTAAATGGGTTGAAAACCGACGGGGTGTTTGGGTGGATGAATTAGGTTTCACTTTGGTGGATTTTGATCTGCTGAGCTATCTTGATGAGCCATTCATACTTGCATCACAAGAAAAATAGATATTTTATGTTCCTGATCTGGCTAATACTAAGTGGTCAGTTGTCCTTCAAGGTAAGAGACCTATTGTTAGCATTGGTGATGTAGTGGATGAAGAAGACTAGACCACTTTGATGAAACCCCTCCATTTTCTATTGGTATACAAATGGGTGCAACTTCAGGGGAAGATAACATTGAAACTGATTACAAGCATTGGGATCATGAAGAAGGATGTGAATTGACCATCCTTCATGATTATTTGTGTAAGATCATTAACATTCTTACTTATAACTTTGTAATATTGTTTATATATATATATATATTTCATTTTTTGTATTGTTATATATTTAGGTACGTTGAATAGTAACCTTCAAAGTCACGGCTAGTTCTTCAAGTCCATCTGATCATGATCAATCCATTAGCCAAAAGAAAAAGACTAGAGGGCCAACAACTTGCAAAAAGATGAAAAAGAAGGTGCAGGAAGTGAAATTCATTGAATTTGATGATCACAATAGACCGATCGGACCATATAAGAAGAACTTCAAGTCTTATCTTGGGTCTTTGGTCTATATTCAGGTTGATATAAATATCAGTTGATCGGTATAATTTCCTACCTCCTACGTTAGAGGAAAGTCTATGGGCTATTAAACTTTGGATCTTCCCTGATAGGACTTTTTGTCCCCGATCTTATTACTTGACTTTCCTGGATCTCATATCTCACAAGCCCACAAGTTGGCCCATATGCTCGGGCTCCATTCCTAAATTATCGATGGGTCATGGCCGATCATATTTTAATCCCACTATGTGTAGGTTTGTAGGTTGGTCTTCGTGCCCGGGCACATTCCCATGGTATGGTCAAGCACTAAACCGACCATATACATATTTCACCCCGTCAATGATTGATCAGGTCGGCTCTTCCCGGCCTTAGGCCCTTGCAAGTAGACCTCAAGATCTCCTTCGACAATGGGCTTCATCAATGGGCCACATTCTTGGGCCACAAGACAGGACGATTTCCATAAGGAAATATCCTAAAAAAGGGGGAGTTCAATCCTTATAAGGTTAGAACTCCTCCTAAAACGTAAGTTTATACAAAAAGGACTCCTTCGCAATTAAAGAAAGTTATAGGCTTTTCAGCCCTATAAATGTAGCTCCTTTGATCACTTATTATTCATTCATAATTCTTTACATATTTCCAGTTATATATTTTCTCTCTACTTTTCTCCAGAATAGGGCGACGGGGAGAATCGTCCTCGTCTTTTTGTAGGACATTCAGGGCGCATCCATCTTTACCAGCAACTCCAGATCTTGTCACATTAAGGTTAGAAATTTTTACAACATCAATTGGCCCCATCTGTGGGAAAAGATACAATTAGCCATGGTTAATAGACATCTAGCTCATCCCTCAACATCCACTGGACAACCCCTTCCAGCCAATACCTCGGTTGAAGGGGAGAGTCCTCCACCTCTTAAAGATGTTGGGGAAGAACAAGATCCAGAAGTCACGCCCGACAATGAACCGGTTAGTTGAGAAGATTTCAACGAACTTCAGCAGCAGCTCCGTCAAACTCTTCAGAACAAAATAATCGTCAAGTACCATCTGACCTGAACACTCCGAGAACGATTCCCAGAGAAGATCACAGGCTAGTTAATTCTGTAGATGACAATTCCCCGGGAATCGGAGGTACCCATTGATAAGTGCATTTTATGCACTTATCTACATGCTTAAATTAGGATTTTATATAGTAATTTGAGAATAATGGCTACTAATTTATCTATCATTTGTAAATATTTCAGTTTTATTTCGAAATCAAGAGAATGGAGCAATTAGAGGAAAGAATAAGCAAAATGGGAGGAAATTGAAACAAAATTGAGTGAAGCAAGAGTGCAAGATGCAGAACATGGCTAAAGAAGGAGAATCGTGGAAGAAAAGATGAAATCGAAGATTTTCAAAAGTATAAGGATCAAATTGTTTCAATTAGAAGATGGGGACTTGAGGAGAAATAAAGGATGAGGACCAAGTTGCAGAATTTAAAAGATAAAAATTGCATCCGGAAATTTAACCGTGCGGCCGCACGGTTAAATAAGGCATGCGGCCGCACGAAGTGAAAAACAGGCGACTGAAAGTTGGCTTTTCGAGGCTGCGATCGCACACTTTTGAACCGTGCGGTCGCACGGTAGTATCGACTGGGCCACTGGTGGGCTTTTCACGCGAATTCTGATTTAATTCACCCTTTTTGCCTAGGTCAGAAGGGGGGGGGGGGGCATATATATAGAAGAGAACACACGAAATTTGGACATTCATTCTTGACCTAATACACCAAGAAGCACATCAAAGTTTTGGAGAGCGGTTTTGTGAAGATTCATCCTAAATTTCTTGAGATTTTCATATTATAGGTGATGAAGTTCTTTCATATTTGTGATTTGCTATTAACCATGTATTTAGGCTAATTTTCCATTGTGCTAGGATTATGATGAAGTCTTGGAAAATTATTTCATGCGTTGGTTTACTTAATCTTATGACAATTGGTATTTTGAGTTATTGATTCGTATTTAGTTTCATCTATAATTTTGATGCATGAATTATAAGATGTATGTGGTGAATTTTTATGATCGAAAGAGTGGAATTTCACTAGACTTGAATCAATAGCCATAGGGTCCGATAGTGATAGAAATATACCACTATGTCCTATGTGATCTTTGCATGTTTTGCTTGTTTAATGCTTTCCTAAATATTAGCATTCATCATAGAAATATAGGTGGATCGTGATTAGGAAAATGCTTAATTCTTGTTCGAAAGAGAGTTTTAGGCATTATAGAAATATTGATCGTCAATAATATACCTTGTCGTGGATTATTTAATCAAATTGTGAAATATCAATACTAAGATGGATTCTAAATCCTAGCACTTCATTTACATACATTTGTTAAACAAATCTTGAAACCTCCATTTACTTATTTCGTTGATCAATAATTTTAGATTTCTTTGGTATTTTAGTATAATCATTTAGAATCCCTTATAAACCACTTCAAATTCATTTGTTTCGGTTAAGGTTAATAATTTAAGAAAATAGATCTAATCAATCCTTGTGGGAACGACATTCGGACTCAAATCCATTGTATTACTTGTTCGATACCGTACACTTGCGGTAAGAGTGAAAATTAGTCGATCAAGTTTTTTACGCCGTTGCCGGGGATTGTAGTCTAGATTTATTTCTAGGTTATTTTCACTAATTCGAACTTTTAGATTTATTTAAATTTTCCTTCTTTATTTCACTTCATACATTTTCTTTCATTTGTTTCTCGCAGATTTGTGTATGCGAAGTTCGAGACACGGAGATCTTCTAGAAGTTGACCCGGAAATCGAACACACTTTTCATCGCAAGCTAAGAGAGGCAAAATTAGCAGAAAAACAACAAAAACAACAAAATATTGCAAACAACTTGGGAAATCAAGAATTGCAAGTGCAAGATGAAGGGAACATGCTAGTCGGGGACTTTATGACTCCGCAAATAATTCAAAATCAGTCAAGTATTGTCTACCCTCCATTTGGTCAGCCAAACTTCCAGTTAAAAACAAATGTTATCCATTTATTTCAAAATGGGCATCCATTTTATGGAAGAGCCGACGAGAATCCGCACACCCATGTATCGAGGTTTTTAGAGCTTTGCCAACACTTCAAGTTTCAAGGGATATCAGATGATGCTATCAGACTTCGTCTTTTTCCACATACTCTGAGAGATAGAGCTTTGGAATGGCTAGATTCTCGACCTACAGCTAGCATAACAATGTGGAATGATCTGGCTCAGAAGTTCTGTACAAAGTTCTTCCCACCAGTAAAAATTGCAAAGTTCAAGCACGACATATCAGTATTTCAACAACAGGATGCAGAGTCATTTGATGAGGCATGGAACAGATTTAAAAACTTGCTCAGGAAGTGTCCTCATCATGGAATTTTGAGGGGAGTGCAAGTACAGTATTTATACGCAGGTTTGCTTCCTCAATTCAAAAGTCTAGTAGACTCATCATCTAATGGGTCACTTTCTACTAAAACTATTGATGAAGCATTGGAGTTGTTTGAAATAATTGCTAACACCAATGCAATGTGGGCCTCAGACCGAGTACTCCAAAAGAGACCTGCGGGAGTGTATGAGGTGGATAATTATACAGCCTTATCTGCAAATATCGACTCTTTGGTAAATAAGGTGGAGAGCATAGCTATGGCTGGAAATCCAATGAAGAATGCCAGAACACTTTGCGAAGAATGTGGTGCAGTGTAGCGACCAAGAATTTTTACGCGATTAATAATTATTTTAATAGAAAATCGTGTCGCTACTATTTCACCCATTTTTATTAAGTTAACGCCACGACGTATTCGTATAGCCAAGTCAAGAAATAATCGAGATCGTTCGATTTTAAATTAAATTCCGAATTTCTAAAAATATCTCCATTCTCTTGATTTAAAGTATATTAAGTCCAAGTACTTAATTCAATGTTATCCCAATATTTATTTATACAAAAATTATTTTTATTATTGAAATTAAGAAAATATATGCAAGCATGAGAGGTTCCATTATATGTAATCATGAAGAGCATAATATTTGTATAAATATGGAAAAGTATATGAATGAATTATATACTCCATTATATGTAATCATGAAGAGCATAATATTTGTATAAATATGGAAAAGTATATGAATGAATTATAGACTCCATTATATGTAATCATGAAGAGCATAATATTTGTATAAATATGGAAAAGTATATGAATGGTTGATAAGATTCCATTATATGTAATCATGAAGAGCATAATATTTGTATAAATATGGAAAAGTATATGAATGGTTGATAGACTCCATTATATGTAATCATGAAGAGCATAATATTTGTATAAATATGGAAAAGTATATGAATGAATTATATACTCCATTATATATAATCATGAAGAGCATAATATTTGTATAAATATGGAAAAGTATATGAATGATTGATAAGACTCCATTATATGTAATCATGAAGAGCATAATATTTGTATAAATATGGAAAAGTATATGAATGATTTATATACTCCATTATATATAATCATGAAGAGCATAATAATTGTATAAATATGGAAAAGTATATGAATGATTGATAGACTCCATTATATATAATCATGAAGAGCATATTATTTGTATAAATATGGAAAAGTATATGAATGGTGCTTTACTTTAAGAAAACGATGTGTTAAAATTAATAGAATTGAATGATTATGTTTACAATATGCCAACTTTATACATCTATTTAAACCCATCTCTTTTACACACAACTCTACACATATACACTTATTTCCAACCTCTTGACAAAATCCACAAGTAAGAGAAATTCAAGGTGGTCAAGAAAGTTTTGGTTCATTTACTACTACACTTCATTTTAATCTTTTAAAAGGTAAGTATATCTTATGTTTTTATGAAAATTAAGTATGTTGTTATGAAATGTAAATATACTTTAAGTTTTTATGAAAAGTAAGTATGTTTTTATGAAAGGTATTACCTTATGTTTTTATGAAAAGTAAGTATGTTTTTATGAAAGGTATTACCTTATGTTTTTATGAAAAGTAAGTATGTTTTTATGAAAGGTAAATACACCTTATGTTTTTAAGAAAAGTAAGCATGTTTTTATGAAAAGTAAAATACCTTATATTTTTAAGAAAAGTAAGTATGTTTTTATGAAAATTAGATATACCTTATGTTATTACGAAAATGTTTGGATCATTGCTATGAAATCAATCTCACAAGATTGCTATAGGTCCCATATGATATGTTTATGATTATGCTAAGGGGACCGGAGTTTAGTAGCGCTACACATAAGAATTCTTGCCATCTAAGTTCGGTAAAATTCTTGTGTCTCTCTATATTTATGAGGATTTCGATCCTATCCTATGTTATGATGAAAATGATCCATATGCTTTCAAAAGAAAATTATGCTTGGTATACTTACTGGGATTTTATAAATCTCACTCCACGATATTTACCATTTTCAGATAATTGAAGGTTCGAGGCGGTCAACATGGAAGTGGCAAAAGTGGTTAAGATTGATGAGATAATTATGTTGAACTTTATGTAAGAAAATTATGTTCTATTTTTATTCACAAATAAAATTATGGGATTCTAATTATTCTTTGGAATAATTTTACATTACTATTTAAGTCTCGATAATATGATATGAGTCACTTTTAGTGGCACTCGAATGGTCGAGAATTCGGGTCGTCACAGTTGGTATCAGAGCAAAGAGTTTTAAAAACGATTCTGTAGATTTTTGAAATTTTATTTCTTTAAAAAAAAAAAAAAAATCACTATTCACGTGAACAGTAAAACGACGTGCTATTCATGATGAACAGTGAACGAAATCACTATTCATTATAAAAAAAAAAGTTGAATTTTCACATGTCAAGTATGGTTATGATTTTGAAAAGCATGATGAAATTTGATGTGCGAATTTCAAGGACAAAATTCATTTTAAGCAAGGGAGTTTGTAATGTCCTGAAAATTTTATGGAATATAATTAGTTAGTGATATGATGTTTATATTGATGTCTTTGATAAATTTCTAGAAGTTCGGGGACTAAAGGAAAAATAAGATTTGACGATAAATTTTATTTGGGTTATGTTATTAATTATTGATGGGGAGATAATTACTATATCGATATTGGATTTGTTTTGAAGACTGTGATTAATTAGGAATTATGATTCAAGAAAATGTTGATTTGGATACAACCACATTAAATTATTGTTGATTAAAGGAAAATAAGATTATATGAAATATTTTAACTCATCACTCTACTATGTCACTCTCCACGTATTGACTCCTCGAACCAGGTATGTTATATGCTTTGCAAGTCATTTACGATTTTATTAAGACATGTTAAGTATGAAATCTTCATATGTTATGAATCTTTATGTGTTACACATAATATACATGTCAAGTATGATATAAATTGATAGAAGACTCAATTTTTTTATTCTTTTCAATGTAGAATCATGAGACAGAGAGGATATTTATATGAATTTTGGTGCATATTAAGCTTAGTAAGATTGACTCAATTAGAAATTAAGTTGGGTTGTAACTTTTGCCCAAAATATATGGAATAATATATTAAACAAACAAAATTGATAATGAATTCGTACAATAATTTATCCCTTTATCACTACCTTTGTGTAAAAACAAGGGAAAAACTGTGGATGGTTATTAGTACTTCCTCTTCAAGTTTCAATTTTCGGTTCAATAATTTATCCCTTTATCACTACCTTTGCTTAAAAGCAAGGAAAAACTGTGGATGATTATTGGTACCACTCTTCAAGTTTCAATTCTGAAAAAAAAAAAAAAAATCAGAAAGAAAAGAAAGAAAGAGAACGGGTGTTGAGCATAATGGGAATAATATGACTTAAGAATGATTTTCAAAATAATTTTTGTCCTCGAGTTTAGAAATGATAAACCTTAAATGGACTTTGCATAATTGATTTTAGACATGGCATTAAGTATGAGAAGTCAACAGAAATGATTAGAAATATGTTCAGATTATCTATCATTTAGATTTAATGAGAAATAGCGAGCCAATTTTATGAATTTTTATGAGATGTTAAGATTATAAGTGATATGATTTTAATGAGACTTTTATGAGAAGCATTATGAAGTTAGAGATTTAAAGATTTGGTTATTGGGAATTAAGTAATGGATATTATGTTGAGTAAGTGAATTATGCCTCTATATTGAAGAGAAATTTATTATGAACTTTGGCCTTGTGATTAAATTTTGGGAATATGATTTATGACTTATAAATATAAGTATGAGTAATCTTTTGAGCCAATTAAGGTATTGAAGGAAGTGATATTGTGATATTGACGACTATGATTTGAAATTTCTATGTTGAGGAATTATGAATTGATTTTCTGGAATATTTTTTTTATGATATTGAAGTTTGATGAAATTGTGGTCAATTTTTAGATCGTTGTGATCAAATGTGGAATTATTTATTATTGTGAGTTATGAAGTATGCTTACGGTTTGAATAAGTCCAAATTTCAAAGGAAACTCTGCTTAGAATTTTATCGTTTGGAATTAAGAGCATAGTATGGTATGCAATCACTAAGAGAATTGAGGTTAGACATGCAAATTCATTTACATCACAAACGAGATTTAGTAGATGATAACAGAGATATTTATTATTTTCTCGTAAGGAGAACACACAAGAGTCACATTGGAAAGAAATACATGAAACACGCAAAATCAAAAGAAAGCAACATGGGAAATTCCTCAAATTGAGAGATGTGTTTCCGGAGTAGCCGTATCCTACCACCTCTGACCTTTTGAGGAAATAAAGAAACCTTCAAAGAGGTGTGTTTCGAGAGTAAGAATACTCCGTAATCTACCACCTGGAACCTTTGAGGTACACACAAGATTTAAACATTAAGGAAAATCCTAGGAAATTAGAGGGGTGTCTCGAGAGTAAGAATACTCCGTACTCTACCCCCACCTATTCTAAGATTCATAAAGTTAAGTTTACATTAACCGGACTCCATTTTCGCTTGATTCCCCTTCCTTGCGACCAATCTATCTTAACCCCTGCTAGATCTTGTATTGAGATATATGACTGCAGCTTATCCAGTAGTTCATCAATAGTAGGAGCAGAAATAAGAAGCCTTCTGGAAAATGGAGAGATGAATCCCTGTTCCACAGCATAATCAAGAAAGGTTAACAAACCATCAAAGAAATTGTTAACATTCAGAAGCCCAATAGGCTTAGTATGGAGATCTCATTGAGCCCACGAGGTAATGTTAAAGATTTCTTCTAAGGTACCAAAACCTCCGGGCAGGGCTATAAAGGCATCAGAACCATATAGTATACAAGTTATGCGTTCATGGATGGATAAGGTTTGAACTTCATGCCCTCGTGTTTTGCCTGCAACATCTACCAAAGGGACAGGTATGACACCGATTACTTTTGATTTCTCTGCAAGAGCAGATTGGGAAACACAACCCATTAGACCACTGCTACCACCCCCATACACAAGAGTGATACCTTTTTCCCCCAGTTTCTTTCCAAGATCTACGGCCGCTTCTAGATAACTGAAGCCTTTCCCCACTTTTGATCCACAAAATACACAAATAGTTTTGATCTGTCGAAGTTTTGGTGCTTCCATCTTTGATAGTATAGAAGAGAAAACTTACGAAGAAGATGTGATTTTGGGATGCCTGAACTATGAAATATGTTTGGCTATTTAAAGCCGAAAAAATTTACTGTTTTTGATTGATTATGAAAAAGTAAAGATTTACTTTTGACAAAATCGGCCAACTTTTGACTGTTTTACCAAAGATATCACCTTTCGGTGATTTATTTCCAGCTTTATCAAAACTCGAGAAAGGAAAATATATTTTATTTCCAAAACGCGTGAAAGAAAACAGCAAAATATTTTAAATGTGTATCAAGAGATTTACCTTATATCATTGATGAACTGCCAGAAGCCTCATTTTGTAAAACAGACTGGCAAACAGGATCTTTTGCTATTATATTTTGGAGACTATAACGATTTTTGTCCCCGTTAAACTGAGCGTATAAGGAGAAAAGTTCACGTTGCACATAACCACTTGGGTGCGTCTCAAGAGTCAGTCGAATATCATCCAAAGACTCCTTACTCAGTCCACCCTTTATGAATTTGATTTTATCATCCCGATTAGTAGAAGAATATCCTACTGTTTTGCAACGAGTATCACAGTTCCAACGAGCACATTTGTAGCAACCATTCAGCCTTTTTGCTCTTCGTTTCTTTGCGAAGGTGCTTTAGCCTAAACCAGGCATGTGCTTTGGAAATGTCATAGGTAATTCACCAGATAGTCGAACCTTTGCTTCGATCAACCAGCGAACATCTTCTGAAACACCATGAGCCATCAGCAACCTCAATCTTTCGAGTCTTATTCGATAAATTTTCCTCAGATCATTCATTGGAAGACTGGAATAATACTTGCGAATGTTTGTAAGAATGATATCCATGTTTTGATGGATCTAACCTCTTCCCAGCATGAACTATTTAAAAGCATTAAGGATCGGAGGAAATCCGCGTGATATTGATTCCAGCAAGAAAGCGCGGAATAGAATAATGGAAAAGAGGGAACAAGAGTTATGCGCCGTTTACTTTCTTGATAAAAGGAAGATTTGATGATGACGGGATTTGAGATATGGAATATTTTCTTGGATTTTGGGTACTGATATTTTGATATAATAATCAAGGTATAGAAATAATACGGGGATACGTGAAAGTGAAATAAGGACTGTATTGAATCAGGATTAATAAGTTTGTGCAAGTGAAAGGAATACCTTACGGGAAATGTTATGATATTTGAGTTAAGAATTTTAATTATTTGGGAGATATTTGTTTATTGAATTTTGCAGAAATTTTGGGTTACAAATATTGGAAAGATAAACTGATGATTATGTTGATATGTGAATAACATGTTTGGGTATATTACATAGAGAATATTCAGGTAATCGTTTTAATTATTTTGGGATATTTGGTGATAAGAAGAAATGACAAATTATTATGGTATGATATGTTAGTAAAGATTTATTGAAATTTTAGAGATATTAATACGAATATTTGAGGTTACATGATACGATGATAAGTGACAGGTTACATGAGTACTACAAGATATGATGAAATATCACATACGATTGGGAATTTTCATTTTGATTCAGAAGAATTTATGAGTAGACATATGTCTATTATTGATAGAAAAGTCCATGTCTTAAGAAAACAAATTGATGCATTTAGTCAAAGTCCAGTGGGTTAAATATGGTTGGGTTAAATATGGTAGCGATGATGCTACATAAGAAGAAGAAGAAGAAGAGATTCTGATTAAGTGTTCAGAAATCATAAGATCAAGTAAGATTAATTTCGAGGACGAAATTATTTTAAGGGGGTAAGTTTGTAGCGACCAAGAATTTTTACGCGATTAATAATTATTTTAATAGAAAATCGTGTCGCTACTATTTCACCCATTTTTATTAAGTTAACGCCACGACGTATTCGTATAGCCAAGTCAAGAAATAATCGAGATCGTTCGATTTTAAATTAAATTCCGAATTTCTAAAAATATCTCCATTCTCTTGATTTAAAGTATATTAAGTCCAAGTACTTAATTCAATGTTATCCCAATATTTATTTATACAAAAATTATTTTTATTATTGAAATTAAGAAAATATATGCAAGCATGAGAGGTTCCATTATATGTAATCATGAAGAGCATAATATTTGTATAAATATGGAAAAGTATATGAATGAATTATATACTCCATTATATGTAATCATGAAGAGCATAATATTTGTATAAATATGGAAAAGTATATGAATGGTTGATAAGATTCCATTATATGTAATCATGAAGAGCATAATATTTGTATAAATATGGAAAAGTATATGAATGGTTGATAGACTCCATTATATGTAATCATGAAGAGCATAATATTTGTATAAATATGGAAAAGTATATGAATGAATTATATACTCCATTATATATAATCATGAAGAGCATAATATTTGTATAAATATGGAAAAGTATATGAATGATTGATAAGACTCCATTATATGTAATCATGAAGAGCATAATATTTGTATAAATATGGAAAAGTATATGAATGATTTATATACTCCATTATATATAATCATGAAGAGCATAATAATTGTATAAATATGGAAAAGTATATGAATGATTGATAGACTCCATTATATATAATCATGAAGAGCATATTATTTGTATAAATATGGAAAAGTATATGAATGGTGCTTTACTTTAAGAAAATGATGTGTTAAAATTAATAGAATTGAATGATTATGTTTACAATATGCCAACTTTATACATCTATTTAAACCCATCTCTTTTACACACAACTCTACACATATACACTTATTTCCAACCTCTTGACAAAATCCACAAGTAAGAGAAATTCAAGGTGGTCAAGAAAGTTTTGGTTCATTTACTACTACACTTCATTTTAATCTTTTAAAAGGTAAGTATATCTTATGTTTTTATGAAAATTAAGTATGTTGTTATGAAATGTAAATATACTTTAAGTTTTTATGAAAAGTAAGTATGTTTTTATGAAAGGTATTACCTTATGTTTTTATGAAAAGTAAGTATGTTTTTATGAAAGGTATTACCTTATGTTTTTATGAAAAGTAAGTATGTTTTTATGAAAGGTAAATACACCTTATGTTTTTAAGAAAAGTAAGCATGTTTTTATGAAAAGTAAAATACCTTATATTTTTAAGAAAAGTAAGTATGTTTTTATGAAAATTAGATATACCTTATGTTATTACGAAAATGTTTGGATCATTGCTATGAAATCAATCTCACAAGATTGCTATAGGTCCCATATGATATGTTTATGATTATGCTAAGGGGACCGGAGTTTAGTAGCGCTACACATAAGAATTCTTGCCATCTAAGTTCGGTAAAATTCTTGTGTCTCTCTATATTTATGAGGATTTCGATCCTATCCTATGTTATGATGAAAATGATCCATATGCTTTCAAAAGAAAATTATGCTTGGTATACTTACTGGGATTTTATAAATCTCACTCCACGATATTTACCATTTTCAGATAATTGAAGGTTCGAGGCGGTCAACATGGAAGTGGCAAAAGTGGTTAAGATTGATGAGATAATTATGTTGAACTTTATGTAAGAAAATTATGTTCTATTTTTATTCACAAATAAAATTATGGGATTCTAATTATTCTTTGGAATAATTTTACATTACTATTTAAGTCTCGATAATATGATATGAGTCACTTTTAGTGGCACTCGAATGGTCGAGAATTCGGGTCGTCACATGCAGACCATAACACTTCAGATTGTCCTATCTTATCTCAGCTACCAGAGCAAGTTGATTTTATCCAAGGAGGTGGTCGTCCACAAAATAATCCCTATTCAAATACATACAATCCAGGGTGGCAAAATCATCCTAACTTTGGGTGGAGGGACAATCAAAATACAGGAAGACCACAACAACCTATGTTCCAGCAAGAGGAGAAGAAATCTTCAATTGAGGATCTACTTGGAAAATTTATCGAGAAAACAGAGCAATATATGGGAAAAAATGATCAGTTTATGAGAAGGACAAAGACTACACTCCAAAATCAACATGCAGCTATAAAGAACCTGGAAACACAGGTAGGGCAGATGGCGATAGCTATTTCAGGGAGACAGCAGGGTACTCTACCTAGTAACACATAAATAAATCCTAGAGAGCATGTGAAAGCCATTACTACTAGAAGTGGGACCCAACTACCAGAAATAGGAGTTAAAAAGTCAGTTGTCAACCATGATAAGAGGGTAGAACAGGAGATAGAGCAGAATCGAGCATCAGAAAATTCGTCTGAAACAAAGGATGGGGCAAGTAAGGTGAAATCACAAATTAAGCCTTACGAGACTCCAATTCCTTTTCCACAGAGGTTAAAAAATCAGAAGATGGACAAACAGTTCAAGAAATTTCAAAGCATCTTCAAAAAGATCCATATCAACATCCCCTTCGCAGATGCACTTGCGCAAATGCCTAGTTATGCAAAATTCATGAAGGACATCCTAACACACAAAAGAAAGCTGGAGGAAAATGAGACAGTGATGCTTTCAGAGGGCTGCGGTGCTAGACTGTAAAATAAACTTCCACCGAAATTAAACGATTCAGGGAGTTTTATTATACCTTGTAAAATTGGAAATTGTCATTTTGATAACGCTTTATGTGATTTAGGAGCAAGTATTAACTTGATGCCATTCTCTGTTTGCAGGAAACTAGGTTTGGGGGAACCAAAACCAACAACTGTGATGTTACAGCTGGCAGATCGATCAATCACATATCCAAGGGGAATAATTGAAGACATTCTGGTAAAGGTGGAGAAATTTATTTTTCCAGCCGATTTTGTTGTGTTGGATGTGGAAGAAGACAAGAATGTGCCATTGATACTGGGGAGACCATTCTTGCGGACTGGGGGTGCGATCATTGATGTGGGAAAAGGACAGCTCAAATTGCAGTTCGACAATAAGGAAATAACATTCGATGTCTATAAAGTAATGAAGTATCCTACCCCATCAAGTTCATGCTATCGAGTCGATGTTATAGATGGAGCAGTACAGGAAGCAGTACGGGAAGTATTTAGCTGGAAAAATCCATCTGACCCCTTTGAGGCAATCATCATGAATTCAAACTCCATAAATTCGCTGTCAAAAGAAGAGCTTGAAGCATGCAAGGAATTTTTGGCTAACCCTCCGTATAGACGCAGAACACATTTTGAGGAATTGGGGATAAGTTCTACAAAGCCACTTCCATCTATTCAGCAGCCTCCAAAGTTAGAAGTCAAGCAGTTACCACCTCACCTTCGTTATGCATACTTGGGGGAGTCGTCTACTTTACCTGTCATAGTGGCGAGCTCTATTACAGGAGTCGAAAAAGAGAAACTACTTGGAGTTCTACGGGATCACAATAGGGCTATTGGGTGGACCATTGCTGACATAAGAGGCATTAGTCCGGCAATTTGCATGCACAAAATACTGATGGAAGACAAATTTAAACCAACGGTGGATGGACAAAGGAGGCTGAACCCAAATATGAAAGAGGTGGTTAGAGCAAAAGTGATGAAACTGTTGGATGCAGGAATCATTTATCCCATATCAGATAGTGGTTGGGTCAGCCCGGTTCAAATTGTACGAAAGAAAGGGCGAATCACAGTAGTGCCAAATGAAAAGAACGAACTAATCCCCACAAGAACAGTTACTAGATGGAGAGTTTGCATAGATTATCGCAAACTCAACAATGCAACAAGGAAGGATCACTTTTCCCTTCCGTTTATTGATCAGATGTTGGAAAGATTAGCAGGCCATTCACATTACTATTTTCTGGATGGACATTTAGGGTATAATCAGATTGCCATCGTGCCCGAAGATCAGGAGAAGACAACATTTACCTGCCCCTATGGTACTTTTGCCTATCGTCGAATGCCATTTGGTTTATGTAATGCTCCAGCCACGTTTCAGCGATGCATGATGGCTATCTTCTCTGATATAGTAGAAAAATTCATTGAAGTGTTCATGGATGACTTTTCAGTTTTTGGATCTTCATTTGACGAGTGTTTGGAACATTTGAAACTGGTTCTACAAAGATGTGAAGAAACGAATCTGGTGCTAAACTGGGATAAGTGCCATTTTACGGTGAAAGAAGGAATAGTTCTAGGGCACAGGATTTCCGAAAAGGGCATTGAGGTAGACAAAGCAAAAATTCAAGTAATTGAGAAGCTACCACCTCCAACATCAGTAAAAGGTGTTCGAAGTTTTCTTGGCCATGCAGGATTCTACAGGCGTTTCATTAAAGACTTTTCGAAAATCACAAAACCTTTGTGTAACTTATTGATGAAAGAGGTGCCATTTATTTTCTCTGAAGAATGTTTGGTAGCTTTCAAAACTTTGAAGGAGAGGTTGATATCTGCGCCGGTAATCATCGCACCTGATTGGGAATTACCATTTGAATTGATGTACGATGCAAGTGACTATGCAGTAGGAGCAGTTCTGGGGCAACGAAGAGGAAAAGTATTTCACGTGATTTACTATGCTAGCCGGACTCTCAATGATGCACAACTTAATTACGCCACTACTGAGAAGGAGCTACTTGCTGTTGTCTTTGCATTAGATAAATTTTGCTCTTATCTGGTGGGGTCAAAGGTGACAATTTACACTGACCACTCTGCACTGAAATATCTGTTGAGTAAAAAGGATGCAAAACCCAGGTTGATCAGATGAATATTGCTGTTGCAAGAATTTGATTTGGAAATCAAGGATAAAAAGAGATGCGAGAACGTAGTAGCAGATCATCTGTCTCGCCTTGAATAAGAAAAGGAGCCAATTTTGGCAGACATTAGTGAAGTATTTCCAGATGAGCAGTTGTTTGGCGTAGAGGAGGCTCCGTGGTATGCATACATCGTGAGCTATCTGGCAAAAACCATCATTCCACCTGGATACTCGAGTCATCAAAAGAAGAAATTATTTTCTGACTTGAAATATTATTTGTGGGAAGATACCATTCTTTATAAAAGGTGCCCGGATCAGATTATTAGGAGGTGTGTGCCAGAAGATGAAACGGTGAAAATATTAGAGCAATGTCATTCTTTTGCGTATGGTGGTCACTTTGGAGCTTCTAAAACGACTGCAAAAGTTCTACAGTCAGGATTCTATTGACCTACCATATTCAAGGATGCCTACGTACTGGTGAAAAATTGTGATAGGTGTCAAAGGACCGGAAACATATCCAGGAGAAATGAAATGCCTCTGAACAGTGTTCTAGAAGTGGAAATTTTTTATGTTTGGGGAATAGATTTCATGGGTCCATTCATCCCTTCTTACTCAAATCAGTATATTCTTGTGGTAGTGGATTATGTATCTAAATGGGTTGAAGCTGTTGCGTTACCTACAAATGATGGCCGCGTGGTGATGGATTTTCTAAAGAAAGTCATTTTTGCAAGGTATGGCACTCCACGAGCTATAATCAGTGATGGAGGTAAACATTTTTGTAACAAACAGTTCGAACAACTGCTGGTCAAATATGGAGTAAAACATAGGGTTGCCACCCCATACCACCCCCAAACGAGCGGACAGGTGGAAGTCTCCAACAGGGAACTTAAGAGGATCCTGGAGGTCACAGTGAATTCAACAAGGAAGGACTGGTCTAAGAAGCTAGACGATGCATTATGGGCTTACAGGACAGCTTTCAAAACACCCATTGGAATGTCCCCCTATCGCCTCGTATTTGGGAAGGCATGCCACTTACCCGTTGAGCTTGAGCACAAGGCTTTTTGGGCTATGAAGAAGTTGAATTTTGATTTACAAGCAGCGGGGGAGAATAGATTGCTGCAACTAAATGAAATGGGTGAATTCAGGTTGGAAGCATATGAGAGTTCAAAATTGTATAAGGAACGCACTAAAAAGTGGCACGACAAGCATATTCAAAGAAAGGATTTTGAGGTTGGTCAACAGGTTCTCCTATACAATTCTCGCCTGAAATTGTTTCTGGGCAAGCTGAGATCAAGGTGGTCGGGTCCCTACTCAGTAACCAAGGTCTATCCATTCGGGGCAGTTGAAATCACGCATGAGGAGAATGACACATTTAGAGTGAATGGACAACGCTTGAAGCCTTATTGGGGTGGTGACTTCTCTAAAGAAAAGACCACCACTACTCTTGCCTCACTGGAGTAAATCCCGAGAAAGTCGAGCTTAAAGACTATAAATGAAGCGCTTTATGGGAGGCAACCCATATTTCTTCCTTTTTATTTACATTTGCTTTCCTTTATTTCATTTTATGTTATTTTATGTTGTTTTAGTTTGTTACAGTGAATGACTTTAATTGTTGCATTTTCATACTTTTGCATTGCTATTTGACACTTCATAATCCTACATTTTGCATACATGGAAAGTTAGGTAGATTATTAGCTACATAATGTTCTTACCAATCATTCACACAATCACCCACCTAAAACATGTTATCCATTCTCATAATTCATGTTCATGCATAATAAAATGTGTTGGAGTGAAGCATGAGTAAAAAACAGAACTGAAAAAAAAAAAATCATCAGTTCAACCGTGCGACCACATGGAATTTAAAACCGTGCGGCCGCACGGTAGAAAACTGGGCGTTGGATTGCATTTTAAAAAACGGACAGCATGTCATTTGGACATTACACCGACGCTGCACTCGAAGAAAAAATCGCCCAGCTTCAATTTTTTGACAAAAATCTTCTTGTTTATCAAACATTGGGTATAATCAAACATCTCCAACATCTTCAAATCACGAATTCAAGGTTAGTTCACCACATTTTTGCATTTTTGCCCTATATTTCGAAATTTACCATTATATTGAAAATTCGTTCTTGATGCTTGACGGAGGATGGGATTAGGTAGATAATGGAACAATTGTTAATGGGCATTGTTGTTAGGAAAATTTGGGAGTGATACATATATGTTTGGTTATGATTTTCACCACATTTTACCAATGCACTCAAAGTGTTCGAAAAAATGCCACTGTGATGATTCGTGCCTCATTTGCAAATTTCCCTTGAGCCATTATCTTTCCTGCATGCTTGGGGTTAATTTCATGTAACAAATTCGTGTTTTGATTCATGGGAATGCATAAAATGCTTAGGTTTCATTTTTTCCTTCACTACACCTCCATTGCACCAATGCAGGCTCACTGCAGCCTCGCTGCACGCTTTCGTCCCTCTGATTCTTAACTCAAATAACCTCCGTTTGGCTTGAATTTCTAGTATGTTGTAGATGAGATCATGAACTTTCATATGCCCGAAGATGTCCCGAAATTTTTTTTATTTTTCGAGGTGATATCCGAGGTCCAAAAGCACCACTCGCCCATATTTTCTTCGTTCCCTTTGATGCATTTTCATAAGTTTGGGTGTGTTTCTCATTGTTTTTACATTTCATACCTACTATATTGAGTCTAATATTCCTATTTATCATTTGTAGGTACAATGCCGCCACGAAAAGCCCAAGTTCCACCTCACAAGGGCAAAGGAAAAGCGGGGTCATCAAAACGGCCGAGGAGACACCCATCTAGCTCGGATTCCGACTCTGAGGAGTTCGATATAGGATCTATACATAGATTCAGGGGGCCTGAAGAGTAGAAGTTGTTTGAGGAAAATCTTAAGAAAAAAAGATTTTTGGGGGAAAGGGAGGTGATACTCATCGACTTCCCACATTCTGAATTGGTGCATCTCATCGAGCATGCGGGGTGGCACAAGCTCGCTTCCACACCACATAGAGTCTACCCACTGATGGTAAAGGAATTTTTTGCTAATTTTAATCCTTTTGTTGATACCGAGGGAGCAGAATATAGGGGCCGGACTTGGGTGCGTGGTAAATGAATCAACTTTTCTCCTGCGGTGATAGAGAGGGTGCTAGAATTGACTAGGGATGGGATAGAACCAGTGCCAGGGGATATTGACATCGATATGATCACTCGATTCCTATATGGCCGAGGGGATGAGGTGCTAGAAAGGCCAGGGCGATTTTTGCATAGAGAGAGCTTACTGCCTCCTTGAAAATCTTGCATATCATTGTGTGTCATAACATCGATCCCACATCGCACCGCACTACCTTCAATGTTGAGAGGGCCAGACTGCTACACCACTTGGCCAGGGGGCATAAGATAGACTTGGGGCAGCACATATTTGACTTTATCATTACTCTTGCGTCCCAGCTGGATACCACGCGGGGTATTTTATTCCCCAGCCTTATCAGTGCCATCTGTCTGGACAAAGGAGTGGAGTTACTCCCTCATGAGGAGCCTGATCCCTTAGAAGCCACTATTAGCCGAAAGACCATGGAAAATGTACGGGGACCCAGAGCACCTCCAGCTCCTACAGATATACCGGGGCCAGTTATGGGAAAGCAGCACAGCCAGCCCCACTTGCACCTCCGGCAGATGATAGCCTCCTACGACAGATCATGACTGAGCTTACACTGATGGAGCAGAGGGAGGCTGCTAGACACACGGCTGTCATGGGGATACTTACTTGCCAGTATGGGAGGCTTGACACGCTGGAAACACAGATGCAGGGTTTGATTCGAGCCGATATTCCTACTGAGCAGAGGCTGGCTTGATGCACCTGGGAGGAGGTCTGCCGACAGCAGACCCATATCATGACCCGCCTGACCTCCGTGGAGCACAGACTCGAGACTCTGGAGCCCAGACATGCACACGATCCTCGTGACCCACCAGATCCATCTGCAGGGCCCTCGCATCAGTAGCAGCCTATATACATCAGGGAAGTGTTTGATCGTTTTAATTGTACTTTGCCTCATTTTTCATTGTTTTCGTTTACATTGAGGGCAATGTACTATTTTGTTTGGGGGTGGTGTATTCAGTTTACCTCATAACGTTAGTATTGATCTGTATAACTGCTCTAATATCTATTACAACTCTATTTTGCTGAATTTATTAGAATTTCTCTATTTTGCTGAATCATTTAGAATTTGCTCATATTTTCTCTCGATTTAGATATTATTAAAAAAAAAGGAAAAAATAACAATAAAAATAAAAAAATAACAATAACAATAATAAAATTTTAAATTTATGGTTTGCTGATTTGTTTGCTGTCTATGATGTAGTTCGAGTTATTTGCATATTTTAGTTGAGACTTGGGACAGCATGAAAACCTACATTTTTCTATTTTACTTATTTCATGCTAAACTTTGTTAAACTTGAGCACATAGCCGAAGTCAAATAATTGCTTGTGTAGGGGGATGCTTGACACATGTGGGGTAAATTTGTGCACTCGGGACATAGAATTGACAGAAAAATCCCAAACCTTAAGAAATTTAGATCCCAGCCTAAAATGTAGAACCAAACTGTTCAAATAACAGTTTGGGGGTGGAAAGGTCCGTATGGGTAGGCGGGATGGATCGAGAATTTGAAACTTAAACTTTTGCATCTTTAGTGTAAGGGATTTTGATCAACGGGTATAAACCATAATAACCAGCATAAAAACAGAAAAATGCTGAAGGTCTTATTCCGCTCTCCAAATGCCTTTTTGACTCGGGCAAGTATGTCTGAGGGGTTTTGAACCTGGTACCCTAAAGCCAACTGGTTTGGGAGTTGTCGATCTGAAAGCCTGCTACAGGGGTCATCTAGAAAGCAAGTACGGAGAGTGGACTTACACATAAGACGTTAAAACATCTTTAACTTTTCTGTTTAAGCCTTTATGACTCGGGTAATTAAGTCTGAGGGGTTCTCTGAACCTGGTACCCTAAGCTCAACTGAGTTGAGAGCTGCCGACCTAAAGCTCGCTACAGGGGTCATATAGAAAGCCAGTATGAAAAGTATTGCACAAAAATGGTAAAAGACAGGGACAATTAAAAGAAAAAGTCGTCCATTAAAAGAAAGAAAAAAAGAAAAAAGAAATATACATATATATATATATATATATATATATATATATATGTATAAATGCATGGTATAAGCTTTGTTGATTGAAATCTCTAACGCCTTACATATTATTCTCGGTCTGTCATGCCAACTTTTCTAATCCTAACTGCCTTGTGTGGAAAAATGCAATGTATACATGTTTAGAAACCACATCAATAGGAAGGACCTCGGGACATGAGAGAAAAGCAGTAAGGTTGTGATCATCCATGAGAGTGCAAGGAAAATCAAAAGAAAATATTGTTGACCACATGGGATTTGGGTTTATCTATGCATAACTAGTCACACAATGTTAGGTATAACCTTACATGAGTTTGCAGCTATCTTCTGGCTATTCACACACACACATGAAAAAGTTGAGCGTGGAATAGGTAACAAATATTTTAACGTGTTGTTTTACTTCTCTTTCTGGAATGTGTATTTTGAGCCGAACCTGAGAAATAAAAGCAAGCAAGTCAAATAATACGTTAAAGTTATTTTCTTGAAGTTATGTTTCAGTTTATTTGTTCGAGGACGAACTATGATTCTAGTTTGGGGGTGTTCGATAAGTGCATTTTATGCACTTATTTACGAGCTTAAATTAGGATTTTATATAGTTATTTGGGAATAATGATTACTAATCTATCTATCATTTGTACAAATTTCAGTTTTATTTCGAAATCAAGAGAATGGAGCAATTAGAGGAAAGAATAAGCAAAAGGGGAGGAAATTGAACCAAAATTGAGTGAAGCAAGAGTGCTGAATGCAGAACATGGGTAAAGAAGGAGAATCGTGGAAGAAAAGATGAAATCGAAGATTTTCAAAAGTATAAGGATCAAATTGTTTCAATCAGAAGATGGGGACTTGAGGAAAAATAAAGGATGATGACCAAGTTGCAGAATTTAAAAGATAAAAATTGCATCCGGAAATTTAACCGTGCGGCCGCACGGTTAAATAAGGCATGCGGCCGCACGAAGTGAAAAACAGGCGACTGAAATTGGCTTTTCGAGGCTGCGATCGCACACTTTTGAACCGTGCGGTCGCACGGTAGTATCGACTGGGCCACTGGTGGGCTTTTCACGCGAATTCTGATTTAATTCACCCTTTTCGCCTAGGTCAGAAGGGGGGGGGGCATATATATAGAAGAGAAAACACGAAATTTGGACATTCATTCTTGACCTAATACACCAAGAAGCACATCAAAGTTTTGGAGAGCGGTTTTGTGAAGATTCATCCTAAATTTCTTGAGATTTTCATATTATAGGTGATGAAGTTCTTTCATATTTGTGATTTGCTATTAACCATGTATTTAGGCTAATTTTCCATTGTGCTAGGATTATGATGAAGTCTTGGAAAATTATTTCATGCGTTGGTTTACTTAATCTTATGACAATTGGTATTTTGAGTTATTGATTCGTATTTAGTTTCATCTATAATTTTGATGCATGAATTATAAGATGTATGTGGTGAATTTTTATGATCGAAAGAGTGGAATTTCACTAGACTTGAATCAATAGCCTTAGGGTCCGATAGTGATAGAAATATACCACTATGTCCTATGTGATCTTTGCATGTTTTGCTTGTTTAATGCTTTCCTAAATATTAGCATTCATCATAGAAATATAGGTGGATCGTGATTAGGAAAATGCTTAATTCTTGTTCGAAAGAGAGTTTTAGGCATTATAGAAACATTGATCGTCAATAATATACCTTGTCGTGGATTATTTGAATCAAAGTGTGAAATATCAATACTAAGATGGATTCTAAATCCTAGCACTTCATTTACATACATTTGTTAAACAAATCTTGAAACCTCCATTTACTTATTTCGTTGATCAATAATTTTAGATTTCTTTGGTATTTTAGTATAATCATTTAGAATCCCTTATAAACCACTTCAAATTCATTTGTTTCGGTTAAGGTTAATAATTTAAGAAAATAGATCTAATCAATCCTTGTGGGAACGACATTCGGACTCAAATCCATTGTATTACTTGTTCGATACCGTACACTTGCGGTAAGAGTGAAAATTAGTCGATCAAGTTTTTGCATCCCATGACCGAGGGATCTGCCAACTTGACACCGCGGGAAATTTCCAGGATTATTCAGGAAGGAATTGGACATTAGATAGGCAAAAGATGCAAGGTCAGACCTCTTTCACGAGAAGAACCCCTTTCACCCCTGAAATAACATCGTTCCCCTTACCAGAAAGATTCAAATATCCTCGGAGAAAAGAATACGATGGAACTACAGATTCTAACAACCACTTGAATACCTACACTGATGTCACGGACATGCAGAATGCTCCTGATCAAATACTATGCAAGGCCTTCCCGCAAACCTTAACAAACTCTGGCCAAGACATGTTTTCTACGATACCATCAGGATCAATCTCTTCCTTCACTGATCTTACTGAGAAATTCATGACCTTCTTTGCAAGCAACAAAAGGATTAAGAAAACATCCGCTTCCCTCATGCAGTTGAGACAAGGACCCAATGAAACACTGCGAGAGTTCATGACTCATTTCAACGCTGAAAGAATTCAAATTCCTGATCTTCACATCTCATTGGAAACTTTAGCCCTAACCTTAGCTATTCGAGGTCCGGAATTCAGAATGTCTTTGTCTAAGAATCCCCCTACAAAGGTGACCGAACTTCTTAGAAGGGCAGAAAAATATAAATATGGAAGAGACACTACTGTCAGTAAGGCCACATGATCAAGTTTATGGAACAACAGTACAGTCTTCGGAACCCACAAACAGGGGAACAAGAGATAAAGGCAAGAAAATGGAAGGAATTATTCCCGATCCAACACAAAGGGAAGCAGTTATGGGCATCAGAATTTAACTCCATTAAATGCACCTCGATCTCACATTCTCATGGAAATCAAAGGTCGGAAAGATTTTCGCTGCACAAAACCTATCAAGGGGAAGATCGATGAAAGAAATCGCCATAAATATTGTGACTTTCAAAAAAGTCCAAGTCATACTACGGATGAGTGCAAAATACTAAAATAGGAGATAGAAGCCTTCATCAAAAGAGGCTTCCTGGGACATTACGTAAAAAAGGAAGACAAAGATCAGGGAAAAGAAGAGGAGAAGAATAAGTCCGCTGACACCATAAATTTTATTGTTGGAGGTATAGCTTTTGGAGGTGATTCAAATAACGCAAGGAAAATTTATGCCCGGGCATTGAATGGTCAAGAAGAAAGGTCGACAAGTCATGACCATGAGATTTCAAACAACATCAGTTTCAGTAACTCTGATATGGAAGGAATTTCATATCCCCATGACGTGCCGTTGTTATTGGTGCTACAATTGCAAATTTTGATGTAAGAGGGTGCTTGTTGATAATGGAAGCGTAGCCAATGTCCTTTCTTTGGAAGCTTTCAACAAGATGAAACTCCCCAAAGATCGGCTTCCTCAGGTCATCACTCGGCTAACTGGCTTTGGTGGTGGAGCCGTAAGACCCGAAGGTTTGATTGAACTTTCTACTACACTTGGATCAGGAGAAAAGCTGGTGACTAGGATGACCCCGTTTCAGGTCGTGAGGACCCCTATGGCTTACAACACTATCTTGGGAAGACTGTTCTTGAACAACTTGAAAGCAATAGTGTCAACATATCACTTAGCAATCAAGTTCCCAACTTCCGTAGGCATAGCAACAGTGCAAGATAATCAAGCAATGGCCAGAAGTTGTTACATCAGCTGCATTGGAAAGGGTAAAACAGATCTGATGTCAATTGAACTTCCTGCGGAAGAGCACATGTCACAAGTGGAAGAATTGGAAGAAGTTCCTATTTCAGAAGGAAAAAGTTTCATGATTGGGGAAGAACTTCCCAAATCAATTAAGGAAGAACTGTCGCAATGCTTGAGAAGAAACATCGACATATTTGCATAGAGCGCAGAAGATATGCCCGGGATTGACCCTGCACTTGTTGAACATAGGCTTAACGTTATGCAAAACAAGAAGCATGTGAAACAACAAAGAAGGCAGTTTGCTACTGAACGAAGACAACTAATAAAGGAGGAAGTAGATAAGCTCTTGAAAGCCAGGTTCATTAAGGAAGTAAAGTATCCAGAATGGCTAGCCAACGTGGTATTGGTCAAAAAGCCAAATGGAAAATGGCGAGTCTGCATAGATTTTACAAATTTAAACAAAGCATGTCCAAAAGACAGTTATCATCTTCCCCGAATTGACAGATTGGTGGACTTCACATCAGATTCTCAACTTTACAGCTTCCTCGACGCATTCTCAGGATATCATCAAATTCGAATGGTACAAGAAGATCAAGAGAAAACTTCCTTCATGGTTGATGAAGGGATATATTGCTACAAGGTCATGCCCTTTGGATTAAATAATGCCGGGGCTACTTATCAGAAATTGGTTAAAATGTCTTCTCCAAACACATCGGGCTGAACATCAAAGTTTATTTTGATGACATGGTCGTAAAGAGCTCGAGAAAGAAAGACCACATAGCCGACTTGGAGGACATATTTTGTACACTCAGACAACATCGGATGAAACTAAATCCCGCCAAGTGCGCCTTCGGAGTAAGCTCGGGAAATTTTTTAGGATTCATGATCACTCAGTGGGGCATTGATATTAACCCGGATTAAATTGTGGCCTTTACATCAATGGAGCCTCCCAGGACCATCAGGGAAGTGCAGAAACTTACGGGTAGAGTGGCAGTATTGGGCCGTTTCATGTCAAGGGCACCAGATAAATGTTTTTCCTTCTTCAACACTCTCAGAGGAAACAAGGAGTTCAGCAGATGAATTGAAGAATGTGATGTCTCCTTCAGGAAACTGAAGGAATATTTGGGAACTCCTCCAATATTGGTAAAGCCAAATCAGGGAGACAATCTGTTCTTCTATCTAGCGGTTTCAGATCATACAGTAAGAGCCGTTTTGGTCAAAGAGGAAGGGAAGATCCAAAAACCCGTATACTATGTTAGCAAGACGACATTGGAAGCAGAAACCCGATATACACTGGCAGAACAGCTCGCGCTTTCCCTAGTCACAGCAGCCAGAAAGTTAAGACCTTACTTCTAGATATGAACGTCTGTTAGAGAGGAGGAACAAATGAAAAATGATAGTAAATGGACCTACTATAGAGACCTTAATTTTTTAGTACATGCAACTAGTCAAGAAGAAGTTGAAATTTGTTTAGCTGAGTTGGTCAAGGGCGATACTTATGAATGTCCTGAGTTGACTAAATTGTAAATATCAAATAAAAATGAAATGGTTAAATAAGAAAATCAAAATGTCAGAACGTTTTCGTTTGACGTAACAAAAGCCGATCTAATATTTGACCGACAATTTAAAGATAAACAAATTAAGCCGAGTGATAAGCATAGATTGTCAAACCCTGAACAGATTATGGGTAAAAATACTTTAAATGGCATAATGCATGGACTCATACCACTAACAACTGTTTGGTCTTTCACAATGTGATACAGGATTCCATTGAATCTGAGTGAATAACCTTTGATTAAAAGAAAAAGATGGTAGTAGATGAAAATCTTTTTCCACAAACAGTTGGTATTGACATGGTCATTCCTAAGTTCAAGAAGCAGGATCTACCGAAATTTAAATTGGTGGTAGATGAAGGAAAAGACAAATAACGTATTAGTATATTTGAAAGATTAGGAGAAATTACAAACCAAAAAGAAAAGAATTTATGCACTAGATGCCAAAAGGAGATTGTAAAAGAAACAGTTGAAATGAAGGCCAATAGACTACCATTTCATCAAGCTAAGCTACGACAATTTAGAGGACAAGTAAGACCAGGTCCTAGGAAGTCATATAGTTCGTGGTCATTTGGAAGATAACCAAGCCCTCCACAAAAACTCAAACCATTCAGACCACGGCCATATTGTCCACATGTATGGAACTCGTATAATGCCAAATAGGGAAGAGTAATTCCATTTGATGAGATGACAAGGACACAGTAGAGGCGATATCAAAGAAATTATGGATGAATGATGAGACAACAGTAAGGTAAGGAGCAAATCAAGCTTGCAAATCCCACATGGACGAAGAATCAGAACATCAGAGGATCTAAACAAAGAAAATGACAAGGCAGTCACAGAAGAAACTGGGGAAACAACATAGATATTAGAGAATGAAGATACTACTTTTGTTGAAGTAATCCCACAAGAAGAAACACATGACTTGGACGATGATGCGACGCTGATGTAGAAAAAGAAATGGACTTGGAAGCAGAGTGCAATGCAAGGGGGAGTATCATATAATAAACTTCTCAAGCATCTAAATCAAGAAGGTAATCCAGCAGTAGGGACATTGAGCAAACCATCAGGGCGACAGTTTTACTACTTGATTTTGTATGGAACACCTAAAAGAAAGAAGAGAGTGCCATGTACTGAAAAGTATGGGTCGCCACCAAAGATATTCCCTCCACCTACAAGTTATGAAGAAACACCCGAAGGTTCTATACAAGCAGAGAAAATTTGTAACACCCCAAGTTTAAAATCTAAAACTTAGGTGTGTTAACTCCCATTCATATTATATGCGAAATTAAGTCATTTAAAAAAATATTAAAAATATCGTTTTTCTATTACACAAATTTGTAGAAATTTCGACAGAGTCTCCTTTCTAACTTGGACTTAACCAACCTGTAGATGGACATCATAGCCAACCTAACAATTTAAAACATCAATCACAATTCAACCACATTCAACATCCAATCACAATTCAATATAACTCCCACATCACCACATTTATCCAAACTCAATCCCAAACTCCTCGGTACAAAAATTTCTATATCAATAAACTTTAATTAAGTGAAATAAGTGATGATATAAACGATACTAGAAATATAATAAGTTAAAGTTAAATTTAGACGAATAGTTTAAGGAGTAAACGAAGAAAGAATTAACCAATGAAAACTTAAATTAAATCATTAAATTCAATTTTAAATAATTCAAGTCAGGTACTGCCTGAGCCTGCCGCCAAGTGCTCTCCTCTAATCATCTAACTTTCATCACTTGAAATATTGGGGAGAGATTGGGGTGAGCTAAAGCTTAGTAAATAAACTTTATGCATGTAATGCATGCTTATGACATGAAATGCTTTGAAATTTGAAATATGTATCCCCATTTACTTTACTTTCTAGAACTTTCAAACTTTTCAGACTTTCACTTAACATTTCCAAAACTTTCACTTAACATTTCCATCGTGAGCTCACTTGGTGTATCTTCTAGTCAATCAGATAACAGTGGAAAATTCTTATTTGGAACCAGATTAACATTTAAATTTCCACCGAAAAGCGGTTTAACCGTCCACCGTAAAATGGTTGAACATTCCATCGCAAAACGACTTAATTCTGGTACGCCGGTCCCCCGCGCCCCATTTCCCACTCACATCTTTCATGACCTAGAAGTACACCCATTCTTTTTTAAAAACTTGGGATACATAACTTTTGAACAAACTTGCACCTTGACACATTTCTTTCATTTAAAAAAACATTTAACTTCCCAATTTCGATGTCAATGCATGCTTGATGATGCAATGACATGATAATGTGCATGCTTGAACATTCTTCCTAATAATATATACTTTCATAAAGTAAATGAAATTCATCAAAGCAAGTAAGTTGCAAACAGTCATTTATACATTTCACATTTACATTTAACTTCTATGAACATAGGGGAAGTTTACTTACCTGACGTCCTTAGTATTTACCGTTATCTGGATTTGCAAGTGGAAAAGTCTCAGATGCCCGTGACGTCAATGTACCAAAAGTCCTAATTATTCACATACATCAATAAATATGACTTTTTAATGTTAACCAAATCCCAAGCATACCATATTCGGAACGAACAATAAAATGTCATTGAACATTACAAAGTCACTTTATCCTTTTGTTTTGTTTTGTTTTTTTTTTTTTTTGACAGAACATCCAATCGAGATCAAAATTTCAAATTAATCCTAATAATGACCATAGGATATGACAAAAACACACAAAACCCATGTTCAAGGCAAGGAATGAATCTCAATGTATATTAGAATGTCTTCTCATCTTTTAAATGCAAACTCGAACTCAAAATTACATAACTTAACCCAACTCTTTGCAAAATCTCCCAATTACAATTCTAGTTATTTATAATCTGAAAATTTAACCTATTAAATCCAAAATTTCATAACTCTGAAAAAATCACCACCAAGACTGAGAATCAATGTAATCATTTATATGATATTTCACAATTTCGAAATTTACCACTTCTAACTCTAAATACAACTAAACATTTCAATTAAACTAACAAATTCACAATTTTTGAAATCTGACATCTAACAATATAACTTAAAAAATCTGAAATTTATATATATATATATATATATATATATATATATATATATATATATATATATATATATATACACACACACGAGGATATAATATACATATACATCAATATATACATATATATCAATATATACATACACAGAAACATACACATACATATAATCATTAACCAAAGCTCAAACTAATAATTAAAATTCGGAATCTAGACAAATTTAAGTCTGAAAATATACAAATTTATACAAATAAACATCACATATACATAAAATTCCATATTTACATGAGTGTGTGTTCAGGTGTGTGTATCAGCGTGTGAGTCGTGTGCGGTAGCGGTGTAAGAAGGGAAAATGGGGTCTTTACCAGGAGCGGGAGGTGGTGGAGCTGCTGGTGTCGTGGTGCCGACGTGAAGGAGAGGCGGGGAGGGTGGTGAGAGGCACAGAGAGGCGAGACGGGTTCCAAGAGAGAGAGAGACCGAGTGTGGCTTGGTTTAGGTTAGGTTTAGATATAAGTTATTGGTAACTTACAAATTGGTCCCTCGTTTTTCTCTATGTGCATAATTTAGTCCCTAAGTTCTATTTATTCTCCAATCACCACCAACTACCCCCAACTTTCGATGTAACACAATAAAATTAGAAAATATCATACTTAGGCAATAAGACACTTAATCACATAAAATTGCACATAACAATTTATGAACTTCTAATTGGTACATTGATCGAGACGGCGTCCAGTCCTTCCACTGCAAAATAATTCAAATTTATAAACATAAAAATTATCCAATTTAAAATTCATAACATTAACATGAATATTACGTGAAATTTAAAATTGCACGTGAAATGAGAAGCGGTCTTACAAAATTGGTGAAGCTAAGAGCGAAGATATACTACAGGTAGTTATATCAAGCAAAAACAAATTAGAAAAAGGAAAACAGAAAGTGGAAGTTAATTTAGCACAGAAAGTGACGTTCAGGAAAAATTCTTTAAATTGGACTAAACATCTAAGACCTCTGTACATAAGGGCCTCAATTAATGGCATTCTAGTTTCAAAACTACTCATTGACGATGGAGTAGCCATCAACACAATCCCATACAGGATGTTAAGGAAATTCGCTAAGGATGACACATATATAACTCTACAAAGGTTGTGTTAACCAGTTTCAATGGACGGGAAACTTCAGCTAGGGGGTGATACCTTTGGAAATAATAGTAGGAAGCACGACGAAGACTATTAGTTTTCTTCATCATAGACGGTCCCACTAGTTGTAATATACTGTTGTGAAGAGGCTGGATACATGGGAATCAATGCATACCATCGTCACTCCATCAATGTTGCGGTGTATATTTCAATTTTTTTGTGTAATGATTACATGTTTTAAATTACACAATTTCTCATACCACTTTTTAACCATACATATTTTCTCTCTCAAATTTTAAATCACACATTTTACCTAAAAAAATCAAAAATTCAAATAAACGAAAAAAATTCTGACTTCTAGCCATCGAACGACAATTAATTGGTCACTAATTCATGACTTAATGATTATTTTCATAATCCGAAAGGGGAATTAACAATTAGATCAAGAAGTAAAATCCAACAATTTCAGAAAAAATATAGAAATATGAATTTGTGGTTGCATGTGATCAATTTTAAATTCCTAAGTGGTTTAAAGCATTTAGCTAAGAAAAATTCTGACCCTCGGTAGAGATACACGGTTAATTTAGCTCAATAGACTTAATTTGAACTCGAGAGAGGTAAATTAGAAAATTTTGTGAATTCAATCAAATACAAATTTAGAAAACAACTTGAGATACGAAATTAAGCTAGAATATTATTTCGAAATCATTAATCCCGATAGTCATTTATCGTTAGAAAACTCATCATACAAAATCTCGCTTTTATATTTCAATTTAGTTGATTTTAGTTTAATTTATTATTTTTATTTAATTGAATTGTTTATTTCTTTAATTTTCCAATTTATTATCGTTTTTGGATTATTTTGTTATTTTATTTTCTTTGTTAGTTTTTGCTTTAGTGTTGAAATTTTAGAATCAAATTAAATCAATGACAAATAAATAGTCCTTGTGAGATTGACAACTCGGACTCTACATTCCACTCTATTAGTTATTAATGATATCGTACACTTGCGATATTCAATTACAACAAGTTTTTGGCACCATTGCCGGAGACTATTTCAATTTGTTATTTATTTATTTATCTTGATTCGATTTTTATTTATTTTATTTAATATTTTGATAAATAATAAACAAAAAATTAAAAAAAAAAATCTCAAAAAATATATATTCTCTTCTTGTCCTTGTATGCTCTGTTAGCAAAGGGAAAATATTCTACATTTCGAACCTAAAATTGAACAATTCCTTAGAGGACGACATAGGGAACAAAATCTGAACTAAATGGTCAATCCAATCAATCCTCTGGAACACATTGAACTAAACCCGAATGCAGCCACATTACCTTCATGTCAAAACCAAGCATTGCAAATCAATCGAAACAACCAAACGAATATACAAGATGACAACGTAGGAGATCTTCATATGGGTCAATTCTTGACCCACTATAGAGAACTGTAAAGATATATGGTTGACTTAGTTAAATAGGCCTAATTTGAACTTGAGAGAGGTAAATTAGATATATAAGTGAATTTGATTCAATACAATTTTCGAAAAGAACTTGAGATTTGAAATTAAGCTAGCTATAATATTATTTTGAAATCATTAATTCCGATAGTCCTTTATCGTTAAAAAAACTCATCGTTCAATTTCTTGTTTTTATATTATAATTTAGCTGCTTTTAGTTTAATTTTCTATTTTTGTTGTTTATTTCACTAATTCATCAATTTATTCTCATTTTTGGAATCTTTTGCAATTTTCATTTTCTTATTTAATTTTTGCCTTAATCTAGGAATCTTAGAATCAAAGTAGATAGATAACAAATAAGTAGTTCTTGTGGGATTAGTGATGGCAATGGGTCGGATATGGGTCGGGTTTGCCAAACTCGTACCCTACCCACTAAATATTTACAACCTCCATACCCTACCCATATACCCATTTAAAAATTGCGGGTCAGGTGCGGGTCGGAGGCGAGTTTGCTTCTATACCCATTTAAAACCCATTACTAATTATTTATTTATTATTATTTATTTATTATTTTTTTAGGCTATAAAAAGGTTATAGGTGCTCCGGATTAACTTGAATCAGTTAAATACTGGGCTTCACTTGAATTTGAGTTGAAAAAAGTTTGTTATATGTTGAAATTATATAAGCGAATTTGAAAAAAAAATTTAGACGTTTACAAAGTCAATAGTTTAAACATATTAAGGTTTAGACGATAACAATGTCAATAGATATTTGAGTTCTATTTTTTTTAAACAATCACTTTTGTTTTAAATTTTATAATTTTTTAAGGAAATTAATGGGTATGCGGGTCGGGTATGAGTATTGTAGTAAAACCCACACCCGACCCATACCCATGTCGGGTTTTAAAATTTATCTTCAAACCCTATCCACCCATTTAGTCGGATAATCCCCGCCCATTTATGTCGGGTCTCCATCGGGTATCGGGTTCGTGGGTATTATTGTCATCCCTATGTGGGATCGACAACCCAAATCTAAAGTCCACTCTATTACTTATTTACAATATCATACACTTGCGTTATTTGCGCACAACAGTACTTATCAAAGGGAAATGAATCTAATTTTTTATGATATGATTGGAGAATTTATTGAGGTTTATGTAGATGATATAGTAGTCAAATCACTCAAAAAAAAAGACCATTTTCATCAATTAAGACGCTCATTTTCACCAATTAATTTCTTAAGGCATTTTATTTCTAATTGTGCAGTGCGAATAAAAGCTTTTTCGCTTCTTCTAAAACTCAAAAATCAAGACGAATTCATCGAGAATGAAGAACATCAAAAGGCTTTTGATAGTCAAAAAGCATATTTGGCAAACCCACCAGTATTGGTTTCTCCAATTCAAGGCAAACCATTTAAGATGTATATATCGGTTGAACAGAATTCTATAGCTAGAATGGTGGCGCAAGAAGATCAATTGGGTGAGGAAAGAGCGATTTATTATCTTAGTAAATAGCCGAATAAATAATAATGTAATCATTCAGTTATAAAAATTGTGTTTAGCTCTTTATTTCACATGTACAAAGCTGAGGGACTATCTTTGGCCTATAACTGTGTATTTAATATTGAAGATGAATTTAATCAAGTACATGTTTTCTCACCCTATATTTTATCAAAGAATCGGATTGTGGACTTTGGGTTTATCTGAATTCGAAATGCAATACATATCGCAAAAGGCCATAAAAAATCAAATATTGGTAGATTTCTTGACCGGATCATCCATGTGTTGATATTACAAAAGAAATTGAACAAGAAATTGACTTGTGCGAGGTGAAGCCCACTGTAGGATAGCAATACTTCTAGCATTATCGATTAACCTGTAGAAAAGTTATAGTTTACCTCAATTCCAATAGGGCACGTGCACTTGCAAACCAAAGCCACCAATTTTCTAATTCATTCCCAACAATCAAGGCAATTTAATTAATTACAAATTAGTTCTTATAACTTTTGGAAATTTGAGGCAAATACCCAAAAATATCCACATTGCCAAAAATAAGCCAAAACTCAAACCGTTAAACTTTTAACACACTTTGATGGTCCCAATTCTCAAGCTAGAGAATAATTTACTCCACCAATGAGTATAACTACTTAGAATTTATCAACGAACTCCAAGCTTTTTATCAACTTACGTCGAAACAAATATTGCTGAAAAATTATGGTACACTCCCATGTTTGGCTTTCTTTGGGAGTTCATCACTCATCGACATCAATTTCACCATGCACCTTGTATCAACGCCAAATAAATGTCCGTGTGCAAATACATGCACCCGCTAGTAAGAACACATCATCTATCATGGAAATTGGCTTCATGCCATCAAGATGTCCCATCTTACTCAAAGTACATCATCACCACCCTCCACTAGGAGAGTCGCATTGTCCACTTTTGAATAGTTAGCTTAGTCTGCTCCACCATTTGGACAATTTCTTCTTACATGATCAGATTGACCACAATTCCAACAAGTTACTTTCTTCTTCATGGAGTTACCCCTCTTCCACTTTTCAGTAACAAACAAATTATTAACAAATGAATTATCTTTTCTACCTAGTCTCATTTCTTCAAAGATCGGCTTACTTGTAACTCTGCAAATTCCATCGTTTCCTTCTCATACATCAAAATTGGCTTGATGTGCTCAAACGTGAATGGAAAAGACCAGATGAGTCTCAATGCTTTATCCTCATCTTCAATTTTAACTACAATAGATTCCAGCTCAAAAACAATCCCTTTAAAAACACTAAGATGGTCAGAGATTTTTGTACCTACGCTCTTTCTCAACAAATGAAACCATTCCTTCATATACAAACGATTTGATAAGCTCTTCGTCTGATACAACTCTTCCAATTTTTCTCAAAATTCCTTAGCAGCAATTATTCTATTAATATTTGCAAGAACATTCTTGGCCAAACAAAGTCATATTGTGCTAGCAGCTTTCAAATCCAAATCTTCTCAATCTTCATCACTCTTGCTGGATTCGGTTTCTTTTTCTTTAACTTTGTCGAAACTCACTATTGGTTTTCCCTTCAAGGCTTTGTGCAGTCCCGTTTGAATCAATACATCCTTGACTTGTACTTGCCACGAGCCAAAATTAATCATACCATCAAATTTCTCCATGTCGTACTTGACAGACGTATTTTCTTTTGCTCTAAAAAAATCTTCGAACCACTTGATGCTCTGATGCCACTTTTTGGGAATTACACGTTGATTCTCTCTTTTTTAACCCACATGATCTTTTTGATATTTAAAGAATTAATTAAGCGAACAAGAAATTGAACAACAACGTAAAACTTAAGGGTTGCTAAAGTTTTTTACTATATATTAAATTGTTACAATTTATAAACTTTGCACTTACCAAATCTCTCCAAGTATTATAAAAATAATAATCAAACTTTATCACATCTACCAATTTCTACTTCTTTGTACAACTTACAAAGAAATCAAGAAAAACTAAGATATTAGACTACTATTTTTTCTCGCAAAACTCTCTGATCAATGCATTACAACAAAAGAGAATAATACACCTATTTATAGCAATGTTCTAAAAGGCGAGAAAACATGCCGCCTAGGCGCGATGCGTCGACCAAACTCGTCGCACAAGCTAATGCGCAGAAAAAATGCATTTTTCACTCAAAAATAAGTAAAAAAAAAAAAGGTCTAAACCGATGAAAAAACGGTTCAAACTAAAAAAAACCGATAACAAACCGGGCCAAATTGGTAAAAAATCAATTCAAACTAAAAAATCGGTAAAAAAATCGGTCCCAAACGGTTAAAAACCAATTTGGACCCATAAAAACCAATCTTTTTTTAACTCTAAAAAAAAAAAAAAAAAAAAAAAAAAAAAAAAACTTGGTTGGGCGCCCAAAAAATAGGTTTCAGCCTTTAGAAATTGTAAGGAATGCATGCTGGGTATATATAGGCATGAGAGTTAACATTTCAAGCGTTTCTATTTGATGCGCGATTGGTGCAACCTTTCATTTACCTTTTTTATTTATATTTACAGTTTCACAAAAACGGACATGTTTGTTGCTAGCACAATTGGAGGTAGCATCCTCTACCAGGCGGATGACCTAGGAATGGCAATGGGTCGGGGTTGACCCGCCTCGAACCCGATATGCCCTGACCCCGCCCCGACCCGCCCCGTGACTGTTCGCGGGACAGGTCGCGGTCCCGCCCCGCCAAATGACCGGATTTTTTTTTTTAAATTGGTAATAAAATTTTATGAGAAAAACTTAGAAGTCGAACTAGTTAGAGTTTTTAAGTTTGAACTTTAAACATAATATGTATATTTGAAGGGGAAAAAAATCAATAAACAACATAATGGTTATATATTCTCGTACCCTTAAATTTCACCAAGGTTCAATTCTTTTAGACCTCATTAAATTTTATTTTTTTTTAGTTTCTCATTCAAAAAAAAAAAAAAAATTCTCCGGTTTCTGGGCAGGGCGGGGCGGGTCCGCCCCGAACCCGCCCCGCGGACCTGATGGGGCAGGTAATTTTCGGGGCGGGTCGTTTCGGGTCCTCCGGATTTAGGGTCGTTCGGATTTTTTTGCCATCCCTAGGGTTCGAGCCCCAAGTTGGCGTTTATATTTAACTTTTTGTTATGTTATTATTTCATATTTGTATTGCTTTTAATTTTAATTTTTTTTTTCTTTTTTAAAAAAAGTCCCTCGATTTTGAAAATTATTTTTTCTTTACATTCTCTTTTATTTATTTAAATCTCCAAATGTATAAAATAATCTAATTAGTAATTTTGAAATTTAATAGTTTTTGTGTGAAAGAAATATAATTTTTATTAAAAAAAAAATATTTAATGTCTTAAAATAATCAAAATAAAATTAATAATACGAAACGCATTATGATTCCTATTCTTCGCATTGGTACACCTATACCTGTAATTTTTGATTCTCAATATCGTCGCCTCACAACGCATTACGTCTTTTAGATCATTGATTTATAGAAACTAATTCACGTTTAGCAGCAGTGTAATTCAGCATGGAATTTATTCCTTGGTCAATTGCTTTTCTACCATAGAAAACTCCTCAGGTCACTAGAAGTGTAGAACACGCCACCGTAGGATAGCAATACTTCTAGCATTATTGATTAACATGTAGAAAAGTCATAATTTACCTCAATTCCAATAGGACACGTGCACTTGCAAACCAAAGCCATAGTTTAATTGTGGTTCTAATTCATTCCCGATAACAGAGGTAGTTTAATTAATAACAAATTAAGTACTTTTAACTTTTTACAATTTCAGGCAAATACAGTTGACCCAAATGAAAAGAGTGACAATCCTATTATAATTGTTACTGTAGAGATTGTTTTGCAACAGAAAGTGAGTTGAGCCTCTCTCTCTCTCTCTCTCTCTCTCTCTCTCTCTCTCTCTCTCTCTCTCTCTCTCTCTCTCTCTCTCTCTCTCTCTCTCTCTCTCTCCAAGAATGGATGGTTCTCTTCTTACTTCCATATTATAAGCAAAATTGATGTCATTGTTTGTCATCAATCTAAATTGGCAGATAGAAGATTACTCTTCATCAAAATCAGATCAACACTGGTATACGTGTGGTAGAATCCTATATAAATTTCGGAAGTCGGAACCATCCTTCTCTTTTTTTGTTTTAAAACAGTTTAATTGAGTGTTCTCTGATTTTTGTTACAGCTAAGGTTATTAAATTTGCACCAAACATTCCAACAATAATTTTCTTTGAATATATATATATATAGTCGTTGAAAGTCAAGGCCAAACCCAACAAAAGAAAAAAGTTGGACTGGCTTTCAGTATTGTGAATAGTTATTCGAGTTGGAATGCATGTTATTCATTAAGTGGAAATTACATTCATCCCTACATTTAAAAATTTAAATTCATAAATAAGATCAAACGTAAATAAATTCAAATTTTAAGTTATAATTAAAAATAAATATTATTAAATTAAAATAAATTCATCCAACCTAGCTACCCAATCCCTCACCCACCCCAAACCCTAATTTTCTCATTTCACACAAACATTAAACATAATTTCGTACCAAAATCACACAGGCGGACTCTCTCTCTCTCTCTTCCCACACCTCCAACCCACTTCTCCGGCGACGGTGCTCTCTTCCCACAACCCCAACCCACTTCTTCGACGACGGTGACTGTCTTTCTTCCTGCACCCCAACCCACTCTTTCTCTTTCACGACCAGAGTCTCTCTATCAACCAGTCCACCATGCAGATCTGGATCTCATCGCCTTTCACTGCGCCGCGCCCTGCGTGGGGTGGATTGCTACTGGCAGCGGCTCGCTCCTTTTTTGCTGCACCGTAGCTGCGTGCAGTGGTTTGCTGCAGCGGTTGCTGACTCGCCTTTTGCTGCGCCGCGGCCTACGTGTGGTGGTTTGTTGCCGCAACAGCTTACTACTTGGGGAAGGTGGTGGTTGGTAGTGGTTTATTGGAGGGATGGGGGTTGTTGGTGGTGGTTTATTGGAGGGATGGGGAGGTGAGGGAGCTATTGTGGTGGAGCGATGCAAGAGCAGTTAATGGTGGTGGTGGTGGTGGTGGTGGGCCATGTACGGCGATTGTGCATTGCAAATGGTGGTCCGGTGGTGGTGGTGGCGGTGGTGCCGACAATCCATGTGTTTGCGAAGTGGTGGTGGTGTATTGGCATTGACAGTGGCGATGTCGACGGAGGAGGTGGAGGGGGTGGTGGCCGTTGTTTCTGTGACCTTAATAATTTGTCACTTGTGACCTTGAAAATGGTGATTGTGATTTGTTTATGTGATCCAACCGCAATCTGTGACATTGAAATTAATTTGTGACCTAAGCAATTTACATTTTGTAACCTGGATTTATCTTGTATTGTGACCTAGAAATAACTCGGGATTGAGTAATTAAAAACTTGTGACCTTGCAATTATTTGTGACTTGATAAAAATGTTATTGTAACATACTATTTTAATAAATTGTGACCCTAAAATTATTTGTGACTTAAGCAATTTACATTTTGTAACCTGAATTTATCTTGTATTGTGATCTGAATTTATATAATTAATAAAAATATCTAATTATTTTAATTTAGTTAAATAGATACCTGATTTTTGAAATTTTTTAAGTTATATCTTAAAATTGAAATTGAGTATTTTAAAAACCTTATATATGTATTTTTTCCAATGATTAATTGTACAACAACAACAACAACAAAAATAAATAATTGTAATTGAAATTTGGCTTCCTTTTATTCAATAAATAAATAGGTGGGGGCTAATTAATAGGAACCAAACAATTTGCAGCGACTTCCATGATATCGACAAGTGGTTGGGTGGACACAAATGAAGCATTTGCAGCAAACTCTTCCTTCACCTCATACTCAATTGTGGATTTGGTTATGCATGATGATGAATTCCCTTCCTTATCTATAACTTCATATCGAACGCGATACAAGCTAAATCCCATATCAAGATATCCACCTTCAACTACCTCCGCTTCCTTCATTCGTTTCTCATCATCCACCACAGTGAACTTCTCTTTGTAAGAGATAAACCCCGCGCCTATTTTTATAATAATATTATTATGAAAATAAAAAACAAAACAAAAAAAAAGAATGATTTGATTTATTGTAATAGTTACCTGGTGGAAAATATAGTTTGAGGACTGTTCCAACACCTCCATCTCCTTCTACTACCTCAATTTTCTCGACAAAATTAGGAAGCGCTTCTTCAACAATTTTGGCAAGTCGAAGCGAGCCGTAGAGCTTCCATGCCTCGCTTGCCGGCACGCCCACTTCCTTCTCCTCAGAAACCGTTCCAAACATATTCCTTTTTTTTTTTCCCTCCTTCGCAAGGCAAAAGTGTGAGTTTTGGTGCAGCTTATATAGCCCTTTTTGGAGATTCATTTTTTTATCACAAGCAAAAACACATTTTTCAATAAAATAATTTTATTTTTTCCCTATTTATTAACCACGTATTCTTCTAAAAAATACTGTTACAAAATTCATTTTTCTAAAATAATGGGACTCAAACTGGGCATAATAATAAATACTAGATGGGTGAAGACAAAAGCATATTGCTTCGGAATAAAAATTGAAAAATTCCAATAACAAATAGTAAATGGATGCCGAATAATTAAGGTCCACATTATAACAAATTAGAATTTTAACAAGTCTAGTTGGAGCCAATAAATCAATTTTTTTACTTTTAAGATCTAATCTGATCTGATCTAATCTATATGGCCACACGAACCCCAGTGAATTCTTAATTGGTGGATATATTATTGCACGATCCACTTACAAAAATCTAATCTACCTACTTTGCATACACCGGAGAATTCGTCTAATATTGGAAAGTGGGATGACAATGACAATGAAAAAATAAAAAAGCCATGACCAAATGGAATACAATTCAAACAATATAGCAGTTTGGACTTCAGATAGAGCCAAACATAAATGCCAAATTCCGCTGCCTGTCCTGTTATTTTCTGGACGTGTGACTAACTTCGCAGGGCGCGGAGCTAGGAATTTCACGTAGTGGGGGCGAAAATTTCGAGGGTGGAGGGGAGCCCCCGATTTTGATTTTTTTTTTGAACTAAGAGTATTGAAATCAAAGATTTTGATTACTAAATAGACCTTCAAATTGATAGAAAAATATCTACAAATAGCATCTTAGATTATTATTTTTATATGTTATTGTATTTGTATTTATTATATATAAGTAGTAAAATTTTACGAATATTTATTGAAATCTATATTACATATAGCAACTTCACACCGATAAAAATTATTTTTACTTCCATAATAATAATAATAAAATAAAAATAAAAATTTATAAACGAAAACCCCATTTCCAAGATACATTTAAGAAGGGTTGTACTGCAGTTGAATCAAATGGTCAAAGACCCATTGAAATGAGTCATTAAATTGAATTAAAAAATGAATGAAAATCATTTCCTGCACACATCAATCATCAGGTCCGTTGAGAGTGGTCTAATGACACCATTTAGGCAAAAAAACTCAAAGATTTACAGGGACAAAAGTGTACAAATAAAAGTAAACACTTATATATTATAAAAATTTCAATTCGAGCAGTGGGAGCAGCGGACCACAGTAAATCCGCCCCTGGAACTTCGTATATTGGTCCCCAAAATTGTAGCAAAGTTGAACAATAAAACAACGAATAAAATATATTATACTAAAATTTATATTATAACCGTAATCGAATAAGAAAATTGGCAATGTTCCAAAATTGGACCATGAATCCCAAATCGGGAAAAATATGTTTACGGTTACAGAACTTTAGGGTTGATTACTAGCCTCCGTTTGATAACACTGTTTGGTTTATAAACTAGTTTATTTGTAACGCTCCGAAAATCTTAAAGAATAGAATTATTTAACGATTTTATCATTGATATCTTTTAACAATTTTGATAAAATCGAAGGACTGCTTGTGTTCGGAAACTGGTATAACAAGTAATGATTGGTATTATTTATGTTTTTTATGTAAGATGCGTGGTTAAAAATTGGAGAGCAAAATGTGTGGTTGAAAAATGGTGTTGATTATAACAAAAGTTTATTTCGGGTCAAATATTTAACTATCGATGGATATATAATTACTATATCGATATTGGTCTCATTTTGTAGATCATAATTAATTAGGAGTCTTGTTCCAAGAAAAAGTTGATTTGAATATAAACACATCAAGATATATTTGATTGAATGAATAGGGTTTAAATAAAATTGTATTCATCCTTTTAGTTTCAAAACATATTATTTTTCCTTAATTTGTGTCGTGTGATACTTTAATTGAAGTGCCATATGATACTTAAATATTGCACAGATTTGAGAAAATCCAATTACTATCACTTTCAATTGAATTAGATCTTGGCATGAAATTATACTATTTATACCTCCTACAGCATGTTTCGGCCATATCAAAATTCAGAAAGCAAATTCACAGATTTTTATTAAAACATAAAGCCAGTTCAATCACCACACAATATATATACTTTATGAACTCATAAGTTCCAGAAAAATATTTTCAACCCACAATTATATTTTCTTTCAAAGTTCGTCAAATATATTAAAATATGAATTTCTCTATGTGCCAAGTGAATTATATTTTTGCTTTTTAATGTTCTAAATTTGAGTAATTTATGCGTTATTATGTTTATTTTATTAAATTATGTTTTAAGAATTTTGTTGTAAAGAATTTCAATCTCATGTTTGACAAGATCATTTATTTGTGCTTTCGCATTTATTTGAGAAAATCAAATTGTTTTTAGTAACACTCCATCGTTTATGGAACCAAAAAGTCTGGAGCGTTACAGATCATATCAGAACTCAAACGATTCTGTAGACTTTAAAATTGTTTTTCCAGGAATTTAGGGGGAAAAATCTTGAACATGCTGCACTATTCACGTGAACGAGATTTACCGTTCACATGAACAGTTATGCTGGGAAACAGTGCAGATCATAAGGCACTGATTTAAAAAAAAAAAAAAAAAAGGAATGGAAGTTGATTTTAAAATCTGTTTTCAAAATTGTATAGTAAGTTTCCACTTCTTAGTTTCTAGTTTCTACATGTCATAAATATTTGGGGATTACCGGTAGATGACCTCTGCATAGCAAAAGTTTTGACATATAGCCTTTGACTATAAAAGAGTATATAAAATTAAATCAAAAAATGAAATAATATGTAAATGACTTGAATGTCCTCACTTCAAATATACCCTAATCCCTCTTTCTTCTGTCATTTTCATCCGCTCCAGACACTTCATTCATCTTTTCTCCCTTAGTTTTCGTAGTCACAACATCTCAACAATAAAGCATCTCTTCAACATCGCAAGCACTGCCCCTTTGCTGGTTGCTTTTCCTTCCAGATTTTGATTCCTCAATATTTCAAAAATTAACTATTTTCACTCGTCGTTTTCTCCTTCAGAGTCGTATTCCCCCAAAATTCAAAAATCAAAGGCAGTCTTCACCATCATTCTCCAAACCCGCGACGATTCTGTAATAAGCAAGGATTCACGGCCACCATTACCGCGATCGAGGTTCTGACGAGTTCCATCCCTTCGTTCCCTGCCTTCCTGAGTTCAAATTCTAGTGTGAGATTCTTAATTCCTTGATTTATAAATTCTTTTATCTCGCATTGAGTAGCGGATTTGAGTGTTCTATAGGTGGAAGTAGTGGATTTTCAGAGGAGCAAGTGAAAGCATGGGAACAATGTTTTGGGAAATTCACACAAACTTAAGGGGATAATGATTGTAATGATTTTTCAGTCATTGGATTCTTCTGTCGTTTTGGATGCAAGTTGTATGAATGTAAAGGTGGATAAAATGGTAAAGAGACTAGAAAAGATGCACCTGTATATGCATGCGTAGAGCTATTGCAATTCATTGGTTTGACTATAAAATCTGCCTTTATATACATTCTGATAATAATCAATATACCATATGTAGTTGAATAATACAATTTTTCTCACCTTCTGATCCAGTGTCTGGTTGGAAGCTAGTTTTAACAAAGAGTTTAGATATGTTTCGAAGCTTGTAGTTCGTATTAGTCCTTAATTATGCCATATTTTTAGTGTTTATCGTGATTTTCCTGTAGTGAGCATGTATGTCATCAGAAAATGGAAGAAAAATTATTTGTGATTGCTTAACTATTTTTCTTATAATACAGTTACGTTAACCTGCATTTATTACTCTTTCAACACACTAGATTAAACGGTCTTGGAGATCATGTTAAATCTTGAATTGCTATGTGTTAGTGAGTGAAGTTAATGTCCAGCGGTAAAGATGATTCCACCGTTGACATCGGCATGCTTAAATTACTCTGTTAACTTCCTTACCATATGTTAGTGTTGCTTCACTTACTTAGTACAGTTATTTTATAATAACTACTTGTTTAAGGGAAGTATTGTACATTTTCATGCATAAAGAAGCTGTAGAGTATGTAAATATGTTTCTATTTGTTTCAGTGATATAATCTAACTTGTAACGCTATCTCTTTGCAGATAGGCTTTTTAATGGAATACATTGTTGATGTGAAAGACAGGGTTCGAGGGAAGATAAGCAACAGATGTAGGCTTCAAATAATAAATGAGGTTTATTATAGTTTAGATGCAAAACATAAAGAACTATTTACAGAATCATGTTTTGGCCACCTTTTGGATATTGCTGAGATGAAAATGTCCCTTCAACTGGTTCATCAAATAATATTTAGGGCGGTGAGGACGTCAAAGGAGAATTAAGTATGTTTCAAATTTGGGAATAGGCTTTCTAGATTTGGGCTAGAAGAATTTGTGTTAGTGACGGGCCTTAAAGCTGGGGAGTTGGAATATGAGGATGAGAGTTTATGGGGGTCTTTACATTGATACCATCTAATGAAACATGTTTTTGCTTTTTGACACAATGAATATTTTTATTTTGAAAATGACATCTTGAAACAAATTATAGCAACTAATTTAGTATCTTTTAAAACACAAATAAAACATTTCAGTTACACAATTTAAAAAAAAAAAAAAACTAACTGATTATATCCAATCACATTTCTAGTAACTTCTCTCGGGTAAAACTCTTGATGTCTCTTATCATAACAAAATCATAGTGGATGAGTGCTTCATCCACGTCAGTTTCAAGGTTTATGGGATGAGGAACCCCGTGAAAGAAACCATTCTTTATTATTTGAGATTGAACCAATAAAGGGATAGATTTCATAAGCCTGCTTAACTTAACTGTAGGGAGCTCACCTGAATTAATTAAGCTTCAATAGCACATGAAGATATTCTGGATCGACCGAAACCTTGTGCATCTATCATGTCTAATTGATTTATCATAACTTTAGATGGTAAAAAATACAAAGAAAACCAATATAAAGATTCAGGAAGAAGAACAAATAGTCCTTCCAAAGAAAACATATAGATACTCGAACCCACTTTATATTTTGGAAATCTTGAAAGAATGCGTTCAAGACTGGAGCTCAGCCCGAGGACATTGATTTGGTCATGACGCAAGCAGGGGTGTCCAAAGGGAAAGGCTCACAATGGAGACACAGTCAGTGCCATCATGGAGCTGACAACCTAAATGGGGTTATTAGCCTACCTTTTGTGATCATTTTTGGAATTAATTGTAGAATTTTGCTTCATTATTGTCTTTCACTAAACCTTATCAAGTAATGGAACTATGTCTTTTTGTGTTATTAGAAGTTCATATTTCCGATCACTGAACCTTGTCAAGTAATAGAACTATGCCTTCATTATGTCTTCATTATGTTCTTTCACTGATACTCATGGATGATTGATCTATTTTACCACTTAACAATGAGTTCTAACCATAATTACAAAGATCACCATAAACTCCATGATGCCCAGTTAGACTAACTTGGTTTTATATGAATGGAGCAATAAACTTCGATCTGATATCGATGCATCCCCTGTTTTGACAAACAGAGGTCTAGTTAGCATCGATTCCAATTTGCCTGATCGATCTGCCACAAAACATTAACTACTGACACAATTACAAAGAATAACCTTAAATCTCCAGCATCCATTAGTAATGATTCCTTAACTTGTTTGATATGGTTTTTCATGAAGAACTGGTACTTGCCATTCTTTTGCGGCACACGATATGTAATTAAACCTTGTCTAGAAATATTTCTCAAGCATCACAAATGAATTATCTCACGTCAAGTCATTACACACGACAATGAGACACAAGAAAATAATTTAAATTAAACAGCATTAAGTCCTTTTTTAAGACTGCTGGGATCGGTTCATCGTGCAATTTTTAAAATGACTTCTTCTATTGGAAAATACAAGCACGATACTACATTGACTATATTCAATACTAAAACACTAACGAAACAACATACTTGTGCATTCAAACATCAAATTCATTCGTCATTGACAATGACATATAATACAAAATGATTCCAGCTCATGTTACTCTAAGAATAAATCCAGAGTTTCATCGAATAGTATTAAAAGAAATGATGATGATGATGGAATCATCAAAGTTGTTGGAGAATCTTCACCCCTTGAAAATTAATAATTTAATATTTGGAGGTGCTGCATAGTTCAAAGGATAACATTCCAAAAAAATAGTGATACCACCAATCCTATATTGAAATGGCCTTGGGAAACTCAGAAAACACGCCATATGGTGAGTTCTATGAGAGTTTTACAATAACGAGACGCTGGCCATGTGGGCCTCCTTATCGTGCGTGGACTCATCATTCGCATCAGGCTCTGTCACCACCAGGCAAGTGGTGTGCACCTTCCTGCCCAACACCATCTTAGTAGTCACTCTGTTAGCTATTGTGCCCTTTGTCACCACATCTTGGTAGTCACTCTGAGACATCAATACCCTAACAGGAAATGGGTCTCATCTTTGATGCCTTCAAACGGTTCATATCTTTAATGGCAACAAAAAACAACTTGCCATCCATACTCTAATCATAAAGGCAATCAGCAATAGAATGACTGAAAGCAGTATCTGAATTAGGATACGGTTCCATTATAATATTGAGGAGCTTACGATGCATTTTCCATTATTATAAATACTTTGATGAAATTTTCTGTGGCGGTAAGTTGGAGATCTGTTTTTATCTTCGGGCCATATTATCTTTCTGTCTTCCCCAAATTTTGATGAGAAGAACTGCTGCAAATTGAACATGATAGAGAAAATTTATCTTCAAACAATCAACTAAATATATACTTCAACACAATCTTAGCCATGATTATGCAAGCACAAAAAGGAAGAATCAATTCTAAATCTAAAAGCTCCTAAAGTGTACAGGTTTGAGACAATTTATCACAATAAGGGTTGATTCTTTTATTATTTTATACTATTTGGCAAGGATAATAGATTATGTATGTTAAACAATAATTATGCAAATTGCAATCTCATAAGAAAAAACAAAAGTTTATAGCAATTTAAAAAATTTTTAGTAGCAATTATTACATTCCTGTAAATAGATCAATTTACTCTGTATATTTAATCAAAATTATGCGTCTCGAATAATACTAATAATCAAGGATTTCATATATCGAATCACTGGAGTTTATAAAAAATTATACACCAGCTAAAAAATCAATTAAGTTCAAGAGAAGGAAAAAACCTCTCAACTGCAGAGCTTGAATGACCCAAATCCCCTCTTCTTTGACCATGCAAATCCATTGGAGACACCATGGTGTCCTTCATTTCCGATGACGATTTTCGCAGCATTTTGGAGGCCTAACTGATCGATTAAAGCTTGAACTCACATTTTTTTTTCTTAGATTTGGAGGAAGTTCTAGGGAGTTTAGCAGCAAACATAAAAGATTCTAAAACAGTGAGCAGTGGGAATAAAAGATCGTCTTGCATTACATATGCAAATATGACTGTCAGGACCTTGGATTCCCATTTCTCGTCATTGAGACGTTGAGTGTGGCTGTTCCCTGTAACCATTCTTTGGCCATTCGGTTTTCCAAAGCATCAATCAGTTCTTGATTTTCCCCAACTCGAGGCATGGTGGCCATGATTTCTCCGTCGCGAGAATGGTAGGAGATATCATTGAGAAGAACCTTCATCCTAGAAGAAATTGATAAATTGAATAACATATATTAGAATCGAAATAAGAAATTGGCCAGTAAAACAATGACCCAACAAAACGAACTAGCAACATCAGATGCTTCCCGGCCCAAGATTCACCAACATCAAAGGATCAATTGGGAAAAGCTATTACCTTGGTAATTGGCAACACATAGAGGAGGTTTGTGGCCGATTTCATATTAGAGGAAATGGTCTGGGTGCCGTGCCCTTCAATTTGTAGTGAGGCGGCTTCATCGGGGATAACCTAATTTTGAAACTGAGGAAAATCAGGAAAGATATTTGCAGAAATTTTGAAGATTTTTTTTCCTAATAACTAGGTGATATTTAAATAAGTTTTTTACCTTTAGGTGGTAATAATAAAAAAATATTAATATGAGTGTCAAATTTCAAAAGAGATGTTAGTAAGGTGGGTGTATGGCTAATTTCCTCGAGTTTATGTCTGGAAAGTGATATCATGTAAAGAATGCTTAAGAAAAGTAAAGGGAAAGTCACCAGAAAACAACTGTTGAGTGCATTCCAAATATGTACTCATCAGCCGGACAAGTTCAAGTTGGGGCTTATCTTAATTGAGGCATATGTTTTGTTGGCTGCAGAGGAGAATAACACTCTGAACTTGTGGTGGTTTTATTTAGTTGATGATATGGATTGCTTCAACAATTATGCTTGGGGAAAGAGATCCTATGAATGTACAATTGGGATATTCAAATGCAATTTGGGAGAATCGGTGAAAAAATATGAACGAAATGAACGATATCCCTACAATTTTCATGGATTTCCTCTTGAAATCATGGTAACGGTTAAATTGATTTAATTTTTTATATGATGTTTCAATCAATAAATTGACCATCTTTGTTTTTATTTCTACAGATTTGGGCATTTGAAGCGATTCCTGCTCTTGGGCAGGAGTTTGCTCAGAGATTGGAAGGTGACAGAATCCCAAGAATGTCAGGGTGGGATTTTCAGCATCCAAAACTCGATGGAGAAACAGTGAACATGTTCTTAGAGAGTGAAATTGAAATGAGGAACTTCAGGGTGAAGCGGACACTAGTGGCTTCATCAGAAGAATCCGATGAAGAATTCTACCTAGGAATCACACCATTTGATGATGTGGAAGACTCTAGGGTAGATAATAGCTTCAGGGAAGATGGAGGGGAGGAGCATGAGAAAGATGAACCAGATGTTTCCAAGCGCCATCAGCCATATGATAGACCATCCTCCACTCATAACAATGATGGATTGGAGGTAATCATGCAAGAAATGAGAGAAATGGAGAGGAGGATAAATGGTCGATGTGATCGCATTGAGACCAAACTTGATAGAATTCTGCAGTTTTTTAAAAGTGGTGGCTTTTGGTCAAATAGGGGTGCATATCATTCAGAAATGAGGGGATTTGATACGTATTCACCTCATCATGAGGGCAGTGTGCTCGAAGAGAAAGGGAGGCAAGAGGAAGATAATAAGGAGCAAGAAGAAGCCCATGTTGTCCAGGATGCAGTTAAGAATTCCATTATTGTGGAAGAACGCACCTATGAAGAGGAGCAAGTCACGCCAATTCAACGTGAAGGGCCAAGGAATGCTACTGGTGAAGGTTTTTTTTTTTTTTTTTTTTTGTCGTGATTTTATATTTTTTAGTTCTATAATTTCTTAAACTTAATCAAGTTTCGATTGATCTCCCTTCATTGGCATTGTCTCGAATCCTTCAACTTCCATCATGGTGTACCGAGGAATGCCTCGCATTTTGATCCCGAATTCTGAGCACCGAATGGGAGAGCATGAACCTGTTGACATTGTGATGTCAAAAAGTCTGGAGCAGTTTGTAGAAACCTCTCATGGAGGTATATAATCTTTAAATTGAATAAAGAAATAGACTTTTGATGTACTGGTCAATGCATATCATACATGTTTAACCAATTTGTAGATCATTTCGGAGAATCTTCTACTATTTTGCTTGAGGATCAGACAGATGAGGAATCTCCCAAAGGTAGAGGGCAAAGGAAAAGAAGGAAGGGGAAATCATTACGTACCCCGTGGACCAATCCATTGAAGAGAAGGAAGTTCAAGAATGTCACTATTTTTTATCCCTTCCGAGAAGTGGATCCTGCAAAAGCAAGTGACTTGAATGAGTGGTTGGAAAAAGCTTCACCAAAGTAAGTTGTTCTCTTCCTTCAGTTAACCTAGCGTAGGGTCTTCATCTACTATATTGCTGATATATTCGTAGTGCAAATGATGTTATAGGGATGAAGTTGCATTGGCAATTTGTGATGCTGGGAGGAAATTTTTTGACGATCTTCGTGATCAATCTGGGTGGCTTAACGGCGATGTAAGTAAAAATGTTGTCAGCTTACTATATTTTTTGGTCATTTCAATTTATTAATTGCATGTTTATGTACAACATGTGGACTCTGCATTATTTCACATCAGGGAGCGAGCAGTTAAATATGCAGATCTCTTTCAACATGATTGCCCCATTCTCGACTCCAATTTTTGGCAATTTGTGGAAAGCGCCTACCAGAATATGGAAAAGTTAGGCCAAAATAAGTCGGAGTACCAGTTTGCCAAGGTGTTGGTGAATTACGTTGAAGGGGCAACTCCCAGTCTTGGGAAACCTTGGATGAATTGTCGCTATCTCTATATTCCATACTGTGTTCCTCAGTCACATTGGTTTGCACTTGAGGTTAACTTGGAAGAGCGAAAAATTAGCATATTCGATAGCTTAACGAGTAGAGTACGTGAAACCAACCTTGCCAACTACATGAAGCCCTTGAAGGTGGTCTTACCATGGCTTCTGAAAAAACATGTCGATGGAAACTACAGCACATCAATGTTTATGCATCACAGGGTAAAGAATCTTCCTGTACAAGATAATGGGTAATTTTTTTAACTTAAACACCATTTTGGAAGGTATTCATTGTTGGCGAAATATTGTTTTTAAAAATGTTGATGTTTGGACTAAAACACTCTTTAATTTCTTTTTACAGATCAGATTGTGAAGTCTTCACAGTGAAGTTCATTGAATTTTCTTTAGTTGGACTTGACCTGCATCTTGTCCAACCTCAGTATATGCTAATGTGGAGGCAGGAAATGGCAGCTGAGATTTTTGGAGGGGAATTCGACCCTTAGAATGTGTATTGCTTATTTCAATATACTATTCTTCAATAGTTTTTTTGAGATGTGAAGTTGTTTTATGTGAATGGTTAATATGTTCGGTTTATGTGCAAGTTTTTGTAAAGCCGATTTTTTTGTATAGGTGCTTTTCAGTGTACAGGTTATTGTTTATGAATTTGATTTTGAGATGTGAATGGTTAATCAAATTTCTGTTAAATTTAAGTTGTTATTTATACAGGTTATTAGAAGAATGCTTAAGTAGAAAGGATAGCGGCAGGCATGCCGTTCTAGTTCTGTCGTAACGGCATGCATGTCGTTATGCCTTTAAATGCAACCGGACAGGTTTCAAGTTATGAAGTTACGATATTTATGTATTTCTAGACATTTGGATGTGGTTTTCGGGTGTCGGATTAGAAGAATGCTTAAGTAGAAAGGATAGCAACAGGCATGCCGTTCTAGTTCTGTCGTAACGGCATGCATGTCGTTATGCCTTTAAATGCAACCGAACAGGTTTCAAGTTATGTAGTTATGATATTTATGTACTTCTAGACATTTAGATGTGGTTTTCGGGTGTCGGATTAGAAGAATGCTTAAGTAGAAAGGATAGCGGCAAGCATGCCGTTCTAGTTCTGTCTAACGGCGTGCATGCCGTTATGCCTTTAAATGCAACCGGACATGTTTCAAGTTATTACGATATTTATGTACTTCTGGACATTTGGATGTGGTTTTCGGGTGTCGGATTAGAAGAATGCTTAAGTAGAAAGGATAGCGGCAGTCATGCCGTTCTAGTTCTGTCGTAACGACATGCATGCTGTTATGCCTTTAAATGCATCTCGACAGGTTTCAAGTTATGTAGTTACGATATTTATATACTTCTAGACATTTGGATGTGGTTTTCGAGTGTCTGATTAGAGGAATGCTTAAGTAGAAATGATAGCGGCAGGCATGCCGTTCTAGTTTTGTCGTAACGACATGCATGCTGTTATGCCTTTAAATGCATCCGGACAGGTTTCAAGTTATGTAGTTACGATATTTATGTACTTCTGGACATTTGGATGTGGTTTTCGGGTGTCGAATTAGAAGAATGCTTAAATAGAAAGGAAAGAGGCACGTATGCCGTTCTAGTTATGCTGTAAAGACAAGCATGCTGTTATGTCATTAAATGCAATCAGACGGATTTTAATTTATGTAATTATGATATTTATATATTTTTTGGGCATATAGATGTGGTTTTCGGATGTCGGATTATAAAAATGCTTAAGTAGAAAGGAAAGAGGCACTCATGCCGTTCTAGTTATGCTGTAAAGACAAACATGCTGTTATGTCGTTAAATGCAATCGGACGTGTTTTAATTTATGTAATTATGATATTTATATATTTTTTGGGCATATAGATGTAGTTTTCGGATGTTGGATTAGAAAAATACTTATATTGAACTGATAACTAGTCTATTGTGTTGAATCCATCATAAACACAACATGCATCCTTTAAAATACTTGAGTTATTTTATTATGAAATCAACAAAACTAAGCATCATTAAAGTCATCGTAACAACTAAGGCTTTAATTTTGTTTCTTTTTTAATCTTAACATAATTAGGGATCGAATAAAGTATTGAATTAGTAAGGTAGGATCATAACGGCACGTACACCGCTCTATTGTTCCCATAACGGCATTTCTGCCGTTACGGGTCTAAACTGTTCGAAACGACGTGAAAATGAATACACGGGTTTGTTAGAGACATATTATAAAAAAAATAAGATGTTCAGTGTTGATGCAAATGAATGAGAAGTCCGGTTATGACCATAACGGCAGTATGCCGCTTTAGTGTACCCGTAACGGCGTTGGTGCCGTTATTGGCCTAAATTCGTCGAAACGAAGTGGAAATTGATACACAGGCTTGTTAGATTGATTTTATAAAAAATAAGGCATGTTGTGCTGATGCAAATGACTGCAAGCCCGTTTATGACCATAGCGGCACATTTGTCGTTTTATTTATTGCATAACGACACAGATGCCGTTATGCTGATATATTATAACAACACAAATTAAAGATCTTTTCACTTACTGTTACACATTGAATCTACTACAACATAAAAAATCTTATCTCCCTGTTGTAGAGATGTGGTGCTCTGATCAAAATGAGTGACAAGTTTATAATTGTAACCATAACGGCAGTATGCTGCTTTAGTGTACACGTAACGGCGTTGGTACCGTTATTGGCCTAAACTCTTCGGAACGAAATGGAAATGGATACGCAGGCTTGTTAGACTGATTTTATAAAAAATAAGACATGCTGTGCTGATGCAAATGAGTTTATGACCATAAGGGCACATTTGCCGTTTTAGTGATTGCATAACAGCATCTGTGCCGTTATGCTGACAAAATATAACTACCACTTAAAGAAAAGATCTGTTAACTCCCTGTTATGATAATTATCGACTACAACATGCATAACAGTAAAATTCACCTCCTTCAAGATATTAAATAAACATTCATCAAGTAAGAATACTAGAAATAATAACAATTCACAGTTTAAACATTACTAAAATGTATTAAAAACATCAAATGCAAATTACATATTTTATCAAAAGGATGTTCAATTACTACATAAAATGCATCTATTTCTATGTAGTTGATAAAGGATTTGTACAAGTACTCCGATTTTGGCCAGTCTTCAAACACCTACTACATTTTCTAGGCCTCCGTACCTCTCCAATTGATTTTTTTCGCTGTTTCGGTGGGCGTCCAGCAGGTCTTCTTGTTAATGGACGCAAGATAGTTCTTGATCTAACTTCCTCAGGAACTTCCCACTCATTTTCATTTGGTAATGGGTATATAAATTCTGAATAAGCTTGTCTCCAACAAAAAGTGGTATAGAAAGGAGTGCAAAGCCCATAACCATCAATACCATCATGCCTTGTAGCGGAAATTGCGTGTGGGCAAGGAAATTTATCTAGATCAAATTGCCTACAAGTACACATGTATTCTTCTAAGTTAATAATATATGATTCCAGATTTTTAACTACTTGAAACTCATTTCCCGATATCCGAATCACGTTCCATCCATGTGACTCCTTATACTTTAAACACATCTTCTTCTCCATAGGTGGGGTGAGTTGGGTTGTGCACTTTCCTGTCTCGACATGCCGTTCATAATATCATTTCTGCAACACTTGTCAAATATATTCAATCAATCCTGCTATAGGGAAATCACGTGCCTCCTTCAACACGGAATTCACAGATTCTGCGTTGTTTGTTGTCATGATATTGTATCGAACTCCTTTAAAATGTGCTCTAGTCCAATAATGAAAATTTCCAACCTCTTCTTCCAAGTAACTTCTGACCTTATTCTTTATACCACAAAGGGCAGCCATGTATGCCTCGGAATCTGTAACGGTATAAGCCTCTGCCGCCTTTCTGAACAAAGAGGATAAATCAGCTTTTGGAAATCTAGCCTTCAAGTTATTGTTCAAGTGCCATATGCAATTTGCATGATGTGAAAACTCATATACATTACTAAATGCACGAGGAATGCTTTTGCCACGGTCAGAAATAATCACTAGTTCATTGGAGTCACCAGTTATTTCTCGCAAGTTACGAAAGAACCAAGTCCATGATGCTTCATTCTCCGAGTCAACTATACCCCATGCGAGTGGATAAATTTGCATACTTGGATCTTGACAGGTTGTTATGAGTAGAGTTCCTCGATATCTACATGTCATGAATGTTCCATCTACACATATTACCCGTCTCATTGACGTTTGATATCCACGTATACTTTGTCCTAGGGTCATGAAAAAGTACTTGAAACATATGCTATCATCAGTTTCAATGACAGTCATTGTGCCAGGATTTTTTTTGCTCCAAAACATGACAACATGAAGGTAACTTAGCATAACTATCATCAGGCGTCTCTCGGACGAGTCCATAAGCAAAATACCTTGCTGTATATGCCTTATTATATGTTATAGTTATGCCGATCTCTTCACTGATATCATTGATGATGTTTCTCAGTCTGTAAATCCTTCTGGCATCTTGAAACTTCAAGGCAATGTGAGCTCCAATAACTGAATAGCTAGCATGTCGATGATCTCGACGACGAACACTCAAGGAGCACGTGTGATGATTATAGTAGGTTCGGACTTGAAAAAAATCAGACTCTTTCAACTTTGCTGCTCGCATACGCCAGTTACAGTTTGTGTCTAGACAAACAACTGCATAAACAGATTGATTTAACTTCTTGACTTTGAACTCGAAATGATACTTTAGTGGAAGCAAATACATCTTTGATAACAAAGATTTCTTATTAGGGAATAATTGTTTTGGTTGCAAATCCTCACATTCAGGAATCCTTGATGATTGCCCACTAGGGAATGAACCTAAATTTGCCGTTAAATTCTCAATGTTGTTGTAGGTAACAACTTCATGTGTATAGACGTTTTCACCAGGCACAACTATCACATGAGAACTTTCGTGAAGTTCTTGTCTTCTAGGGCTAAAGGGAACTACATCCAAACCATCCCAATCTTTAAAGTTCCCTTCGAAAATTTTAGCTCCTACATTACTGCACTCAGCATGCACATCTGGAAATTCTCTACTTATGATTCCACACTCCGTTCCACCTTCTGTTTGCATTTCACTAAATGAGTCACCATGTGATTCAATAGTAGCATGTTCTCGATCTTCTCTTAAACCATCGTTTTCTTCATATTCCTCAACATCTTTCTTCAAAAGCATAACACAAAGAGGAACTTCTCTATAAACATAGAAATACCATTGGTCACAATCAATCTTCATTGGGGGAACTGGAACGTTAGACATGCCAGGGACAATGGTTGCCATCTCTATCTTATATAACCTAGAATCAAACTCCAAAACCTCTCGTACTTTAATGTAAAGCTCTGCATAGGTAATGGTTTTTGAAACAAGAACATGAGTCACCTTTGCTCGACCATTGTCTATATTCCTCCATGTCCACCCACCACATTCTTTCTCCACAAACTCAATGAAATAATAAACTGATATCCACACATTGTCTGACACATCCATGACTACAACTCAAAATAAAATAAATAGATTTCAGTTGATCATATCACAAAGTGCTACACTATACAAGTCAAAATGCATAACAATAAACTTTTCAATCAATACATGATGAGTGCTAACAATAATACCTGTCTTACTTTAAATTAATAAGAAAATGGATATATTAGCAATAATGTATTATCCCCCCAAATTTATATGCAGGCTGACAGTGGAAAACAAACATAACGGCACGTGTGCCATTATGCATCACAGGTACCGGTATATGTACGTTATGACAAATTCTTAAGAAAATGTATAATTTCTTAAGCAAATGTATATCTGAGCAGCAATATTGTAAACCCCAAAAGTTATATACTAGCTGACAATAGAAATATTAGATAACAGCATGGATGCCGTTATGTATCAAAAATAACGACATATGTGACGTTATGACAAATTCTTAAGTAAATATATAAATTCTTAAGCATATGCATACATAAGCAACAATGTCGTAAGCCCCCAAATTTATATACATACTGACAATTGAAAAATAAGATAACAACATGGATGCCGTTATGCATCACAGACAACGGCATATATGACGTTATGACAAATTCTTCAACAAATGTATGAACCAGCAAAATTACACTACACCAGAACAAAAAATCAGCAAAAAAAATTGCAAGAATTTATTTTTACCTTTTTCTTCTTCAATTACAAATCATGAATGTGGATAGTTTTGCAAGTTTTCAAATATTCAAAGCATCACTTTGCTAAAATGGAGGACAAACAAGATATTTTGTTAGGGTTTTATGTGGAAAAAGAACAATGAAAGAGAGGGAGTTGAGGAAGGTCGAAGGGAGAGAGATGTCGAAGGCTTCTGCTACTAAAATAAGAAAATGAAAGGGTTGTTGGTAATCAATGAAAAATTAGGGAATGTTTGGTTGGTGTTGAAGGTTATATAGTTGAAAGGATAATTTGGACATTAGGTAATATATTTTATCTTTTATTTAATGATGAGGGTTATTTAACAAAACATTGTGGAAGTGCGCTTATTTTACTAAAGTTATGCTCTGACAAGGTCGTTTAACTCAAATCCTCTAAATATTTATGTATTTAAATTAAACTTTTGAGTTGTTTCAAAAGATATTTGAGTTAGTAGTCAGTCTAAAAAGATGCAGCTGATGGGGTATACTATGGCCAGAGAGGAGAGCCCTCGGAGACTGAGAGGAGACAACAACAACTGTTGTAAAGCTTTTAAACGTGTGATATTATGGGGGGAATCCTTGGCATGAGATGTTTATTATTCGACCACTCTATGATTGATTTAAGGTATGAAAGGAAAATTATTTTTAGCATGATTATGAATAAACTTGCTTTATGTTAAGAATAGTTGAATTCTCACATGCAGGGAGGCAGTAATACCCAAAGACCCGATACTCATTGGAGACCCGACATAAATGGAAGGGGATTACCCGACTAGATGGGTTTGTGGGTATAGAGGTAAATATTAAAAGGGAAAAATACATAACTAAGGTTTGTAAAGTACACATTTTCAAAATTAAGAAATTTAAGGTTTTATTTCAAAAATCAGGTCATATTTAATTATATATTTTATTTTTTATGATCACAAGTCACAATTTTTTAAGTCACAAGTCACAAATCTAGTCATAAGTTTATGGTCACAATCACAATTTTGTAAGTCACAATTTATTTCTCGGTTACAAATTTCGAATCTCGTAGGGCACAATTTTTTTCGATCTCGAATCAATTGGTCACAACTTAATAAAAGTCACAATTTCTTTATTGGGCACAAATCACAAATTTCATTAGTCACAATTTTTTTCTCTAACACAAATAACAAAATTTTTAAGTCACAATTTCCACAAATCATAAATTTTCTTGGTCACAAATCAAAAAGTTATAGGTCACAATTTATTTGGTCACGACTTATTTCTTGGTCACAAATTATCGATTTAATTGTTCACAATTTACAATTCTAGTAAGTCACAATTTATTTATAGTCACAAATCTCAAAATTTTTAGGTCACAACTTTTTCTCAGTCACAAATCTCGATTTTTTAAGTCACAATTTTTACAATTTATAATCACAAGTTATTTTATAGGTTACAGTTTATTTAACAGTTACAATTTATCAAATTATTTGATCACGACTCATTTCTTCAATCACAGTTTATTAATCTTTAAGTCACAACTTATTTCTTGGTCACAAATTTCGAATTTTGTAGGTTTCAACCTTATCTCAGTCACAAATCTCTAATTTCGTAGGTCACAAATTTCAAGTTAATTGGTCACAATTTATCAAATTGTTAGCCACATTTGCAAATATTAGTCACAAACCCATTCAAAGTCATCCCACCAGCCACCGCAACCCACACCCCAACCCCAACTCCACCACCACCTTCGAGAACGGTTGCACCATCACCAAAAGTTGTCACTCCACTCATCCTCAAACCAATACACAACCCACTGCAACCAATCCATCCCAAGCGCATCCCCAAACCACTCCACAACCACTACAAAACCACCACCACTCATCCATCGCGATCGCCACCACCACCACTACCAAAATACTACCACTCTACAACAATCTGCACCACCACAAAAAACCACAAAATAAAACATTGTAGTACTCTGGCTAAGCATATCAGATTGGAGAAAAACAAACCAAAAATCGAAACCCTCAAATCGAGCTTAAAATCACTGAAATTTATGGATCCAAAACTCAGCTAACTGGGAAGCAAAGCCTCCGGCTGCGCAACATGCACTGTGACGAACACCACAAAAATTGACCGCCAGAAAACAAGCCAACATCGCATGAAATAGATCGAAGCCACCGCATCGTCTACATCCACAATCCATCAGAACACCACATAAACCGACCCAACACCACCTCAATCCCCAGAACAAATCAAAACCACCACCACCACCACAGATTCAAACCACAGCCGCAAGAGGCGGTGATCGTGATCGGCGACAGTGGATCCTGGGGGAGATCCGGAGAGGGAGGAGAGGGGGGGGGGAAATGAATTATGTTTCGATTTTTGAAATAGATTAATGTAAATTTGGGATATTAATTTAGTTAATAATAATGTTTTAATATTTAAAAGTTAACTTAATTTTTGAACAAATCAGGTACAAACCTGAGTTTTAAATTTGTAAGTTAAAAATTTGGTGTCGGGGTAATTTTCTAATGTTAAAACCCAATATAGGTATGGGTAAAGTGTGAGTTTTACTAGAAAATCAATACCCAACCCGCATACTAATTAATTTCCTTAAAGAATTATAGAATTTAAAATAAAAGTGATTGTGTGAAAGAAGAAAATCGAAAAAAAATAAGGAAGAGATATGACCATATAATGTCATTGGGAAATAATTTTTTGAAATAGTAAAATCATTAAAAAATAAGTGCAAGTGTGTTATATGTAAGATCAAATTCTCAAATCTTCAATGTGTCATATCTAGTAGTGAATTTTTGACTAATTTCTATCAGATTTTGATAGTTTTTATAATAAAAAATTATATTTTTTTAGTTGCTACCTATGGAAATGAGTCTAAAACTCTTTTTTAATCTCTTGTAGAGACCATTATATATCAACATGAATCATGAAAATATATGCAGTTTTAGAGTTTGCCACACCAAGACATGTATTAAAAAATTTAAATAAAAAATAGGTAATGAGTTTCAAAATACAAGTGTACCCGTCCCGACCCGCCTCCCTCTCATCGCCGACCTGCCATTTTTAAATGGGTAATGAGTAGGGTTTGGATGTTGTAAATCTCTAGTAGGTAGGGTACAAGTTTGCAAACCCGGCCCATACCCAACCCATTGCCATCTCTAGATGACAGTAATACCCACGGACCCCATATTCGTTGGAAACCCGATATAAACAGACGGGGATTACACGACTAAATGAGTTTGTGGGTCAGGTATGGAGGTAAATGTTAAAACCCGACAGGGTGTGGGTATAGTGTGGGTTTTACTACAAAACTCATACCCAACCCGCATACCCATTAATTTCCTTAAAGAATTATAGAATTTAAAATAAAAGTGATTGTGTGAAGAAAAAAAATCGTTAAAAAAATTAAGGGAGAGATATGACCATATATTATCATTGAGAAATAATATTTTGAAATAGTAAAATCATTAAAACATAAGTGCAAGTGTGTTATATGTAAGATCAAATTCTTTAATCTTCAATATGTCGTATCTAGTAGCGATTTTTGGCTAATTTTTATCAGATCTTGATAGTTTTTATAATAAAATATTATATTTTTTAATCAACAGTAGTTGCTACCTTTGGAAAAGAGTCAAAAATTTATTTTTTAATCTCCTGTAGAGACCATTACATATCAACGTGAATCCTAGAAAATATATATAGTTTTAGAGTCTATCACGTCAACACGTGGATTAAAAAAAATAAATAAATAAATAAATAATAGGTAATGAGTTTCAAATGGGTATAGAAGTGTATCCTCCCCTGACCCGCTTCCGATCCATCCCCAACCCGTCATTTTTAAATGGGCAATGGGTAGGGTATGAATGTGGTAAATCTCTAGTGGATAGAGTGTGAGTTTGGCATGCCCGACCCATTGCCATCTCTAAATGGAAGTAATACCCACCAACCCGATACCTGTTGGAGAGCCGACATAAACAGACGGTGATTACTCGACTAAATGGGTTTGTGGGTATGGTATGGAGGTAAATGTTAAAACCGACATGGGTTTGGGTATGGTGTGTGTTTTACTACAAAACTCATACCCGACCCGCATACTCATTAATTTCCTTAAAGAAACATAGAATTTACAATAAAATTGATTGTGTGAAAAAAAAATATCGTTAAAAAAATAAGGGAGAGATATGACCATATATTGTCATTGGGAAATAATTTTTTGAAATAGTAAAATCATTAAAAAATAAGTGCAAGTGTGTTATATGTAAGATCAAATTCTCTAATCTTCAATATGTCGTATCTAGTAGCGAATTTTTGGCTAATTTCTATCAGATCTTGATAGTTTTTATAATAAAATATTATATTTTTTTATCAACATAAGTTGCTGCCTTTGGAAAAGAGTCAAAAATTTATTTTTAATCTCTTGTAGAGACCATTATATATCAACGTGAATCCTAGAAAATATATATAGTTTTAGAGTCTATCACATCAACGTTTGGATTAAAAAAATTAAATAAATAAATAAATAATAGGTAATGAGTTTCAAATGGGTATAGAAGCGTACCGTCCCCTGACCCGCTTCCAATCCATCACCGACCCATCATTTTTAAATGGGTAATGGGTAGGGTATAGATGTGGTAAATCTCTAGTGGATAGAGTACGAGTTTGGCATACCCGAGCCATTGCCATCTCTAAATGACAGTAATACTCACGGACTCGATACCTGTTGGGGACCCGACATAAACGGATGGTGATTGCTCGACTAAATGGGTTTGTGGGTATGGTATGGAGGTAAATGTTAAAACCTGACATGAGTATAGGTATGGTGTGGATTTTACTACAAAACTCATACCCTACCCGCATACTCATTAATTTCCTTAAAGAATCATAGAATTTAAAATAAAAGTGATTGTGTAAAAAAAAACCGTTAAAAAATAAGGGAGAGATATGACCATATATTGTCATTGGGAAATAATTTTTTGAAATAGTAAAATCTTTAAAAAAATATGTGCAAGTGTGTTATGTAAGATCAAATTCTCTAATCTTCAATATTTCGTATCTGGTAGCGAATTTTTGGCTAATTTCTATCAGATTTTGATATTTTTTATAATAAAATGTTATATATTTTTTTAATCGACGGTTGTTGCTACATGTGGAAAAAGTCAAATTTTTTTTTAATCTCTTGTAGAGACCGTTATATATCAACGTGAATCCTGGAAATATATATAGTTTTAGAGTTTCTCACACCAACACGTGTATTAAAAAATTAAATAAATAAATAAATTATAGGTAATGGGTATTAAATGGGTATAGAAGCGTACCCGCCTCCGACCCATCCCCGACCAGCCCTTTTTAAATGGGTAATAAGTAAGGTATGGATATTGTAAATCTCTAGTAGGTATGGTACGGGTTTGGCAAATCCGACCCATACCCGATCTATTGCCAACTCTACATGTCATGCATAGTTATGATTTTGCAAAAGATGATGAAGTTTTATATGTGAATTTCAAGGACGAAATTTATTTTAAGGGAGTTTGTTACGCCCTGAAAATTTTAAAGAATAGAATTATTTTACAATTTTATCCTTGTTATCTTTAAACAATTTTGATAAAATCGAAGGACTAAAATGTTTTATATTTTGACTAGAAAAAATTATTTTAGGTCAAATATTTGACTCTTGATGGATATATAATTACTATATTGATATTGTTCTCATTTTGTAGATCATAATTAATTCGGAGTCTTCTTCCAAGAAAATGTTGATTTGAATATAACTACATCAAGATATATTTGATTGAATGAATTGGGTTTAAATAAAATTGTATTCATGCTTTTAGTTTCAGAACATATTCTTTTTCCTTAATTTGTGTCGTGTGATACTTAAATATTGCACAGATTTCAAAAAATCTGTGAAGTCAATTGGCCCAGACCTGCAGTCCATTTCTTCAGCCCAACCAGAACCAGTTGATCTCTCTACCTTCAGCACTAAGCCCAATATTTGCAAATGATGCTCAGCCCATTTTCTCTTTGACCCGGAGCCCATCTCGCATGTTATCAAAACACGCTTCTATCTTCCCAACTAAATCTGTTCAAGCCGTTGATCTCTGCCACTTGGAGCATTTGAGGCCGTTAGATCTATATCCTATATCTAGGGCAAAAGGAGGATCTGGAAAGACAGATCAGACGCATATTTTTCTGATATTTTTCTCTCTCTCCTCTCGCTTCCTTCTCTGAGGCGATTCATACTGTTTCTACGCAAACCTTCTGGTTTTTAGGAAATCTTTGATCTTTTTCTTCATCTTGTTAATGGTTTGTGAGTATTGTTGTAGTGCTGTTTGTAAGCACACTTTGTTGAGGATTTGAGAGTTTTCTAGGCAGTTTTTATCAGTTTTTAAAAGATTTGTAAATTTACGATCCTTGAGATTCTTTGTAAAAACTTTACACTAAGTTTTCGTCTGTAATTGTTTGTGATTTTGAAATTAAGTTTATGCGTTTTTGTGTATTCTGAGTTCTAAATCTCTACAATGGTATCAGAGCCTTAGGGTTTCTAATACGAGAAAATTTTTTGGGGGATTTTACGTTTGGGTTTTTGGGATCTATGTTCTTTCTCTTGAAACTTCAAAAATTTGTGTAAAACCCTAGATCTTACATACTCAGGGTTGATTATTGTTGTGCAATTTGAGATCGCAAGTGTACGATATCGCAATCAAGTAATAAAGTGGACCTTAGAGTCCGGATTATCGTTCCCACGAGGACTGTTTACTAAGTACCGAAATGTTTTAGTTCTAATTTTATTTGAACAGACGAAATAGAATTTGTGGTTTTAAATTAAAACTAAGAATTGTGAAATTGTTTTGTTTTCAAGTATGATTGTAAAGTGGTTGTGATTCACGATTTCACCTAGCCAATTAAATCAATTCCAATTCCAGATTTTATTTTCTAAATATGCATTCGGTCGAATTCTCTAATGTATATTGAAATTTCTCTCTCGAGTTTAAATCAATTCTACCTAAATAAGTCAACCATGTATCTCTACAGAGGGTCCGAATATTCCTTATCTAGATGCATAACACACAAGAATTCACACACGACCGCAATAATAACACGAGTATATCTCTATCTCTTGTTCAATTACCGGATTTATTACCACGTTCTAAATTATTAACTCACCTCTCGGATTATGGAAATAACTCAATAAATCATGAATTGGTGATCAAGCAATTCAAGCATTAAGAACAATAATAAATCAATACATGCAACGAATTACTAAAATAAAGGAATTTGGAATTAAAATAATTAACTAGGCTACATCGTTCATCCCAACGTTATATTTAGTTACACATCATGATTAAAAAGTATAAAAAATAAAGTAAAACGTTCATTGAAAACAATAAGAAGAAAGGAAAGCATGCACCAAGTCTCAATTCTTCAATTATCTTCAATTCACGCACCTTTGCGATGCTTAATTCCCCAAGAATTTGATGTAAAATCTCTGTTGTGGCTCATTCTATGGAGAGGGAAAGGTCTTATTTTCGTGCCTCTTATGTTGTATATATAGGTTTTGGAGAAAACCTAGGTCAAAAAGCCCAAAGCCTGTCAAAAATCGCGAGAAAAATCTGATCTGCGGCCCAGTCGGACAAGCGCGCGATCGCGTGGTAGACCCTATGGCGATCGCGTGGTAGTGTTGTTTTAGCCTCGGGTTATGATTTAACACCTTATCGCGATCGCTTGGTATGCAACCAGCGATCGCGACTTCCTCTTTTCTCGGCTGTACAATTTAGTCCCTGACTTTTAATTGCACCTTCAGTCCTCAACTTTCAATTGTTGCAATTGAGTCCACAAACTTTATCTTCTTCTCGGTTTGACCATTCAAGCTCTTAATTCACTCAATTAGGTCCTCCAACCTCTGATTTAGTCACTTTGGCACCAAGCATGTTTCCCGGTGTAGCGACTCAGAATTTTTACGCAATTAATAATTATTTTAATATTTAAAAAATTGTGTCGCTACTATTTCACCCATTATTTTGAAGTTAACGCCGCGACGTGTTCGTCTAGCCAAGTCAAGAAATATCGAATTTGTTCGATTTTAAATTAAAATCCGAATTTCTAAAATTATATTACTTTAATTATTTATTCAAAGTATTATTTCAAAATCATATTTTCAGTCCAAAAATATATCTGTTTTAAATACACTTTTTAATCAAAACTAATCCCACCCACGTTTTTCTTTTCTTTTCCACCTAATTTCATACACGTTTTTACACCAAATTCATCATTTTAAAACCAAATGATTACTCATGTTCCCCATTAACCATTTTCTTTCCTTTCTTTTTCTTTTAAGTCATATGCTACCCCTTTCCAGCTCTATTCTCATATCCTAACCATTCTTTCCAGCAAAGCCATTTCAGCTCCATCATTATAATCACCACCTACAGCACCTCAACCACAGCTTTTAATCCACCAAGAAACCACAGCCCAAGCAGTCACCATAACTACCCACCTTCAATCCGTTTTCCCAACTCAATGCCAATCAAAACATCAATCTGAAACCAATCTGCACCTCTGCTACCTAATCACCTCCATCACCCAGCACCACACGCAGATCACAAACCACCAATGCAACCATCACCTAAATCAGGAACCAACCACTGCAGCTCCCTCCTCAATCCATTCACCATCGAAGACAACCTCCCACCATTAACATCACTGCAGCCAGAACACCAAACCTATACATATACAACCAACAATTCACTTCCAATTCAGCTCCATCCAATACAATTTTCCATTTGCCAGCAGATCCATCACTACCAAACCAACCCATTATCATCATCAAGCAGCCATCATCATCATTTAAATAAAACCTCCATTTGTCTGCAATTCAAATTCACAATCAAATCACTACTGCTGCCCAACCTGGAGAAGTTCCACAATCAACTCAAACCACACCAACCCACCATCACTGCTGAATCTGTAACCTCCACCAGCCCACACCGAATCACTAATCACCGCCTCCTGCTCATTTCGTTTGATATCCGATCGAATCCCAAATAAAAACCCAAAACCCAGAATAAGCTAAGTCCAGAACATAACCTTACCTCAGCTGTAGATCACTTTGCCACCGGATTTCGCAGTTAAGACCCAACTCAAATCGCGATCTAAGCCGCGGTTTCATTTCTGGTTCTCGCATCCAACCTCGCAACTGAACCCAAAAAAATTGGAACCCCTGCCTTGACCGCCACTCACCGCACCTTGAGCCGGCGAGTTCGCCGGCGAAAACACCGACTATTTCTCCATCGCCGTCGCCTTCTCTGTTTCTCTCGTCTCTCTCTCTGAATCGAATTTGGAAAGAGAGAGTAAAAATCAGATTTGATTTTCGAAAATTTCAACTTTAGTCCCTATAGTTTTAAATGTTTCAAAATCAGTCCCTGATGTTTTAAATTGTTTTAATTCAGTCCCTACTGTTTTAAACTCATCCATTTCAGCCTCAAAGCTTTAAAATGATTTACTTCAGCCCTTTAACTTTAAATTCTTTTATTTCAGTACCTGCTGATTTACTTTTAAGCCCAAGTTTTAAAAGTATTCATTTTAGTCCCTCAACTTTCAAAAGTATTCATTTTAGTCCCTCAACTTTCAAAACATCAATTTTAGTCCTCAAATTATAATTTATCATTTTGAACTATATATTCGATAGACTAAAGTGACTTATTGGCTAAGACGAAGCGTACGGAGAATTTAAAGAAATTGAAGTCATTCCCGCTCAACTTTGCACTCGTCGGATTTGAGGTAGACTCGCACTTATTAATTGATTTAAATTATGATTTCATATAAATGTCATGTGACTTGTGAAAGTCAATTTTTAAGAAAAGCAAGTATGTTTTTATGAAAGGTAAATATACCTTATGTTTTTATGAAAAGTAAGTATGTTTTTATGAAAAGAAAATATACTTTATGTTTTTACGAAAAATAAGTATACCCTATGCTTCACGAAAATGTTTTTTTGGATCATTGCTATGAAATCAATCTACCAAGATTGCTATGGGTCCCATATGATAAGTTATGATATGTTAAGGGGACCGGAGTTTTAGTAGCGCTACACATAAGAATTCTTGCCACGAAGTTCGGTAAAATTCTTGTGTCTCCTATGTTTATGAGGATTTGCCACGAAGTTCGGTAAAATTCCTATGTTTCCATATGTTTATGAGGATTTGCCACCTAAGTTCGGTAAAATTCCTGTCTCATATGTTTATGAGGATTTCGATCATATCTTATGTTATGATGCAATTGATCCCTATGAATTTCAAAAATTATGCTTGGTATACTTACTGCATAAGAATTCTTGCCACCGAAGTTCGGTAAAATTCTTGTGTCTCCTATGTTTATGAGGATCTCGATCCTATCCTATGTTATGATGAAAAGGATCCCTATGCTTTCAAAAGAAAATTATGCTTGGCATAATTAAAATGTGTTTTATAAGTATATGGTTTTCAAAGAGCTGTTTTCAAAGAGCTGTTTTCAAAGAGATGTTTTCAAAGAGCTGTTTGCAAAGAGCTATTTTCAAAGAGATGTTTTCAAAGAGCCTATTATTTTCAAAATATGTCCCGTGCCGTAATGCACAATATGAGTTTTTATAAAGAGCCGTTTTATAAAGAAGCCCTATCAATGCTCGTTTTATAAAGAGCCGGGATTTATGTATTTAATCATCTTATAAATTAATTAATTTGCGATGAGTCTACTGAGTATTTCCCCCATGAAATACTCACCCTACTTTTTAACAGTTTTGCAGATTTCGGAGACGGTGGCGAGCGATGAATGATGGTGGCAATAATCGTTAAACGGTTGAAAGTTTGACGTTAATGATTTCCGTATTTTCCAAACAATCGAATAATTTAGAGAAGTTCATTTATTTGAGAAATTATGACATTGGCAATTTCTTTACAAAATTAATGGTTCGATTTACTATTTCAAATGGTTTCATAAATGTTTTCAATTTTATCGGCCATTACAGTTTATTTAATGTTGCCAAAAATGAATTTCAATTATTTCTTCCGCAAAAATATTATTCGAAAAATTTAGACAGAAAATGACGTAGTGAACCGGGTATACGGAACTTGGGGCGCTACACCCGGTTGTTGTCACAAACTCCTCACTTGTCCAATTTAGCTCCAATTAACATCCAATCGTGTCATTTTTCCATTAATTGCTTCATTCTTCTTCAATTGGGACATTTTCTGAAAAGTAAACAAATAAACATAAGTTAAATAGCAAATATTCTCAAACGACAATAATTAATCCTAATTTAGACATACAAATAAGTGTATAAAATACGCTTATCAAATACCCCCAAACTAGAATTATTGTTCGTCCTCGAACAATGTAAACTAAACTACAAAAATCAAAGAAATAAGAGATCAAATATTTTTGTTGTGTCAACATGTTTACCATATGCCTCCAAAGTCCAAACCAATTTAAGCTTTAAGCAAGCGTCATGAACAACAATGCAAAATAATTTCTAATTATATTTGCCAGATTTTTAAGTGTGTGTGTGAGTAGCCAATGTCAAACGCATACTTATGCAAAAGATGTGATCAACACTGTGTGGCTCATTGTGCATAATCAAGCCCGAATCCCATGTGGTCAATCTATGATTTCTAATAAATTTCCTTTCAACGCTCATGGATAATCACCACTTTCTGCTTTTTCTCTCGCATCCCAGGTTTTCATTCTATGTGGGTTCTAAAAATATTCTTAGCTTTTTCCACACAAGGTATTCAGAATCAGAAATTTGTGTGCATGAAAAATCAAAAGCAAGCAGTCCCCAATTATACAACCTCAACCACCACAGCTCAGTCAACAAAACTTATACCATGCAATATTATTATTATTATTATTATTATTATTATTATTATTATTATTATTATTATTATTATTTTGGACGACTTTTTCTTTTATTTGTCCCCGTCTTTTACCATCTTTGTGCAGAACTTTTCATACGGGCTTTCTATATGACCCCTGTAGCGGGCTTTCAGATCGGCAACTCCCAAACCAGACGGCTTTAGGGTACCAGGTTTAGAGAACCCCTAAGATGTACTTGCCTGAGTCATAAATGCTTAAACAGAAAAGTTAAAGATGTTATAATGTCTTATGTGTAAGTCCACTCTCCGTACTTGCTTTCTAATTGACCCCTGTAGCGAGCTTTAGGTCGATGAATCCCAAGCCAGTTGGCTTTAGGGCACCAGATTTGAAAGACCCCTCGGACTTACTTACTCGAGTCAAAAAGGCATTTGAAGAGCGGAATAAGACCTTCAGCATTTTTTCTGTTTTTATGCTGGAAATGGTTTATACCAGTTGACCAAACTGTAATGACTAAAGTGAAAAACCAAGAACCACAGACCTCCAACCCGTCAATACACACAAATTCTAACCATTTTACCCCCAAACTTGCCTTTTAGCATGATTGGTTCTAATTTAGGGGTGGGATGTCTAACAATCTAAGTTCAGGGATTTTTAAGACATTCCTAAGTTCAAATTGCACAAATTTGCCCCACATGTATTAAACAAAATCCCTCACACAAGCAATTATCTAACACTGGCTATGTGCGCAATAAGTATGAATCTAGCAAAACATAACTAGTTCAAAAATAAGTTCATGCTTTCATGTTGTCCAATTTTCAAGCTTAAACACAAATTGATTCATACTATATCCTAGGCAATAAACTTGTCAACAAAGTTTTCAAATTTTTTTTTTTTTTTGATTATCCCAATAAAATAGAATGAAAAGTACTAATATGGAAATAATGAGATCCACCCCCAAACTAGAAATGAACAATGTCCTCAATGTTTTGCCACATAAATAAGTAAGACTAATGCAAAACTTGACAAAAGAAAGGAAACGAGAACTTCCCAAGTGTAGAGGAGATGTCTCATTGTAGTCTTGATGCTTCAATTTGAAATGATGTTGGATGAATTTGACCCTATTTCTTGCCTTGCCCAACTTGATCGGATGTGTCTTGCCTGATGTTTACCTTGCAAATAAGAGATAAGTAATATTAAAAGTCATAAACATCAATAAGAAATAATGGTAGTTCAGTAGCACACCCCCAAACTAAAGTTAAAGCAAAATTTTGAATTTTCAAAATTGGTCGACCACACACATTCAAGCCTTGACGTCGCCTAGGAAAACATAAATTTTCCCGAGCCTTCTTTTGATACTTTAAAGTTCACAGCATGATCAACAATATATTAAAAATTCAGCTCATTTGAAGGTCAATAGTGTCATGCAACAATGTGGAGAAGTAGGTGACGTGAGACAGTTTCTGGGTGCAATGGCCTGCAATTGCCTTGCAATGGGGCTGTCATGGTGCAAACATTGTTTTAATGGATTTCATGCCATGTAGTGTACTAATTCATGAACTAAACACACTTACTCAATGAATACCATGTCATGAAGATAAATGCTCGGAAGAATCTCTAAAATTAGCACAAGAATGTCTTTGTGGCATTTCATCAAACACTATATGTGCACTCCAAAAATTAAAGAACTTGCATCAATTTGGAAACATGGATTGACCAAGAAATTTCTACTTATTAAAGCACAAATCACATTCTCCAACAACTAACTTAAGCCCATACTCCACTCCCCAATAAAGTTGCACTTATGAATTCAAAGAAAATTTCACTCTTTTGAATAACTTGAAGGAAAGTGAAAACTTCATACCTTTGATTGAGTTTTGTAGGTAATGAAAGCAATAAGTTTGATGCAACAAGGTGTTGATGACAAGCACACAAAATGTAAGATCAAACATGAGGTGATTAGGGGAGATAAAACGAGTGTCTAATGTTTGAAATTGAAAACATGAAGCACAACACTTAAAACTGCCGATTATTGTCCCAGAGTACCCACGCGATCGCTTGGCTGGAGTGCCAGCGATCGCGTGGTTCACGGTTAAATAATCTGTTGACTATTTAATGCATTGCCGCAATCGCTAGAGCCTATAGGCCCGCGATCGCGTAGTTCACGGCAATAATGAAATTTTTTCCTATTTTTGAAATTCAAAATCATTTTTATCCCCCTAATCACTTCATGATCGATGCAATGATTTTTCAAACATTAACTTCATGATCCAAACTAGTGTGTGTGTGAGTTTGGAATGACGATTAAAAACCTAGTCTAATATAAACATGCAAAATTAAAAACATACATAAATATGCAATAATAAACTAATATGCAAAAGTGTCCTTAACATGAACATGCAAAACACCCAAACAATTTTCCTACCATGCATATATCTAAAATTCAGCAAATAAATAAATTATGAAAGCGTAATAAATAAAAGGGAAGAAAGGTTTGGTTGCCTCCCAACAAGCGCTCCGTTTTAAGTCTAAAGCTCGACTTTTTGCATTCTTTATCATGGAGGCTTGAATGATCCTCTTGAGGCTTTGCACAACTTGCAATTACCTGCCTTGCACTTTTCAATCCTTCTCCTCACTCTCTTGTAGTCCAAGGCCTCCTTTTCCACTTGTTGCGGGATGTTAGGCTTTTCTTCCCTCTTGTCCCTCCATCCATCATTTACCTTCATACACTCATATTTTATGATTAAAGCCTCCTCAATCTTAATACCTTGCTTGGTTTTTTCTTATGGTTTCTGGACCACCCCCTCCACCTTGAAACAGCTTTCATTTAGACCTTCAAGATCTTGTCTTGGCTTGATGCTGAACGTGACATGTTCCTTCTCGACCCTAAATATGATTTCTCCCTTTTCAATGTCGATTAAGCATCTTCCAGTAGCTAGGAAAGGCCTTCCAAGAATGAGGGGCATTTGGGCGTCCTCTTCCATGTCCAAAATCACAAAGTCGACTGGGAAGAAAAACTTGTCTACTTTTACTATCACATTCTCAACAATCCCATATGGATATTGGATTGATCTGTTCGCCAGTTTCAGTGTGATATTGGTTGGTTTAGGCACCCCCAAACCAAGTTTCCTGTATACAGACAAAGGCATTAAATTGACACTTGCACCAAGATCCCACAATACATTATCAAAATTAAATTTACCAATAGTACAAGGGATCGAGAAACTTCCTGGATCTGTTAGTTTCTGTGGAAACTTCTTTTGAAGTATGGCACTGCACTCCTCACTCAGTGCTACTATTTCATTATCAACCAATTTCCTTTTATTTGACAGCATCTCCTTCATAAATTTCAAGTAGAGCGGCATTTGGGCTAACGCTTCTGCAAATGGGATATTTATGTGCAGTTTCTTGAATATCTCCAAAAATTTTCCAAACTGCTGCTCCAACTGATGCTTTATCAATCTTTGTGGATAAGGAACTGGTGGCACATAAGCTTTAACAGGTGGTCGAACTCGAACTTCTTCTTCAACTTTTTCATGAACTTCAGGAGTCGCCCTCTGTTTTTTTTCACTTTTCTTCTCTTCCACCACATTTTCCTTTTTGTTCCTATGCTTTTCATATTCTGCTTCAGTCACTTCAGAACGCTGAACCCCACTCCTTGTTGTTATTGCATTACATTGCTCCCGAGGGTTCATTTCAGTGTTACTGGGCAACTGTTCTGGCTGTCTTATTGAACTGCTAGCTGCCAGCTCTCCCATTTGTCTCTTCAAATTCTTAATCTCAGCTGCTTGATTCATAATTTCTCCATTCTGACTCTTGACCAGCTGGATTAACACTTCTATGTTCTCGGACATGTTTTTCTGAGATTGTTGCTGTTGCTGTTGCTGATATCCAGGTGGCCACTGCACATTCTGATTGTTAGACCATGAAAAATTAGGGTGATTCTTCCATTCTGGGTTGTAAGTTTGTGAATAAGGACCACCCTGCTGCCTGTTTCCCACGAAGTTGACTTGTTCTGGATTTGATTGATTTTGTTGAAGTGGGCAGAAATTTATAGCATGATTTTCGAAACAAAAATCACACAAAGTTGTTTGAACCGCATTCACTGGCTGCACACCCATACCGTCTATCTTCTTGGTCAACGCATCCAGCTTAGCATTTAATGCTGTGATCTCGTTAACTGCAACCATTCCCCCAGACTTTGGTGTAGCTCTATCTGAATACCACTGATAACTGTTCGCAGCCATCTTCTCAAAGATCTCAGATGCTTCTTCATATGTCATATCCATAACTGATCCTCTAGCTGCTGAGTCGGCGTACTTCTTGTTTTCATTTGTCAGCCCATTATAGAATGTCTGAACCAAGATCCAATCTGCGATTCCATGGGTAGGACACTGTCTGAAGAGCTCGTTGAATCTTTCCCAAGCTTCAAAAATTGATTCCCCAGGTTGTTGACTGAATGATAGAATCTCACGCCTTAGCTTTGACATGCGGCTAGGTGGGAAAAATTTATCTACGAATTTCTGGCTCATAACTTCAAAAGTGGTGATTGTGTGTAGGGGCAAAGAGTAAAACCAGGCTTTTGCTTTATCCGCCAAAGAAAATGAGAATAGCTTTAATTTCACGGCATCCTCTGAAACTCCATTCATGCGTTGCATATCACATAGTTCCAAAAATGTCCTAAGGTGCGCATGAGGATCTTCAGATGGCAATCCATGAAAAACGCATGAATTTTGGATCAAGGATATCAAGGAAGTCTTGATCTCAAAATTATTAGCTCGGATTGCAGGAGGTACAATGCAGGTTCCAATGTTCCCCACGGGAGGAACCATGTAATCACGCAAAACGCGCCTTCCATGATTTTGTTGCTGTCCATTCACAGCTGCTGGCAGATTTTGTTGATTTCCCTGATTTTCTTGAATTTAGATCTAGTATATGCTCCTATCAAAGGGATATCACACTATGTATGTAGATGTTGCATCAGTCGGAAATGGTTACTGTATATTTGTCCTGATTGATGATTATAACTCTGATTTTTTGGGAAAATAGTGATTTAATTGGAATTTGGAGACTAGATCATATTCTATTTCATGATTGAATTAGGTTATGTTACACATACACCAGAGATTTAATTTTGAGATTAGATTAGACATGAAGTTGAAGCTTATAGTAGCAAGAAGAAAGAATTGAACTTTGGGTTTTTGATAATATAATGATGCTTAGACTTATTATTGGGTTAAGTTTTGTCTTCTTGCTTAAGCATTTGATTGAGATTTGGATGAAAGGATTTAAAGTTTTGAATAAATAACCACTGACAATATTTATGGAATTGATGAACTGAATTTTCCAACATTAATTGGATATGTTTTTCATTGTATTCATGGACGGTATTTTGGTTTATCCTAGAGATAGTAAACAATATGAGGAACATTTGAGGATTTTGTTGGAGACACTTCGAGATTATGAAAGGGAAATTTTGGTTGACCTTTGAACAATGAGGAAATATTATTTTTCAAGTATAGGATTGTTGAGAGTTATTGGTTGCGGCTTAGGTTAGCATGAGTGAAGTCTTGAACGGAGTATCAATTTGGAGTTAAAGTTTTGATAATTTTGGAGATTGTTATTTATAAACATCCTGATTGGTGAAGTGTGCAATCGATTAAGTATCAATGTAAATGTGGAGTTATATGATCATTTCAGGCATACATAGGAAATACCAATAGATTCTCGTATACGATAAGCTGATGATATTATGCTGATTTGTGGATAACATGCTATTAGGCATATTACACGGAAAAATATTGATGTGAGTTGAAATGTTACAATTGATCTTGGGTTACTCGTTATAAGAAGTTTGAGAAGAATGATGATAAACTTCATAATTGATTATTATGGTGCGACATGATTTCTGAAAGAAATAGTAGAGATTAATAAAGAGGTTTCTCTAGTCAAAGTCCAATGGGGTACACAAGGTAGTGCTGAAACTACTTGAGAAAAGAAAGAAGAAAGAAGAAAGAAGTCTGGCTTAATACCCAGATATATTTAGATCAAGAAAGTTTAAAATTTCGAGGACGAAATTATTTTAAGTGGAGAAGGTTGTAGCGATCGAGAAATTTTCAAACATAAAAGATTTGTTTTACCAAACTCGTCGCTACGAATCTCCAAATATTATTCAAAAACCAGCGCTCTTGTCTAGTCATATTAATTTTTTTTAAGTTTTTAAGAAAGAAGAAATTTTGAAGTACACAAGTAATTTAAATCAAGAAAATTTAAATTTCGAGGACGAAATTATTTTAAGGTGGTAGGGTTGTAGCGACCGAGAATTTTCCGTGACTTATTTAAATATTGTTCAAAATGTGTCGCTACGACTTTGTCCATTTATTTTAAAAAAAACGTGATCTTCTAGCCAATGAAATAAAATTTGATTTATTTTAAATTCATTATATTCCAAACTCCAAATTTCCAAATTTCATTAAATGATGTCCAAGACCATTATTTATTTTAAAATCAAAATTTTCAATTATTTAGATTCAAATTACTTTAAGTCATATTTTATTTATTTTGAATCCAATTCATTTTTTTTTAAATTCTCAACTTTATTACCTTGTCCCATTTTAAATTTCCATTCAATTCAATTAGCATCATTTCCCCAATTCTTTTCCCACACGTCTCCTCAGTTTCTTTTGCAGATTCCCATTTGCCACCTTCCTCATTCATCTCCTCTTAATCAATCAAGAATTTCACTCCCCAACTCACGCTATTTCCATCCCACATCCGGCACCACAATTAGCCTAAATTTCTCCCCAACTTCCATTTTCTTATTCAGCACATTTTTTTTCTCCCATCATCACTCCCGTCCCCTCAATTTACGATCCATTCTTTCCTTTCCAAATTTGAATCCAAATCAATCGTAATGTATATTCCCTCACCCTTCAATACACATTTATACCTTGAGAAATTTTAGCTTCGTCCCCAATATTCTCAAGAGAAATTACAGCTTCTTTTTTTTTTCTCCCCCCATGATCACTCTTCAATTCCTTAATGCCTTCCCCAGCTCCCTCAATTCTTCCCCCACTCTAGCTTACCATTTTGAAGACAATCAATACATATATCTTCCATTTCCCCCCCCCCCCCCATCGTCATTCTCAAGCACAGAGACACCACAAAGAAAACCAGCATCACCAGCCATTCACCTCCACCTTCATCCCCAATCACCACTGTTTCATCACTACCCAAACCACCTGCAATCCACACAATCACAGTCCAAGAACCACCACTCTGCCTCCTCCAAAATTCACACACCGAACCACTCACCACCGCAAGCTCCAACCCACCATTTACGAATCAATGCATCAATTTCTGCAACCACAGTCCCCTACACTGCCTCACCTCAACACCATCACCCACCAACGCTACAATTATCAAAGCCACCGCCCCCACTGCCAATTCACTCTACCGGCCGGCCACCATTACAACCAAACCTTCACCAAATCGAATCATAAATATCATCATCAACCATCATCACCACCATCATCATCATCATCACCCCAATCGGACATCACCGCACAACCCACGGCCACGCCACCAGCCACCACTGCTCGAGAACCACCAAGCCGCTGCCTCTCTCTCAAACCTCCAATCAAGACCCTGCAACCATCACAGTCGAACCGAACAACACCACTCACACTTCACTGTCCACCGGAATCACCACCACCTCAATCGACCGCCCTGCTCCAACCCCCAACCAAATCAAATCCCAAATATAAAACCCAAAACCAAAGTCATAACTTACCTCGACAAACTTCTGGCCGGATTCCCATCGGCGAGACTCCCAAAATCGCAACCTTCATGCCCGCGCTCCATACGTCGAAACCACTCGCACACCACACTTGCCATCATCTACAGCCCACCTCCATCACCGGAATCCATCTACTGCAAACCTCATCTACATCAATCCAAACCATTTTCATCTTCACATCAACACCACCACAATACCACCAAAATGCAAAAACCGAACCCGAACTTCACCCAAACCAAATCCGAAACATCGGCTGCCCAACCCACGAAAATCAACCAAAATCAAACCCAAAAACCCAGGATCAAAGAAAGCCCAAACACTTACCTCCACCACCGGCATGTTCGACCGGAAATCGCAGCTCCAATCCCAAATCTCCAAGCCTCGGTTTCGCACCCAATCTCCCCAAAATCCTATCAAAACCTAAATTCCAACCTCACCCACACTCACACTCGCACTTCATTCACTCGACGGTGGTACTACCGCCGGATCATCGCCGGCGACATGGATTTTTCGCCCTCCCCGTCGCAGCCCTCCTCTCCTCGCTGCGTCGCCGTTTGAGAGAGAGAGGGATAGATATATGATATATATTATGTATATGTGTAAATATAAATATTATGATTTTGTAGAAATTGCTTTTTAGTCCCTCAAATTTTTAAAATAGTTTAAAACAGTCCCTTTAGTTTTAAAATTTCTTATTTCAGCCACTATATTTTTAAATTAAGTTATTCGAGTATTCTTTAATTTAAAATGTTTTAATTCAGCCCTTTGGTTTTAAAACTTATAATTTCAGTCCTTAAGTCTTAAATGATTTCAATCAGCCACTCCATTTTTAAAATCTATTATTTCAGCCCTACAGTTTAATATTCGTTTTTGAGTTTCAACTCAACTTTCAAAGTATTCATTTTAGTCCCCCAAGTCTTAAAATAATCATTTCAGTCCCTAAAGTTCAAAGTCATTTAAATCAGTTTTAAAGTATTAAATTGGACTTATCATTTTAAGTTATGCTAGACGAGGCGCTTGGCCATTTAGAAGAACAACGTGATTTTTCTTGCTCAACTGTCAGACTCGTGATTTGAGGTAGACTCTAATCTACAAATTTACATTTTTCAAAGGTGCGCATCAATAATTATTTGGATTATAAGTTTAGCATGTATGATTGTGTTCATGAGAATTACTTGCTTAAATGCATGAGAACTTGAACTTTTATGTTCATGAGAATTACTTGCTTAAATGCATGAGAACTTGAACTTTTATGTTCATGAGAATTACTTGCTTAAATGCATGAGAACTTGAACTTTTATGTTCATGAGAATACTGGTGATCGTTAGGCACCTGAGAACTTGAATATCATGATTATGTGTTTTAATTTATAATGTTAAATGATTATTATGCGCGAGTCTACTGAGTATTTCTATGAAATACTCACGTTTTCCAAAAACAAATTTTGCAGATGACGGAGTCGGCGGCGAGGCGTGCGATGGTGGCAATTATTGAGATTTTAGAAATATTTTATTTGAAAGTGAAACTTATTTATTCATGTTTTGTTCCAAGAATAATTTTTCAAATCATTTCAATATTTGAATTGTTTCATAAATTTCGTCAATTTAATTATTTATCGTTACTTTACTTTAAAACTTAAGATTTAATTTTTATGAATTGTTTTAATTAAATTGATTAAAATTTAGTTTCCGCTTTAACTTTTAAACAATGGATGTGATGTTTTATAAATTCATTTATTCCGCAAAAATGTTGTTTCAAAGGTTTCAAATAATAAATATGATGTTTGAGATTTTTAATTATTTCTGCAATAAAATCAGATTTAAAGGACGAAGTGGCGTCCCGGGCTCTGCGGAATTCGGGGCGTTACACTTTTACTCACCTTTGTCCAGGATTCCCTTTGAGAATCCGGGAATCTGAGGGAGTTCTTGGCCGACCCAAGTAGGGTTGAGGGAAAGAAAGTCACCCTTACTGATTCTTGCATATAGTTTGATCCACTACTGTATAATTTGTTATCTGCAGTATTAATTTTGTGCCTTGTGTTGTAAATTGCATGTACAATTTGAAATTTGTAAAACTTTGTTTTACATCTGACTGCATAATTTTCTTGTGTTGTTCCGTTCCTACTCTTAATTGTGCATTCTTTGACTCCCATAACTACTTTAATCATGAATACTGCTAAGGTTGAAGTAGAAATATGGAATGGGAAGGGGGATTTTAGTTTATGGAGACAGAAAATTAAAGCCCTCTTACTTCAACTAAAATATGCTAAAGTAATTGATGAAACCTGGCCTGAAACCATGACTGAAGAAAGAAGAACTGAATTAGATGAACTTGCTTGGAGTACCCTGTTCCTTCACCTATCTGATACAGTGATTAGGAAAGTAGGGGATACCAAAACTGCTGCTGACCTATGGGACAAACTTGAAGAACTTTTTCTTACTGTTTCTTTACCAAATAAATGTTTTTTATGGAAACAATTTTTTAGCTTCAAGTTTGATCCTACTTTAGGTGCTGGAGAAAACATAGACAGGTTTAATAGGATAACTCAGGATCTTCTAAATGCTGGAAAAAAAACCACTGAAGACTAGAGAGTTGTGTGTTTGTTAAATGGCATGGGGGATAAGTACAAGGACATTAGGAATGCTTTAGAGTATGGAAGGCAGAAACTGTCTATTGAAATAATATATACATCTCTTAAGAATAAGGAATTAGAATCTAAGTCTGAGCACAAAGAGGCCTATAATGTTGAGTCTACATCACATAGGGGCAGAAACTCCTTTAAAGGAAATATAAGAAACTGGACTCAAAATAGAAAAAATCCTAGACATGCTAAAGACTATCAAAATAAAAACTTCATACCAAACAAACCTAGGGACAAGAAATATGACAATAGAAAATATGATCAAAACAGGTTTGAAACTAAAAGGTATGATAATAAAATTGATAGGAAGCCTGATGAAACTAGAAAATGTTTTTATTGTGGTAAGATAGGTCATTTGGTTGATAAGTGCTTTAAGAAGTTAAGAGATTATGCTAGAAACAAACCATAGGAACCTGCAGACATTCAAAACAATAGTGGAGTTGTTTATGTTAAAACCACTTCTAATATGAAAGATGAATGGATCCTAGATTCAAGCTGTACTTTTCATATGTATCCTTATAGGGACTTGTTTGATACCTTTTCTACCCATACCTCTAGTTCTGTGAAACTAGGGAATGATGTATCCTGTGACATAAAGGGAATTGGTACGGTGACCGACTTAGCAGAGGATACATAAATATTTTGAAAAAAAAAATTGTTGTTTTTACATATAGTCAAGTCTAATGGCATTTATATTTTGTCCGTACAATATGCTCCTCCTACTTCTATGACTATTGAAACTGTTGACAATAATTTGTCTGATTTGTGGCATAAAAGATTAGGCCATGTAGGAGAAAAATGACTTAAAAGGTTAGAGAAAAATGGATTTTTTGGAAAAGATGTTTTTCAGAAACTTAGGCCCCGTTCTCTTTGCTGTTTTGAGCTTGTTTTGAGTTTTCGATTTTTGGAAATATCGAAAACGCGTTCACTTTGCCCATTTTCAGAAACGCGTTTTCCAAAACACTAAAAAAAAATACAAAGGAAACTCAAAACGAGTTTATTGCGTTTTGGCTATTTTGTGTTAAAAAGTCCAAAACGAACAAAACGCGCGTTTTGAATTTTTTTTTTTTTGTAAATGTGAGATACTTCTTTCACTTGAAGTTCTTATATTATTTTGTCATTATATATAGATCTATGTTAAGATTTATTTTTTTTTGTAATTTATTTATTATTATTATTATTATTATTATTATTATTATTATTATTATTATTATTTTTATTTTATTTTATTTTTTTAAATGTGAGACACTTCCTTCACTTGAAATTTTTATGTTATTTTGTCATTATATATAGATCCATGTTAAGATTTTTTTTTTTTTTGTAAATTATTATTATTATTATTATTATTATTATTATTATTATTATTATTATTATTATTATTATTATTATTATTATTATTATTATTTTGTAAAAGTGAGACACTTCTTTCACTTGAAATTCTTATATTATTTTGTTATTATATATCCATGTTAAGATTATTTTTTTTTTGTAATTTTTTTTTTTTTTTTTTTATTTTTTGTAAAAGTGAGACTTCATTCACTTGAAATTCTTATATTATTTTTCCATTATATATAGATCCATTTTAAGTTTTTTTTTTTTGTAAATTATTTATTTATTTATTTATTTATTTATTATTATTATTATTATTATTATTATTATTATTATTATTATTATTATTATTATTTTTGTAAAAGTGAGACACTTCCTTCACTTGAAGTTCTTATGTTATTTTCTCATTATATAGAACCATGTTAAGATTTTTTATTTTATTTTTTGATATTTTTTTTTTTATTTATTATTATTATTATTATTATTATTATTATTATTATTATTATTATTATTATTGTTGTTGTTGTTGTTGTTGTTGTTGTTGTTGTTGTTGTTGTTGTAAATGTGAGATACTTCCTTCACTTGAAATTCTTATATTATTTTGCCATTATATATAGATCTATATTAAGATTTTGTTGATATGTAGTTAAATTTTTGTTTAGCTGAAAAAATATTAATAATGAATTTATTGACATAGAGAACTAACTGATTTATTAACATTAAAATTAATGTAATTCAACAAATCAACTATTTTTTACATATAAAATATCAAAAAATAAATATATAAAAAAATTAAAAAGTAAACGCATTTTTCAGTTTTCTATTTTGGAAAACAGTTTTCCAAAATCACAAAGAGAACATTTTTTTAGCAATCCCAAAACAAACAACCAAAATTCAAAACAAAATCAAAAACTCAAAATCCAAAATCGAAACACAAAGAGAACAGCCCCTTAGTTTTTGTAAAGAATGTGTTTTGGAAAAACAACAAACTTCTTCATTTGGTAAAGCTGTTCATAAATCCAAGGTTATTCTTGAATATTTGCATATAGACCTTTGGGGTCCTGCTCCTATTAATACAGTTTCTGGTTTTAGATATTTCTTGTTGATTATTGATGACTATTCCAGAAAGTCTTGGATTCATTTGTTGAAATCTAAAGACCAAACTGTTTCTATTTTCAAAAATTTTATTACCTTGATTGAAAATTTGAAAAATAAAAAGGTTAAAGTAATTAGAACTGACAATGGTTTGGAGTTCTGCAATTTTGAATTTGATGATTTTTGTAAACACCAAGGCATACTTAGACATAGGACTGTTGCATACAGTCCACAGCAAAACGGGGTTGCTGAAAGGATGAACAGGACCTTGTTAGAAAGAACAAGGTGCATGTTAATCCAATCAAATTTGCCAAAATTTTTTTGGGGGGAAGCTGTTAAGACTGCATGTTTTTTAATCAATTTATGTCCTTCTAGTGCTGTGAACTACAACATTCTAGATCAAATCTGGAATGATGCAGTTCCAGATTATTCTGTCTTAAAGGTTTTTGGCTGTTCTGCCTATGCTAATCAGGTTCAGTCCAAACTTAAACCTAGGTCCTTAAAATGTGTTTTTGTTGGATATGTGGAAGGGGTTAAAGGTTACAAGCTTTGGGTCAAAGAACAAAGTGGATTCAAAGTTATTTTAAGCAGGTCAGTTATTTTTAATGAAAAGATTTTTCCTTACAAGTTTGAAAAGAATGAAAATCCACTTTGTGAAAAGGATTTTTTGATAACTGAAGTAAGCTTTGATGATTCTTACTTTCAGCCTGAGCAGCCCCAACACTTGCATAATAATGTGCCTGCATCACCTGCACACCCTTCACCCACTCTGTCTGAACATCATGAACCTACTTTAGATAATTATCAACTGGCCAGAGATAGGACTAGAAGAGAAATAAGACCCCCTGTTAGATTTGATGATTTTGAATCCTATTCTGCTTCTGTTATGTCTACCTCTTTGGATCCTGAACCTTGCTCATTTGAAGAAGCTATGGGATCAAAAGATAAGAATCTGTGGATTGCAGCCATGCAAGAAGAAATGAATTCCCTGATTAAGAATAAAACCTGGACCTTAGTAGAAAGACCTCCTAACAAGAAACTAATTGACTGCAAGTGGATATTTAAGATAAAAGATGGGGATTCTGAAGGGGGCAAACCTAGATATAAGGCTAGGTTAGTTGCTAAAGGGTTTTCACAAAAGGAAGGCATAAACTATACTGAAATATTTTCTCTTGTTGTGAAATTTACTTCTATTAGAATCCTATTTGCTTTAGTTGCTCAAAATGATTTAGAACTTGAGCAAATGGATGTGAAACCTGCATTTTTGTATGGTATTCTTGATGAAACCATTTATATGTCCCAACCAAAAGGTTTTGAACTGAAAGATAGACCTGATCTAGTGTGTTTGATTCAGAAATCACTTTATGGTCTGAAACAAGCACCTAGACAATGGTACAAAAGATTTGATAATTTCATTCAAAGCTTAAAATTTCAGAAAAGTTCATATGACTCCTTTTTTTACTTTAAAAATGAATTCTCTGATCCTATGTATCTGCTTCTGTATGTGGATGATATGCTCATAGATGGTAAGAACCTGCAGGCTATTTCTAGTCTTAAACATAATTTGAAAACATAATTTGGAATGAAAGACCTAGGACCAGCTAGGAGAATTCTTGGTATTGATGTTTTTAGAAATAAATCTGTAGGGAAAATTTTTCTGAATCAAAAGAGTTACATTGAAAAAGTTTTGAAATAAATTTCTCTATTTGATTCAAAACCTGTTTCACTGCCTCTGCTTTCTCATTTTAAACTTTCAAGTGATCAGTGTCCTAAAACTGCAGAAGAATTTCATAGAATGAAAAATGTTCCTTAATCAAATGTTGTAGGTTCAGTTATGTATCTAATGGTCTCAACCAGACCAGACATTGCATTCTCTGTCAGTGTTTTGAGCAGGTTTATGAGTAATCCAGGAGAACCTCACTGGGAAGCTCTTAAATCTTTACTAAAATATTTGAAAGGAACTTTGAATTTGAGTCTTATGTTTTCTAAATCCAAAAACGTTTTTGAACTGAAAGGATTTGTAGACTCTGATTTTGCTGGAAATATTGACAACAGGAAGTCTACTCTGCTTACTTCTTTACCTTAAATTCCTCCTTCATCAGTTGGAAAGCACAACTACAGAAATGTTGCCCTTTCTTCAACTGAAGCAGAATACATTTCAGCCACTGATGCAGTTAAAGAATGCATGTGGCTGAGGGGTCTGCTTTCTGAAATTGGGTGTTTGAGTAAACCTGAAATTGAGATTTGCACTGATAGCCAAAGTGCTTTATATCTTTCTAAGAATCCTGTGTTTCATCATAGGTCCAAACACATAGATGTCAAATTTCATTTCATAAGAGACATCATTGAAAAATGTTTTGTGAAAATGGTTAAGATCCCTACTCAGCTAAATCCAGCAGATGCTGGAACTAAAATCATACCTATTACAAAATTTAAAGATGCCCTGAATTTTCTAAATATTTTGGAATTTGATACTGCCTTATTGTATCTTTGCAGGGAACTAAGATTTTTAGGAAAACAGCTTGAAGATGCTGAAGGATTTTAGAACTGATCACAAGAGCTGGAATGACAAAGCTCCAGCCTGAACCAATTGAGGGGAAGATTTGTGAAGTCAATTGGCCCAGACCTGCAGTCCATTTCTTCAGCCCAACCAGAACCAGTTGATCTCTCTACCTTCAGCACTAAGCCCAATATTTGCAAATGATGCTCAGCTCATTTCCTCTTTGACTCGGATCCCATCTCGCATGTTATCAAAACACGCTTCTATCTTCCCAACTAAATCTGTACAAGCCGTTGATCTCTACCACTTGGAGCAGTTGAGGCCGTTAGATCTATATCCTATATCTAGGGCAAAAGGAGGATCTGGAAAGACAGATCAGATGCATATTTTTCTGATATTTTTCTCTCTTTCCTCTCGCTTTCTTCTCTGAGGCGATTCATACTGTTTCTACGCAAACCTTCTGTTTTTGAGGAAATCTTTGATCTTTTTCTTCATCTTGTTAATGGTTTGTGAGTATTGTTGTAGTGCTGTTTGTAAGCACACTTTGTTGAGGATTTGAGAGTTTTCTACGCAGTTTTTATCAGTTTTTAAAAGATCTGTAAATTTGCGATCCTTGAGATTCTTTGTAAAAACTTTACACTAAGTTTTCTTCTGTAATTGTTTGTGATTTTGAAATAAAGTTTATTTTTTTTTTTTGTATTCTGAGTTCTAAATCTCTATAAAATCCAATTATCACTTTCAATTGAATTAGATCTTGACATGAAATTATACTTTTTATACCTCCTGAAGCATGTTTCGGCCATATCAAATTTCAGAAAGCAAATTCACAGATTTTTTGTTAGAAGATAAAGCCATTTCAATCACCACACAATATATATACTTTATCGACTCAAAAGTTCCAGAAAAATATTTCCAACCTACAATTATAATTTCTTTTAAAATTCGTCTAATGTATTAAAGTATGGATTTCTCTTTGTAAAAAGTGAATTGTATTTTTACTTTTTAATGTTTAAGTTTGAGTAATTTATGCAATATTATATGATCTGAATTAATAGTAATGAGGATCTTATAGGTATTACCAAAGGGTATTATGCAGATCTACAAAAATCATTCATAGGACGAGACCCTAAATTGAGATTGAGAATGTGTATGACCTAAATTGAGAATGAGATGGTCCGGTTTCTATCTCAGTACGAAAGTATGTTATATGTGTAATTTACTTACTTGTTATATTAAATTGTGAAAATAATGGCAAGAAATCTATACTGAGTACATTCGTATGTTCATTCTATATTTTAAAAATTTTTACAAGCTAATTTGGGATCGATTTGATCTGTGGTGAAATGGTGATGTGAGCGCAAAGGGGATTTGAATAAATTAAATATTTAAGTTTTTCAATGTCAGTTCTATTTACTATTCCAAACATATTTATTTTATTAAATTATGTTTTAAGGATTCTGTTGTAAAGAATTTCAATTTTATGTTTGAAAAAATCATTTATTTGAGAAAATCAAATTGTTTTAGTAACACTCTAGCGTTTATGGAACCAAAAAGTCTGGGCGTTACATTAGTTATGATTTAGAGGTAAAAAGTAGTGGTTGAAAATTGGAGAGAGAAAATATATGTAGTTAAAAAATATTTTGGAAAATTGTGATTTATAAACATGTTTATAAATCATTTTTTTTTATTTTACAGAACACATGCTAATTAATCATTGAATTTTAAAATGTAATTAGGTGTGAATTAAGTAACTCAACGTGAAAATTCGTTAGACATGTAAGACATTTTGTGACATAAAAGAGACGGATTTGGTTTGATGATCGATGAGAAACATTAAGAGCGTCTCCAATGCATTTTGTAGTTTGGGGTTAACTTGGCAATGGAATTAACGGACATCTAGAACATGTGGATACATTGACAAAGTGTAAAATTTCATCTCCAATGGTTTCGTCTACATTTAAATATTGTTAATTATGTAGCATTTTTTTAATTTAAAAATAATAATAATAATATAGAGAGAGAGAAGATGTATTTCTTTATTTAGTTGTTAAAATAATTATAAAATAAAAATAAATGCTAACTCATCAATTTAGACGAAGCGTCAAGATGTAGACATAACACTTGGCATTGTCATTTTTTTTAAGCCGCGTCAGCTTAAAATTGTAATTGATATTATGCATTGGAGAGATATTTTTAACTCATTCCATCATGTCGAGTCTTTTTTCCCAATTGATGGTATGCATTGGAGATGCTCTAAGTAAAGTTGAACGATGAGTTAGTTACATTTTAAAGTTCAGTTATTAACCCTCTGTTCGAATCTATCAAACCAATTATAAACTAGTTTATTTCGGATCTCGAGGTAAGATGTGTGGTTAAAAATTGAAAATAAAAAAATTGTGATTAAAAAGTGGTTTGTGAAATTGTGTAGATTATAAATTGGTTTCTATAACCAAAAAACAGGGAGATCCGAACATAGGCAAGTAGTATAATCTTAAGCGATCATTAATGTTCTTTACCCATTTCAAATCGGATAAAAAAATAAAATAAAACTTTCTTCCCTCATAGACTATCACCTCCAAATTGCCACATTATAAAGCCCCCTCCTTACAATTCATTATTTGATTTAAAAAAAATCAAATAATGATTACTGGGATATTGTGTCGTTGAAATTAAAAGAAAAGTTTTGAATTTATGTATAAAATATTTTATTGTTAAAATATGTAATTAAAACTGAATACTGTAGAAAAATAGTTAAAAATAATCGAGACAATGCATAGGCAAAAACTTATCAAACCCCTCAATCTGAAACTGAAGGTAAAAATGACAAATTAGCCTTTGTTTAGCAAAAGTGTTTAAAAACTTTTTTTTAACACAATTTCACAAATCACTTTTTAATCATTCATATTTTCACTTTTCAGTCACATATTTTATCTAAAAAATATAATAAAAACATATTTTGGAACACATTTTTTTAACAAACAAAGCCATTTACAACATGGCATATTGTGGAAGCATAGTTGAGTGGCTTGTACGACATCATTTTCTCACATAACCATATTGAGGTTTTGGTGAACTCAAAAGTACACCAGGACCTAGTACATGGCATATTGTGGAAGCATAGTTGAGTGGCTTATACGACATCATTTTCTCACATAACCATATTGAGGTTTTGGTGAACTCAAAAGTACACCAGGACCTAGTTTTTAACTACACAATTCAAAATCAAGGTGTATGTTTGGTTTTGATTAAAAATTAGATTTTTATTTAAGTCAAAGTCATCAACAATTAATCATAATCACATATTTTATGAGTCTCCCAACATTTTATCCATATATTTCATCAACTTTTATTAAAATCCACTAGAAATTGTTCATCGAGAAATGTGACATTGTGTAAGTAGCATAACCAGAAAATCTTCCAGACCCCTTTACCAAAAGCTTAGTAGCTAATTGTTTTGAGGGTCATATTGAAAATATGGATGTACTTAACATGTCCCATTTACTTTAGGGTAAGTGGGAGAATTCTTGGATAGTGTATGCCCGTCGAGTTAATTTATTTGTACTTATGACATTTGAAATAAAATATCATTCATTGACATATTGATTTAATAATTAATTATATTGTTGCATTAGTCCATATGTCGATTTGATATTATAAAATGAGCTTTTAAGCTGTTAAAAACAGAAAGACTCAAATTTGAATTCGATCTAAAATCATTGTTCACTATCAATAAATAAACATGGACAATTTATTTAGATCATCTTGATTTTATTAAATTCTACCTTTGATTTTGGTAAAAAAAAAAAATAGAGAGTACATTTGGAATATATTGAATGAGACAACGTGAGATTAATTTGTGATATTGATCATACAAATTTAATTTCACTTGATTTTCGTATATGAGACCTTAATTCTAATCGGATAATGGACTTCGATTACTAACTTGAGGTTTTTTGAAATATCAACGGGTGAGATTAAATTGTTGATCAATATCTCGATAATTTGAGAATTAAAGTGAACTAACGAGAAACATATATTCCTATTATAAAATTCATCATCTTTTAGGCATGATCATAATCTTACCAGTTCTTCTAGTGGACAGTTAAACTTGGACTCAATAATTTGACAGTGATTTTTGAATTATATGATGTGATGCGATCACATCAAAATGTCGATTGAAGATGATAAATGAGAATTTATGAATATTCAAATAGGGGCATTTTGGTCATTTAACCTTATTTCGAATATTTGAGTTGATTGACAGAGGTAATATGTAAGGGCAGTACGTCAGAGGATATATTGGTTATTATTTCAATAATTACAATTTTATTAAGATTGTAGTCTCGTTCTTTTAGTGGAATAGAACGTGATTAATAAATTACTTTGACCGGTCAAGAATTAATCGGGTCATAATTAATTTATTGGAGCTTATTTTAATTGAGTCCGATCAGGTTCTCTCGGTGGCTTCAATATAACAGACATATAAGGCTTAAAACATGTATTGGGCGGTGTAGAAATGAGTCTGGATTATAGTACTAGGGTTAGTAAGGTTTTAGAGTTAAAAAGATTATAAATAGTCTCCTAAGACTGTTTTTCTTAACCTAGTACACTTTTGGACGAGACATACACTAAAATGTGTAGTGTATGTTTTCTCTTTACATTAAAACCCTAACCTTAGTGTAACCTAGATATAGGGAAAAATGACAACACATTTGCATAGTCTCTATTGGAGAACACCACAAAGGAAAAAAAAAAAAAAAAAAAACTTGAAGGTTTGGAGCTTGGTGAAATCAATGAGTAAATACAGATAATTGCCAAGCACGCTACAAGGATAATAATTTCTAGAGTATTATTTGTACTATATTTTATAAAACATGTGAATTCTTGAGACGGAATAATCTAAATCACAAGAAATTATTTTTTGTGATTAGACATCCCGTTATGTTTTCCAACTCCAGCAATGTACCACGAGCATCATAAGCACACCGTTGATGGTGTAAAGTGCGCAATGGCAGTGGCTCAATGTCAGCAGATATCTTTCCCCTTCACCAACGTAAAGTTCTCTACTTCACATAAGGTGGTGGGTGGTGGTGGTGGTGGTGGTTGTGGTGGTGGTTTTAGGTGGTGATTGGTGATGGTAGTGGTGGTAGTAATTTGTTACAATTGTAATTAATTAGTTATTAGTGGTTGGTAGTGATGGTTTTAGGTTGTGATCGTTGGTGGTGGTAATACAAATTAAAATAAAGTTACAATTGTAATTAAATATAAAATTGAAATAAAATTACAATTGTATTTCTGATGGTGATTGTGATCGGAACTTATTACAAATTACACTAATGTAATTAATTAATAAGATACAATTGTAATTAATTACAAAATTAAAATAAAGTTACAATTGTATTTTCAACAGTGATTGGTGGTAGTGGTGTTGGTGATGGTAATTAATTGCAATTGTAGTTAAAATTATAATTGTAACTAATTACAAATTGAAATAAAGTTTCAATTGTGATTAATTAATTATCAAACCTGATTCTGATTATTAAAAAAAAAAACCTGATTTTAAAAATTATTTTTGATACTTATGTAATTAGTTACAAATCACCTCATTACAAAAACTTCCAAGCCTAAATGTGTGTAATTATATACTTAACCCAAACTTTAACTATTTGAGTCCAAATCATTTTTATTCCAATCAAATTCCTCAAGCCCAAACTATTTTAACCAAATCTAAACCAATCAATCCCCCTTGGCCCAAAACAAAACCCACATGTTTATAATTCCCCTTACCCAGCTTCAATCACACACAGAGAACCTCAGCAAGGTATTCCCTTCCCCATCAGCATTCTTGCACAACACACACTTAGACCACAATTGGCTGTCACTTGTAGATTTCCACATGCTCATTGCCTCTAATCCAAACCCGTGGAACTAGAGGATGTTGAGAATGTCATCTCGATTAATAAATCGAAGGAGATGAGGAAATTCGAAAAAAGTAGAACATCACAATGCACATTACTGCCAGAACCTCCATCACAACCGCCCCCTCCTTTTCCAAATTCAGCCACGGAAACCACCAATCGAATCCACTGCTTCCAACCCCACATAAACTATTCCTCACACAGTGCAGCCCAATATGCAAATTGAGACACCTCCAACCACCCATTTCAAAAAAAAAAAAAAAAAAAAATCACATAAACCAAACTTCACCCAACCCTCAAACCAGCACTCGGATCTGTAACCTCAAACCACCATGGTCGCCACCACACAACCCGCAAACCTCCACCCAAAAACCAGGGAAAAATCACGAAACAATTATCCAAACCCTTACCTACAATCGCCGATCGAAACCTCACCATTCGACAGTCTCTGCTTCACCCCGAAATTTACCCAAACAGGAAATAATCGCCGGAAAGCCCAAGAATCCGAGCCTCAAAGAACCTTGGTTTGGCCCTGGTTTTTGCACCCAAAATCCCAGTGTCCTCACTCCTTTCGCCACCTCTCCACTGACCCAGCGCCGCCACGGGACGACGGTTCTTTTACCGGCAGAGCACCGGCGTAAGGACGCCGGCAAACCGTTGGTGGAGATTGGCGGTTGCGCCCATCTTCTCTCCTCTCCGTCTCTCTTACGAAAATGAGAGGGGGGAAAAATGATTTTGATTTTTATTAAAATTTGATTTTAAAAAGTTGCCTCTTAAGTAAAAAAAAGTTATTTTAGTCCCCATCTTTCTAAAGTATTTTAATTCAGTCCTTGAAATATTTAATATATTTTAAGTTCATCCTACTTTTAATTATTTATTTCAGTCCCTCTAGTTTTAAAACGTTTTATCTCAGCCCTGCAGTTTCTGAAAATCTCTGATTTAGTCCCAAGGTTCATTATTTACATGTAACAGCCCTTGATTTCTTACAATTTCACTATTTAGTCCTTAAAACTTTCAAAAACCCTATTATTACACAAATTCATCATTTAAGACTCGATTGTTCAAGAGTCTAAATTTAATTATTTAAATTTATTTTATAGGACTAGACGGGCGCAAGAACACTAGAAAGTTTTATCCCGGTTGCTCATTACTCGAGAAATAAGGTGGATCTTATGTACAAATTATCTTTTTTTTTTAAAAATGAGCATAAATGATTATTTGGATTATAAGTTTAGCATGTATGATTGTGTTTGTGAGAATTACTTATTTTTCAAGAATGAGACTATGTTGCGAGAATTTACTTGCTTAAATGAATGAGACTTGAACTTATATATTTATCAGTGGTGATACTTGAACAATTATTATGAACAACTAGTTGGACAATCAACTTACATGGGTGATAAGGCCCACACACAGTATTGTGTGTGGGCCCCACCATCCATGTGAGTGGGTTTTCCAACTAGTTGTTCAAGTAGTATTTTCCTATATTTATTACTTGTTCATGAGACTACTGGTAGTCGTTAGACATCTGAGAGTTGAATACCATGATTGTTTGTTTTAATTTATAATGTCAAATGGTTATTGTGCGCGAGTCTACTGAATATTTCTTTGAAATACTCACGTTTTTCGAGAACAATTTTGCAGATGATGGAGTTGGAGACGAGGCGTACGATGGTGGTTATTAATGTAACTTTCGAAATGTTTTATTTGAATTTACAAACTTATTAATTTATTTCAAGTTTAATTCATGTTTGAATTTTTTACTGTTTGAGTCAAGTTTATAAAATTATGTGAATTTCAATTCCAGTTCCGCTAAAATATTATTTTTCAAAGTTAATTTCAGATGATGAAGTAATGTTTCGGGTATTTAAAACTCGAGGCGTTACAGATGGTATTAGAGCATGTCTACATTTATGTATACTCTCAAATTTCCAAAAGAGATTTCCAAAAAAAAAAATTAGCAATGAAGATTTGCCACCACCATCGCTGCTTCTCCGACTCCGAGGTAAAGAAAGTATATTTAGACAAAATGAATTATTTGGGATACATGAGATTATTTTATGAAAATTTAGAGAAGAAAGAGCTTGTATCCAACCAGAAAACGAGTTTGAGAATAATTTGAAGTAATCAAAAATTTTATTTTACGTCCTCGTAATTTAACTAAGAGAGATTAAAGAACTTATCCCTAATTAGACTTTTCATAACTGATTTTAAGACATGACATCAAATTCCAAGAACGTCCCAGTTACGCGGAGATAGCTGCTAGGGACTATGATCACTTTAAACCTAGACCCGAATGGAATATTAACCAGCATGTTGGGCAAGTGAGTTACTTACGTAATCGAGTAGTACAACATGGCTACGTGACCAATGACTTCTAGGCGATCAATCACTTGATCTCATCCTTTCCGGATGTTACACGAGACGTGGCTTGCTTGATATACATGGATGTGAATACCTCCATTAACGTAGATCTAGACTACAACTCTTTCTGTGAGAGACTTATGACTTACTGCCCTATGAACCACAAGGACATTTTGGGGTTTCCTCCTTATGAGGCGCCAGCACCCGGGACCAAACCCAGGCAGGGAGCTGAGTTGTTGCTCGAGAATGATCCCGAGGAGGGCCTAGAAGAAGAACCTGAAGAAGATCCAGAAGAAGACGCTGTAGGGGAAATCACGGATGCCGACTCGTGTGTTACCCAGTAGATCACTAGAGCTGGAAATAGGATAGGCTTTACTTATTTTGAGCTATGTAGCATTTCACGCCCTCCTATTTGTGTATCTTCACTTGAAGGACTTCTGAGTTATTAATAAAAATATTTTTTTATTATTATTTTGAGTTGAGTACATTATCATGATGTTTGGTTTATGATTTTAAAAAAAAAAAATCGATAAGTTGAATATATTCTGCTCCTCTTTTTAAGGAAATGTGAGGCGCGGAAACAGAAGTGCAACAGATCAAGCTACCCCAGAACAAGGCCTCACAGCCTAGTCCACGGTTATTAGGGATCTACTCCAGGTAGTACAAGGCTCCAACAGGCTCCACAGTGCCGATAATAGAGCAATTCAGAAGGTACCACCCGCTCACATTTGATGGAAGAAATGGTCCACTAGCTGTTGAGGAATTACTACAAATATCGAGAAAATCTTCAGGCACATATCTTGCCCTAAGGATAAGAAGATTTTATGTGCTGAGTTCATGTTGGACGGAAGGGCTGGCTTTTGGCGTGAGTTTGCATCACGGACTAGAACTGAAGAAGAATGGCAGCTTTAACTTGGGATGAATTTAAAGCCGAGATCAAAGACAAGTTCTTCCCACAAGCCCTTTGAGACCACAAGGAGACTGAGTTTTTGCGCTTGACTCAGGGAGAGATAGACATAACGGATTATGAGAGAAAATTCGAGGAAATATCACGATATGCTCCACATCTGGTGGAGACTGAGGCTAAAAACGCTCGTCGATTTGAGAGAGGCCTATGCTCGAAGATCAATCAAATTGTTAGTTCGCATGAGTTGTCTACCTATCGAGAAGTTGTAAGGAAAGCTTAGGCCGTGGCTTATGCCAATGTAAAGTATGGAGGACAGGGTTCCAAGAACAAGCAGGGTAAAAGGAAATGGCAGAACCACAATCAAGATCAGAACGCGAACGGGAGTGACGCGCCTAACAAGAAACCCAACAATAAGCCTAATGGAAGACATATGTCAAGTTTTACTCCCTTATGCCCTAAGTGTCAGAATCCCCATCGCGGGGAGTGTCTATGGGGTAAGGTTGTTTGCTACAGATGCGGGAAACCGGGTCACATGGCAAAGGATTGTCGCTCCGGGTCAGCTAGGAAAAATGAGCAGGCTGGGCAAATCGATCAGACAAAGAAAGGAAAGGTCAAGGTATTCTGTATGACCCACGAGGACTTCAATCGAGATTCTGATGCGTGCGCAAGTATGCTATCAGGACCCCTATAAATTTCATAACAAACTTTGATGCAACGTATTATCGAAAGCATGCCTAGCTAGTTCGAAACTAGTAATATTTTCGAGATTAGTATGCCATCCGGAGAAACGATTGATACTGATAGATTTCGATGGTTTAGTCTTGGGAGTAGCTTTACATGTAATTGAGATGACTAATTATGATGTTAAGAAAAGGTCCATGTCCATAGAAATCGAAAGGTTCCTTTAGTCAAAGTCCAATGTGATAGCCATAGTAGAGTTGAGGTCAATTGGAAAAAGGAAGAAGATATTCCTGCCAAATACCCAAACCTCCTAGAACAATGAGTTAAATTTCGAGTATGAAATTAATTTAAGTGTGGAAGGTTGTAGCGACTGAGAAATTTTCAAATTTGAAAGTTAATTTTACCAAACTTGTCGTTACGACTCTCCAAACTTAACTGTCATTATTTTCAAAACTAGCGCTCTCGTCTAGTCATATTAATTATTTTAAGATTTTTAAGAAAGAAATTTAAATTTGTTAAAATCTTTAAGTCCAAATTTCGATTTTAAATTTTTCCTAGTTTCATTATTTATTTTTAAAATCCAATGGGGGTAGACAGGCAGTGATGATGCTACCTGAGAAAAGAAAGAAGAAATTCAGGCCTAGTACCTAGACATCTTAGATCAAGAATGTTTAAAATTTCGAGGACGAAATTATTTTAAGAAGGTAGAATTGTAGCGATCAAGAATTTTTGTGGCTTATTTAAATAAATATTATTTATTTTAAAAATGTGTCGCTACAATTTTGCTCATTTATTTTAAACATGTATTCTTCTAGCTAATTAAGTGAGAATAAAATTATTTTAAAAATCTTAGTCAAATTCCAATTTGATTGAAAGTATCTTATTTTCATTATTTATTTATTTTAAAGTCAAAGTTTTAATTATTTTAAGTTCAAACTTTAACTATTTGAGTCCAAATAATTTTTAATCCAATCCAATTCCTTAAACCCAAACTATTTTAACCAAATCCAAACCAATCAATCCCCCTTGGCCCAATTTAGAAACCCAAGCAATTGACACGATCCTCGCTTCACATTTCTTTTCAATATGAATTCCCAAATTTTCTCCACATACAACACGTCTTCTTCCCATTCATTACTCTTCAATCCTGTGAATCAGGCAAATTATATTCCAAAGAATTCTCACTCACTCAATCATCAAAAATCATGCATTTACTAAATTGCAACACAACTCACATGTTAATAATCCCCTTCCCCAACTTCACTCACACACACAGAACCTCAGCAAGGTATTCCCTTTCCCCATCAGCATTCTTGCACATCACACACTCAGACCACAACTGGCTGTCACTTGCAGATTTCCATATGCTCACTGCCTCTAATCCAAACCCATGGAACTAGAGGATGTTGAGAATGACGCCTCAATTCAATTAATGAATCGAAGGAGATGAAGAAATTCGAAAAAATCAGAACATCATAATGCACTTCACTGCCAAAGCCTCCATTACAACCGCCACCTCCTTTTCCAAATTCAGCCACCACCAGAAATCATCACCAACCACCACAGAACGGAAACTACCATTCGAATCCACTGCCTCCAACCTCACATAAACTATTCCTCACACATTGCAACCCAATCTTTAAACCGAGACACCTCCAACCACCCATTTAAAAAAAATAAATCACCAAAACCAAACTTCACACAAACCTCAAACCAGCACTCGGATCTGTAACCTCGAACCACCACAGTCGCCACCACACAACCCGCAAACCTCCTCCACTGCTACTTGAAACACCACCTACTGCAACTTCTAAACCCCCTCAATTTGACAACCAAAAACCCAAGAAAAATCACGAAACAATTATCCAAACCCTTACCTACAGCCGTCGATCGAAACCTCACCATTCGACAGTCTCCGCTTCACCACAAAATTTACCCAAACAAGAAATAAGTAAACCTATAAACTTACCCCACTCATCACCGTTGTTGTCACCGGAAATCCTAAGAAATCGAGCCTCAAAAAGCCTCGATTTGGCCCCGATTTTTGCACCCAAAATCCCTTCCCAGTCCTTACTCCTTCCACCACCGCTCCACTGATCCAGTGCCACTTTGGGTCAAATGATTATTGTGCACGAGTCTACAGAGTATTTCAAGAAATACTCACATTTTCCAAAAATAATTTTGCAGATGATGGAGTTGGCGATGAGGCGTACGATGATGGCTATTAATGAAACTTTTGAAATGTTTTATTTGAATTTACAAACTAATTAATTTATTTTAAGTTTAATGAGGCGTACGATGATGGATCCTATAGACATACGTGGTTGAAATTGAGGAGAATGGTGGAAAAATCCACGAGTACCTAACAAAGTCTAAGTCACTCTATTGGTCATTCACATCTATGCTTCATTTCAAAATATCTTAATCTTAATCTTAATCTTAATATATATAATAACAAGATAGTTGGCCCAAGTTTTCTCGCCAAAACTGCTGACTTCATTTTTTTTTTTGGGTCAAAATATAAAATTTATTTGTTTGACTTAAGATCATCAAATATCAATTATATCAGCACTATTGCATTGGCACTCATTCCCCACTATACAAGAATCAGTGCATTGGTACTAACAAATTGTTTAATCAATTCTATAATACATTGATTCATTAGTTGGATCATTTTTATATGGATTTCAAGAACAAATTATGTAACATTCAAGAATGTAAAAAAAAAAAAAAAAAAAAGCAATTTCCTTTTGTGAAATAGAATTTTTTTTTTATCATTATTATATTTTGACATTACTAAAAATATCTACAAAAATATTATTTGTAACGTTGAGCAACATTAACGTAAGAAATAAAAAATATTGTTATTTTTCATAAATAAATTTAATACATGTGCAATTCCTTTTCATGTATTGATTGATGTTCTGCACGATCTAATTGGAAAGTTTTAATATCCTAAATTTTAAGGATTGATATAATAAAGTCCAATAAAGAAATTATGTCTATTCATTCTTTGGGAAAACATTTTTTTCTGTGATCATTCTTTGAATTATGTTTGGCGAATATTCATTAATTCACATCTCATTTTTTAAAATTCGTTTTTAACTATATTTTATTAATGAGGTATTCTATACATGATATAAAAAAAATCTCTACTTTTTAATCATATATTCACCTATAATATACATTTCTATACCACATTTCTTTTTAATTGTATTGTATGCAATGACTATGAATCGTAATTGTTTAAAAATTATGAACCACAATTATTATTTTTATAGAAGTTTTTTTAATTTACATTGAATTTTGCTATTGAATATTTTTTTTTATTTCTTCATATTCTTTCCCATAATATATGAATTTAATTTTTTTTGTTATATATTTCTCACATTTTAATTAATTATTGAATATATTTAGTTAGTTATTCATTAATTAATAATTATAATTTTTTTGTTCCGTACAACGCACAGGGAATACTAGTTTTCTCAAAGAATCAGAAACTGCCATGAGATCCCATTTCGATACCAATTTTTTAGAAATAATAATCAGGGTAACATTTATTCATAGTACACATATGGAAATGGAGGGAACAAATCTTTTAGACTGCATTTGATAGCGATAGTGAAATTTGGGAGGAAAGAAAATGAATTTTAGGAAATTGAATTCCTGATAATTAAAAGTTTAATGTGTTTGATTTGTTCAATTTTCTATGTGAAAAAAGTAGGAAATTTTTGTTTGATTGACATTATTTTCCATGAAAAATAAAGTAAAATTTATCTATTTTAATAAAAAAAATTATTTTTTCACACATTTGTACTTGATAATAATAATGTTAATTTTTAGAAAAAAAATAAAATCAATTAACAACAACAAAAATGATCAAATATAACAAAAATGATATAAAATTTTTCATGAAAAATAAAACCTCCTCCTTCATTTGAAAAACGAATTCATTCAAAACAAGGAAAATACCGAATTTCGAGGTAAGTGGAAAAATGAATTCCATGAAAAATTTAGACAATCAAACAACGCAAAATTAAAAAATCACATATTTTTCATGAAAAATAATGCGTATCAAACGCACCCTTAAGGTCTTATAGGAACCAAAATATGCAAGGTCAGCCCCGGCATAGCTAGATCAAATACTTATCTCGAAAAATTATCATTACTGAAAATAACATTACTTATAAACATAAAAGCAGAGTAAACTTGAACATGGCACGTAGACATGTGGTAGAATCTATAACAAATTATAGATAATTCGGAGTTGGGATACTCTCACTCATATTGCTTGTAGAGTTCCTCATCTTGCATCCACAGTTCCCCTAAGGCCTAAGACTGTAAGTTGCAAGATCTTTAAGAACTGGTGTTTCGGATCAACCAGGTTGGTTCTCTATACCATAAGAGGAATTAACCAGCTCATACTGCACACACTAGATAATTTCATGGGCTGGTTTCAAGCTAGCTCCATTCGATTTCCTCTTTAAATTTAAATTGTAGTTTAAATTACAATTTAAATTATAATTTAAACTACATAATTTTTTAAATTATTTTTTTAACTATTCACATTTTCTCTTTCCAATTTTTAACCACACATTTTACCTCAAAAAATCAAAAAAATTTCTCTCTCCGCATTAAGTAGCCGCTGAACACAGGCTTAGTATGAGCTCAAAGACATGATTCAGACTCTTATGGCACATGTTGGTATGCACAGGGACGGAGGTAGGATTCCAATATTGTGGGGGCGATTTTTTTGCGGGGTGGAGGGGGAGGCCCCCTCCCTGGGATTCAGGGAAGAAGCCCCCAAGAATTTTTGTTTGAAATGAAGAAGACTGAAATCGATGATTTTGAGTATAAAAATAAACAAGTTATATTGATATATCAAAAACCTATTTAAGAATTTAATAAGAGGCAAAATGATGTTCAAAATTCAATCACCCTTGTTTGTTTGGAAATAAGTTGAATTTTATGAATTTTTCGTCAAATTACTCTGCTCACTCTTGTTGTTTGTTTGGAAATAAAGTTGTTTTGGTTCTATGAGTCTATCATATGAAAAAGTAATACATAACAACAGTCCCAGGGCAAATTCCCCAGTGACAAATGGGAGGAGTGGTAAGTGCTCAGCGCGGCAATGTGCAGAGTTCGATTCCTCGCAAGGTGGAATTGACTTTGTTGCAAGCGGGAATTATTGAAGGATGCTCATACTAACATAATCCCCTCCACCCTGGGAGACATAACCTAGATTTAAAATTTCGAATCAATGGCCTTGAACGTGATCAATTCGAGCCCTCAGGATGTAGGATACACCTCAATACATAACAGCATGTTGACAAATTCCTATTCTTATTTTTTATAGTCTGTTACCATTGATTTTTTCCAATGTTTACAGTCTGTTGATCCTTTGGACGCAGGGAAGTCAACAGTTGCTTTACTGACACGGAAATTGCACCAACAGAAAGAAACTGTACTAACAGATAATTTATTGTAATAAAAATGCATGAAAAAGACAATTTTACTGAGAACAGACGTATAAAACAAAAAAGTAAACATATATATATATATATATATAAAAAAAAAATCAATCTAAGCAGTCCCGCTGCCCGCACAATAAATCCGCCCCTGACTGTATGCAACACCTTCACTCGGTACACCAACGAATATGATGGCTCCAGTTACAATTAGTTCTATCTTTTTGCTTTCTATTGTCTGACATCTTTCTCATAAAAATAAACCCACGAATTTTCTTTCTGTTTGAAAGAGGTAATCATTTACACTAGGGAAACACATCTATCCTAGTCTATTATAGTACATTAAAGAAGTTTGTGAACCCATTAATAATCAATATACAGATCCAAAACTAAACAGGTTTCCATTTTGAAAATTTATAAAAATCGCCAAGGTTTATCTTAAAAAAAAAAACTGAAACCGTGACAATATTTTGTCAAATACAATGCATCCGAGGATTCTAGCAAGTGTTAATCCAAAATTGGCTGTTGCTTAATAAGCTGATCATGATAATAAGATGCTTCTTCAAGTGCAAAATCCCATTCCACATGAAGCAATTAAATGACCTGAAAAATGTCCTACCAACAAATGGAATTGGAAAAATTTAAATGATCATTCAAGGAAAAGCAATATGAAGGCTAGTTGATCCATACAATATGTGAAACCAAACATCAACTTCAAACAGCTCCGGATATCATCTTTATCGGTGCATGAAAATAAACATTTATTTATTTATTATTTATTTTTTTGTTACCCAGGTATCCTATCTTAGCCAAACTTAATGCTGGACCACCAGCCACATGCCCCTCAGTAACTAACGGATGTAAATCGCGAATTATGCCCAAGTTGATCAGGGTTCGAGCACCCCTTAGTAAAAGTTGAAAATTGAGAACAGTTAAACGTACTAGTGGACTTCGTAGAAGCTGGTTGTTCAAGACTCGTAGCATCAACATCGAGTATATACTTCAAGTTCTTTATGTCGGTCATACACATACACTGAGATGAATCCAAAAGCAATACCCTTTTTTTATCATCACTACAACAAGTAAAAGGCAGCTGATAAACGGCCATCCAAATTTGTCCTCTGCTTCCGTTGCATAATATCAAGAAAAAAATCTGTCAAAATAGTCTCATATGAGGGCAGCTTTGCATACCCTGGGAAGTAATTAATATCGATCACAAGATATCGGTTGCCAACCCTACTGTCTCTTATCACATCGAAGTTAAAAAGGTGTAATTTCAAAGCCTGCTTCAACCCATTAGCTATTTCAGTCAAAAAACTCAATGGTGGCATCTCAGCCTCCAAAATCAGCCTAGCAACGCTCTCATCACTCTGATCTTGCGCAGTCAGATTCGATATCTGCGAGAATGGCAACACATTCTCCGACGTACCCGGCGGTGTCTCCGAAATATCAGGCAAGGACTTGCGTTTCACAAATTTTACATGCTCTCCAGCCACATAAACTTTGAAAATTACTCCTCCATGGTTCACAAACTCCTGAAGTATAATTGGGGGGTTTAACCCTTTCAAACCCTCCTTATTAAAAACAAGGGCCATCTGATGAGAATTGGCGCTCCCATCCGCAACCAATGGCTTCGCAATTACTGGAAACTTCAGCCCCTCTGTTTCAATGCAATCATAAAAGGATGCAGGATTTTCAACAGAAATCTGCTTCGGAATCCCAAACGAAATTTCAGTTCGTTGAGAGATCTTTAGCTCGTTTACAACTTCGAGCATGGAAATCCGATTGTGAAGCCGGTCGATGGAGTCCAGAGGGTCGACGACGATTACATCGGTGTCTCGGGAACATAATTCTTCCAACTGTTTTCTCCATTCTGGACCGTACAATTTGTGGATTATGCAATGGAATGGACCTTGATCGATTAATGGCTTGCTGAGATCGATTGGAACCAGATCAATGCCTCGGTTCTTAGCGTGATTAATAAGTGAGGATTGAATGAAACTCTGCACTTTTTTTGGTTCCAATGCATAGCCTATGCGATATCTTGTTACATTTTGTTCTGCCATGGATAGAAAGAAATTCAGGAAGCTTGATGCATTCTCGTGGGCTAGGGTTTATAAATCGGGAAAACACGAAAGTAAAGACGTGAGACGTTTAGGGAGCGCCGGCTGGAAATTCATTTTCCAAGCAAAATTAGAGATAAGATTCTCCACCTCTTGAAAATTTATTAAAAAGGGCACGCAAAATAATAATAATAATAATAATAAGGTAAAAAGAGATAAACATTACGTGTGTTTGATAGGCAAAAGATGTGTATATAAAAATTAAAAAAAGACAGACAAAAGATGAAAAATGAAAATGAAAAATATTTTCATGGAAAATCTTTTCCCATCTCCCCCATTGAAAAATTTTCAAGGTAAATAATGTAAAATAATGCATAAAATGGTTGTACCATGGAAATTATTTAGACATTTTCCATGAAAAATTTTGGGAATCAAACATGTAAAGATGGAAAATCTCTTCAATCAAACACAAAAAATTGAAAGTATATTTTTTCATGTAATTTATAAAAACGAACTAATGGAATTTTAATATTTTGAATTGAAGGTCATATCTATACATATATAATAATAGGATAACTGTCAACATTTTACACACATAATTTCTCGCCCATTTTCACATGTCATTTCAGAAAATTTCTTATTTTTATCAATTTATTTTGATACATGAATTAAGAAAGTTCAATTAATGAATATACTAAATGGTTTATGAATTTGTGAAAAAATATCTATAAAAAGTCAAATTATATATATATATATATATATATTCTTTTGATAATTATTGCATTATTTTGAAATTGAAAAATATGCAATATGTGTGTCATATCTAAGATATCAACGAGAAGATTAATACAAGCTAAGAAATGAGAGCAAACTTTAAACATATCATTCGCAAAATAGTCTTAAATATTAAATGTAAAAGTTTTACTTATACTTTTTACTTTTTTCAACATCCAATTTTTTTAATTTATCTTATTTAAGTCCTAAAATGATACATATTATTTCTTATCTAAATTCAATTTGACCTAAATGATTAATTTTGGGTATTTTCTTATCAAATTTATACATATATAATAATAGTATAACCTTCACTATTTTACCCACATAGTTTTCCGCCCATTTTTACTTGTCATTTTAGGAAATTTATTATTTTTATCAATTTGTTTTAATACATGAATTAAGAAAGTTCAATTGATGGATGTAATAAATGATTTATGAATTTTTGAAAAAATATCGATAAAATGTCAAATTATAATTTTTTTTTCTTTTGATAATTATTGCATTATTTTGAAATCGAAAAATATGCAATATGGGTATCAAATCCAAGATCTCAATGAGAATAGCTAAGAAATGAGAGCAAACACTAAACATATCATTCGTACAATCGTCTTAAATACTAAATATAGAAGTTTTTCTTATATTTTTTTACTTTTGTTTGGATATAATATGTAGCGACCAAGAACTTTTATGAAATTAAATAATTATTTTTAAAACTATGAAGCGAGTCGCTACGATCTCACCCATTTTTTGAGTTAACGTCACGACGTATTCGTCTAGCCAAGTTGAGAAATGTAAAGTCAATTCAATTTTAGTTAAATTCCAAATTTTCAAAATTTTATTATTTAAATTATTTATTTAAATTATTATTTTCGAAATCATATTAAATTCCAAATTTCATCAATCTCATTTTATCAGTTTATTTCTTCGACTCAGTTAAATTCACGTACGACTTTCTTCGAATTGCGTGCGTTGCTTGTAAATGTCTCATACTACCAACCCCCATCTATCACCTCAATCCCACCCTATACCTAGCCCTACATCACCAACCCCTCCTACTCTTCAAATCTAATCCCAGCACCTCTTCCTCAACACCATTCCATAACCTCCATCTCCCCCTCTGCCCCACTGTCCAGCAACCTCCTCCATCTTCAACCTCACAGCTAAACACCAAGCCACTGTCGAAGCTCACTCCACAACCCAGCCAGTTGAACTCGCCTGCAACTGAATCATCACCACTGCCATAGCCAAAAATCAATCTCAACACACACTCACTGCAACCATCACTTTCAGCAATCAACCTACCCTCAGCAACCACACCCCAGGTTCGGCCTCCTCACGGTAAGGACCACCACCGTTCACCATCACCATCACCATCATCATCACCACCTCCATCACGCCACCACCCTCCATCATCACCACCGTCACCACCCCTGCAGTCTCCGCCTGCAACCCATAGCCGAAGACACAACCCACCGGCAACCAACTCCAAACCGCCACCTCCTTCATCATCGTCATCACCTCGGCCACCCAGCTCCACCACAACACACCGCACAATCCCATCGCCTCCACTGCCCAGTCCTAAACCAACCCAAAAATCAAACCCAAAACCCCAAACACAACTTACCCAAGCTACTTACCTCAACCACCGCTTTTACCGCCGGACTTTCCCCGGTGAAGCTCCAAACCGCAGCCAACAAGCATCGGTTTAGCCACCAAATCTCGCACCTAAGTCCCTCAAAATTGAACCTTGCCTTAGGCCGCCGCTCGCCGTCACCTTCCGCCGGGGTTTCGCCGGCAGATCGCCCGTCGAAGGACGGTTACGCGAGGTGCGACTCGCACCTCCTCCCTCTGCTCCGATGAAATGGGTAGGAGAGAGAAGGATTTGATTTTTATATATTTTGATTTTCAGCATATTTGCAGCTTTAGTCCCTGAAGTTTTAAATTGTTTCAAATCGGTCCCTATAGTTTTAAAAACTTATAATTTCAGAACCTAAGTTTTAAATGATTTTAATCAGTCCCGTCATTTTTAAAATCTATTATTTTAGCCCTACAATTTAATATTCATTTTGAGCTTCGACCCAACTTTTGAAATTTTACATTTTAGTCCCTCAAGTTTGAAAAGTATTCATTTTAGTCCCTCAACTTTCAAATTATTCATTTTAGTCCCTCAACTTTCAAATTATTCATTTTAATCCCTCAACTTTCAAAGTATTCATTTTAGTCCCTCAACTTTCAAATTATTCATTTTAGTCCCTCAACTTTCAAGGTATTCATTTTAGTCCCTCAACTTTCAAATCATCAATTTCAGTCCCAAAATTGTAATTTATCATTTTTAAGCTATAAATTTCTAAAGACTTATTCTACTTAATCTTCTAATTGGCTGGACGAGGCGTACGGAGATTTGAAAGATTGAAGTAATTCCCGCTCAACCACACTCATCAAGTTTAAGGTAGACTCGCCCCTATTAATTGATTTAAATTATGATTGCATGGGAATGTTATGTGACTTGTGAAAGTCATTTTTATGAAAAGAAATGAGAATGTATTTCTTCGGAAATAATGATGATGTTGTTATGCTTGTCATAACTTACTTGCTTAAATGCATGAGACTTGAACTTTTATGTTCATGAGAATTACTTGCTTAAATGCATGAGAAAGAAAGAAAAGAATATCTTGCAAGATAAAGGATGATGTTATGCATAACATACGTGCCTTATGTGCACGAGACGAGACTACCCACACCCTATGATTTTAAAGAGCCTATGATTTTCAAAGAGAAGCCCCGTGCTTTAATGCACAAGAAGAGACTACCCACACCCTATGTTTCTAAAGAGCATGCATTTATGTGATCAATTATATTGTAGATTAATTAATGGGCGATGAGTCTACTGAGTATTTCTATGAAATGCTCATGTCTATTTTAACAACATTTGCAGATCTCGGAGAGGGTGACAAGTGATGGATGATTGTGGCAATAGACGTTAAATGGTTGAAAATCTTATTTTAATAATTTTCGTATTTCCAAACATTGAATAGTTTTGAGAATTTCAGTTATTTGAGAAATTATGACATTGTCAATTGCTTTACAAAATTAATGGCTTGATTTATTATTTCGAAATGTTTCATAAATGTTTTCAATTTTATCGACCATTATAGTTTATTTAATGTTGCCAAAAATGGATTTCAGCTATTTCTTCCGCAAAAATATTATTTGAAAAAAAATTAGATCAGACGACGACGTGGTGAATCGGGTATTTAGAACTCGGGGCGCTACAGCTTGGTATCAGAGCTAGTCTGCGTTTCTGTAGACTGAAAAATTTTCAAAAAGAAATTTCAAGAAACATGTTACATTATTTAATTATTATTGATGAAGATTGCCACTGCCATCATTCGTCCCACCAACTCTGAGGTAAAGAAGTTTATGATGTTTAACGTTATTTCAGTATTTCGGATACTTATTTTAATGATTTATGAGAAAGAATGAAGAGAAAGAGATTGTATCCGAATAAGAAAGAAAGAAATGAGTTTTGAAGCATAACGAGAAATTTTTCAGAAAAGAAAAGAAAGAGAACGAGTGTTGAGCATAATGAGAATAATATGATTTAAGAATGATTTTATAATAATTTTTGTCCTCGAATTTAGAAATGATGAACCCTAACTGGACTTTGCATAATTGATTTTAGACATGGTACAATCTACGAGAAGTCAACGGAAAGGATTAGACAATATTTTCGGAATATATGTCGTTTTGACCAACACCTCATGTTAAGATATATGACCACACTATCGACTATTGTGCCTCGCATTATGAGGCCATGACTAGTGGTTTTAGAGCAACTGTTGCGAGAATTCATTAGTCAATTGTTGTTAACGTATTCAGTAAATCAACGAGAAATAGCAAGCCAGTTTTATGAGATTGTGATGAGATTATGAAAGTATAAGTAATATGATTTTATTGAGACTTTTATGAGAAGAATTATGAAATTTGAGATTTAAAGTTTTGATTCTTAATTATTGGGAATTAAGGATTTGATATTGTGTTTGAGTAAGTGAATTATTCCTCTATTTTGAGAGAAATTTATAATGTTGTTTGGTCTTGTAACTAAGAAATTTTGGAATTATGATTTGTGGCATATATGTTATAAGTGTGACAATGAGTTGGCATTTGAGCCAATTAATGTATTGAAGGAAGTGATATTGTGATATTGGAAACTATGATTTGAAATTGTTATGTTGAGGAATGATGAATTGATTTTCTGGGATATTTTTGGTAGTATTGAAGTTTGTTGAAATTTTTGTCAAGATTTAAATCGTTGTGGTAAGATGTGGAGTGTAACTACGGGTTGTTATTGTTAGTTATGAAGTATACCTACGGGTTGGATAAGTCCAAATTACAAGGGAGACTCTGCCTAGAATTTTATCATTTTGAGTTAGAGCTTAGTGCGGTAAACAACCCACTAAGGGAATTGAGGATTGACTTGCAAGTTCATTTACACCCAAGCAATATTTAGTAAATGATATAAAGGGATAATGACTCTTGAGATTTTTTTTTGGCTTCTTCGAAGCATAATCATTTTGTAATGGATATAGTTCTATTGAGGTGCTCTCCTTGTCTCACAAATTCAAGAACAAGATGATGTATACAACTATTTGGATGTCAAGGTATACGTGAAGTTATGCGATGATTTGATGCATACATTGGGAAATGTCAAGTTATATTTTGAAAGAGAGTGAAGACAAATATTATGGTGTGATTGGGAAGAATCTTAATTATTCTTGGGAACGAATTGATTATTAGTTGGAGATGATCACTTGTATTGGAGAATATTATAAATGATGAGGATATGTGATAATACTGTTGATTTATTTTGGAAGTTGATTGGTAGATGATGTGTAAGATTTGGTTATTTACAAGTAATACGATTATTTGGAAAAGTCAGTTGTCATGAACGGGAGATATTGAAAATATTTTATAGTGAGATGCCTTAAAGGAGTAACCATTTATTCGAAGTGAGAAATTGGCGACATGTGATTGAATGTTTGAAATTATGTGAAATAATGATGATGGTCATAAGATTGTTTGAATATAAAAAGGGTACAAGAGATAATTATAAGGAATAATGCGATTGCTCTTATGGTGAGAACTGAAGGTGATGATGTATTGCGATTATGAAATAAGTTGACTTTTCGTGAATAAGTTATGCTATATTTGGTTCTTAGTGGAATTCAAAGAAATATGGGTCTCAGTCATGGACATCGGGATTGCCTCGTGATCAGTGAACGATTCACAGATGTACATTATGTTTTCATTTATGATATTAGAAGATCATGAGAGAAATTGTTTGATGAAATTGATGAAAGAAATTTTATCAGGTCCTAAATTTGTTCAAGTATTGCAGAGGTAATGCATTTGATCGGATAGAAGTTTATGATAGACCATATCTTAAAATTTTGGAGATTGTTACTAATGGTATCTTGGTTAGAATATAAGAAATGAGATTTTATGTAATTGTCCTTGTGGATAGAATTTGTGAAAAATGGGGATCAGATTTCACAGTGATGACTTATTATGGAGTAGTGTGCAGAAAGAGTGACATATGGCAGAATCCAAGATTTATTGAGTTTGAAAGATTGAGATATAATCTTAGTGAGCAGATTGACGTATAAGGTTCATGTGATAGATATGATGGTTATTATATTGTAATCTTAGAGAGATTGATATGAATATTTGAGATCATATGATACGATGATAAGTGACATATTACATGATTACTACAAGATATGGTGACTAGACGGTTAATGGATGTTATGGTTATCCCGTGAATGAATGATGTGAATGCATTGAGTCATTTGATCTTATTTTCATGGTTGATTGGATTACGGTGAAATATTGCCTACGATTGGGAATTTTCGTTTTGAGTCATAAGATATATGGATTTATTTAAAGTTTTGGTGCTGTAGTCTCGATTACTGATTCTCGGTTGTACTTTAGATGTGAGCGAGGTATTTTGCTACAATAATGGAAAACCTGAGATGACCAGTTGTGTGACTTTATCTTATAATGGAAATTGTATCTTTGGGTTAAGTAAACTTGATGAGAAATCCTATATGGTTCGCAGAAGTATTATTCATTGGTGATAGACTTAATCACAGTATGTGTAGCGATCGAGAATTTCTCATGACTTATTTAAATAAACATTATTTTTATGTGTCGCTACGACTTTTTCAATTTATTTTTAAAACGTGATCGTCTAAATCAATGAGGTGAAATTTAATTTATTTTAAGTCCAAATACTATTCATCTTGGATCATAGTTGTTGTTACCAAAATTTCAATGTGACCCAATCAAATTCTTTGGCCCATTTTATAAAAAGCCCTATTGGTATATTTTCTGATTTCCATCCAAAAAAATTTCACACGTTCTCCAACTCCTTGATTCAGCCATCATCTCCTTCCATCCCCAAACTCTCTCCTTCAACCCCCTCAACCAGCCCAAATCCCATAACTTCATCCCCTCAATCAATACTATTTCCTTCCATTCCTTATTCACACATTTCCTCAATTTGGCTGAATTCTTAAGCCCATAATTGTAGTCATCACCCAGATTTAACCCTCTGCAAATCCCTTAAACCTGCCCTAAATCAAAAAACTGTCAAATTTAAATACACAGCCAAGATTATATACTCCCCTCCATCCTCATCACAATTCACGACACACACAGATTCAGAACTTGAGCAAGGTATTCACTTCCACACCTGCATTCTCACTGCAGCCACAATTCTGGAAAACTCATGTTGATGCTAGGACATCAATTCTTAGCACCAGGAACGTGAGAAATCCAATACTCCATTCACACAATCACAAGCCACAAACAACTATAAATTGCACAGGATTTGAACCTCCATTTTCTGCAAAATCAACCAAAGGCAATAACACCACCACAATTCATCATCATCACCACCATATTCGTCCCCTGCATCCAAACCAAAACAGCCACCATCAAACTCGACCAAGAACCCCCTCGTATCCAGCCACAACCACCAACTGCAAGCCGAAACATCACGATCAGTCCAACCACCAACACTGTCCTCTACCAACCATCACCACCTACAGCACGCCACCACTGTTTCATCACTGCCAAACCAACCCAATCAAACCACCATTCACCACCACACAATCCGTTCGATGCTGCAACCAACACCAATCAAAGAAACCATCCAAACTGCCCTGCACCCAAGCTCCATTGAACCCCAGCCCACTGCCATAGACAAACCGCCACCACCACCGCATGCAACTAACTCCAAAGACACACCCAATCATCAAAATCAAATACCCTTTCACCATCGTCACCACACAACCCGCAAGCACCAAACCGTCGGCACCACCACTGCCCAAATCCACCCCAAAATAAAACCCAAACCCAAGAATAAACAAGCCCAAACACTTACCTCAATAACCGACCCATTCCGATCGGATTGTCGCCGAAAATCGCGATTCCCAATTTTAGAATCCAAGCCACTGATTACCTCATTTCTGCACCCAGATCCACCCCCACCGCCGCCAAGTGATGGCGGCTGTAGCGCTACCTACCCGCCGGCGCAAGAGCGCCGACATCCTTGACTGAAAATGGCCGATCGCCTCTCTCTTCACTACCTGATTTGCGAAGTGAGAGAGAGTGATGTCGAGAGAGGGAGTGAGTTGTGAGGAAAGAGAGAAAAATCTGATATTATAATTTTAAGATTTATCTTTTGAATCCCCCAAGTTCCAAAATGATTTATTTCAGCCCCTTTAACTTTAAACTCTTTTATTTCAGTCCCTACAGCTTTTAATGTTTTAAATCTTACTTTAAGTTTCAAAAGTTATTATTTTAGTCCCTTAAGTATCAAACCAATTTATTTTAAGCCCCTGCAGTTTTAAAATATTTTAGTTAGCCCCTTTAATTCTGAAAATTTCTCAAAGCAGTCCTAAATCTTTACACTTATCCTTTTAGTCCAAGTTTTACACTTTTAAATTATTTCAATTCAACCCTCAAGTTTACTTTCAATTACAAAACTAAAATTTCAAGTTTCTAATAGAAGTTATTTATTTATAGGGCTAGACGAGGCGCGAGAACATTAGAAAGTATTTTCCCGTTTGCTCAATACTCGAGAAATTAAGGTAGACTCTAATCTACAAATTTACGTTTTTCAAAAGTGCGCATAAATAATTATTTGGATTATAAGTTTAGCATGTATGATTGTGTTCATGAGAATTACTTGCTTTTAAGCATGAGACTATGTTACGAGAATTTACTTGCTTAAATGCATGAGACTTGAACTTGTATGTTATTTACTTGTTCATGAGAATACTGGTGATCGTTAGACACCTGAGACTTGAATATCATGATTATGTGTTTTGATTTATAATGTTAAATGATTAGTATGCGCGAGTCTACTGAGTATTTCTATGAAATACTCACGTTTTCCAAAATAAAATTTTGCAGATGACGGAGTTGGCGGCGGGGCGTGCGATGGTGGCTATTATTGAGTTTTAGAAATGTTTTATTTCGTGAAACTTATTTATTCATGTTTTGTCCCAAGAATAATTTTTCAAATCATTTCAATATTTGAATTGTTTCATAAATGTCGTCAATTTAATTTCTTATCGTTACTTTACTTTAAAACTTAAGATTTAAATTTTTATGAATTGTTTTAATTAAATTGATTAAAACTTAGTTTCCGCTTTAGTTTTTTTTAAACAATGGATATGATGTTTTATAAATTTATTTCTTCCGCAAAAAAAAAAAATGTTGTTTCAAAGGTTCCAATTAATAAATATGAGGTTTGAAATTTTTAATTATTTCCGCAATAAAGTCAATATTAAAGGATGAAGTGGCGTCCCGGGCTCCACGGAATTCGGGGCGTTACAGTATGGTTCAAAGTATGACATGAATTGAAGTTTTGGGAGAACAGGAAAAGTTGAATCTTGAACTTCAGATTGGGAAGTTAGTGAGGTTTCTTAAATTTGAAGAGTATCATATCCGATCCTTATAATGCTGCTTTAAGTTAGTACCTTAGTCCTCAGCTAGAATGAGTATGTGATACCAGGTACTTGATGCATGATTTAAAAGTATGGACTAATGGATTTAAGTTTGAATTTCTCCAATTTTGAAAAGGAAGTTTCAGTCGAGTTTAGAAATGATTTCGTTTGTGAAATCTTTCAGAAAGATTTCGCCAAGTTTGGGTTGTACTCAATATTTTGGAATTGATACTGCGTTTCTATATTTTGGATCATAAGGTTTTATTCTTGATCAATCTTCTTGATTTTTAGTTTAAGCATTGGAATGATGGATATTTTTATAGTGGATTCGATATCAATATAGATCCTTGAAAGGTTGGGAATAGAAGGTTAATGAATGAATTTATAAGTTGGATCATGTCGGAAGATTGACTGAGTTCTACACAATAGCTATCAAGCGTCTTTTCGCATAGCTTCGTATGAGGTACAGATACATGTTAGAGAGGTTGTTCGATTTCATGGATTGCTAGTGTCCATTTGTCAGATAGAGATTCGAGAATCTTCCCTTGAGATTAGGAAGAGTTTACATGTGGAAATGGGTACTAAATTAAATTTTAGTACTGCCTACCATCCCTTGACAGACGGGCAGTCCGAACACACTATTCAGACGCTGGAAGATATGATTAGAGCCTGTGTGCTAGACTTGAGTGGTACTTGGGAGAATCATATATCATTGGTGGAATGTGCCTACAATAACAGTTTGCGGGTTACCGATGATGTGTCACCATACGAAGTACTGTATGGGTGAAGATGTTAATCGCCAAACTATTGGGATGAAGTTGGCGAGAGGAAATTTTTGGGTTCAGAATTAATTGAGAAAACAGTTGATGTTATCGAGAAGATTCAGATTACGGATTAAAGTTATGCCGATCAAAGAAGAGACTTAATGTTTGAGATTAGAGAGAGTGTTCTTGAAAGTAGCTCCTATGAAGGGTACTATTCGTTTCGGCAAGAAGGAGAAATTAAGGCCTCGTTTCATCGGACCATTTGCAATAGTAGAGAAAGTGGGTAATGTGGCTTATTGTTGGCTTTGACACCAGAATTTGCAGTTGTTCACAATATTTTTTTTTCATGTTTCCTTATTTGAGAAAGTAAGTTCATGACCCTAGTCATGTGGTGAATTATCAGTCTATTTCAGTTTAGAAAGATTTGACTCATGAAGAGGCACCTATGTGCATAGTAGAGAGAAAAGTCCATGTCTTGAGAAACAAAGAGTTTCCTTTAGTCAAAGTCCAGTGAGGTAGATATAATAGTGATGAAGTTATTTGGGAAATGAAGAGGAGATCCTAGCCAAATATCCAGAAAGAATAGATCAAGTAAGTTTAATTTCGAGGACGAAATTATTTTAAGGGGGTAAGGTTGTAGCGACCAAGAAATTTTATGGAATTAAATAATTATTTTTAAAACTATGAAACGAGTCGCTACGATCTCACCCATTTTTTGAGTTAACGCCACGACGTATTCGTCTAGCCAAGTTGAGAAATGTAAAGTCAATTCAATTTTAGTTAAATTCCAAAATTTCAAAATTTTATTATTTAAATTATTTATTTAAATTATTATTTTCGAAATCATATTAAATTCCAAATTTCATCAATCTCATTTTATCAGTTTATTTCTTCGACTCAGTTAAATTCACGTACGACTTTCTTCGAATTGCGTGCGTTGCTTGTAAATGTCTCATACTACCAACCCCCATCTATCACCTCAATCCCACCCTATACCTAGCCCTACATCACCAACCCCTCCTACTCTTCAAATCTAATCCCAGCACCTCTTCCTCAACACCATTCCATAACCTCCATCTCCCCGTCTGCCCCACTGTCCAGCAACCTCCTCCATCTTCAACCTCACAGCCAAACACCAAGCCACTGTCGAAGCTCACTCCACAACCCAGCCAGTTGAACTCGCCTGCAACTGAATCATCACCACTGCCATAGCCAAAAATCAATCTCAACACACACTCACTGCAACCATCACTTTCAGCAATCAACCTACCCTCAGCAACCACACCCCAGGTTCGGCCTCCTCACGGTAAGGACCACCACCGTTCACCATCACCATCATCATCACCACCTCCATCACGCCACCACCCTCCATCATCACCACCGTCACCACCCCTGCAGTCTCCGCCTGCAACCCATAGCCGAAGACACAACCCACCGGCAACCAACTCCAAACCGCCACCTCCTTCATCATCGTCATCACCTCGGCCACCCAGCTCCACCACAACACACCGCACAATCCCATCGCCTCCACTGCCCAGTCCTAAACCAACCCAAAAATCAAACCCAAAACCCCAAACACAACTTACCCAAGCTACTTACCTCAACCACCGCTTTTACCGCCGGACTTTCCCCGGTGAAGCTCCAAACCGCAGCCAACAAGCCTCGGTTTAGCCACCAAATCTCGCACCTAAGTCCCTCAAAATTGAACCTTGCCTTAGGCCGCCGCTCGCCGTCACCTTCCGCCGGGGTTTCGCCGGCAGATCGCCCGTCGAAGGACGGTTACGCGAGGTGCGACTCGCACCTCCTCCCTCTGCTCCGATGAAATGGGTAGGAGAGAGAAGGATTTGATTTTTATATATTTTGATTTTCAGCATATTTGCAGCTTTAGTCCCTAAAGTTTTAAATTGTTTCAAATCGGTCCCTATAGTTTTAAAAACTTATAATTGCAGCCCCTAAGTTTTAAATGATTTTAATCAGTCCCGTCATTTTTAAAATCTATTATTTTAGCCCTACAATTTAATATTCATTTTGAGCTTCGACCCAACTTTTGAAATTTTACATTTTAGTCCCTCAAGTTTGAAAAGTATTCATTTTAGTCCCTCAACTTTCAAATTATTCATTTTAGTCCCTCAACTTTCAAATTATTCATTTTAATCCCTCAACTTTCAAAGTATTCATTTTAGTCCCTCAACTTTCAAATTATTCATTTTAGTCCCTCAACTTTCAAATTATTCATTTTAATCCCTCAACTTTCAAATTATTCATTTTAGTCCCTCAACTTTCAAATTATTCATTTTAGTCCCTCAACTTTCAAATCATCAATTTCAGTCCCCAAATTGTAATTTATCATTTTTAAGCTATAAATTTCTAAAGACTTATTCGACTTAATCTTCTAATTGGCTGGACGAGGCGTACGGAGATTTGAAAGATTGAAGTCATTCCCGCTCAACCACACTCGTCAAGTTTAAGGTAGGAATGTTATGTGACTTGTGAAAGTCATTTTTATGAAAAGAAATGAGAATGTATTTCTTCGGAAATAATGATGATGTTGTTATGCTTGTCATAAGTTACTTACTTAAATGCATGAGACTTGAACTTTTATGTTCATGAGAATTACTTGCTTAAATGCATGAAAAAGAAAGAAAAGAATATCTTGCAAGATAAATGATGATGTTATGCATAACATACGTGCCTTATGTGCACGAGACGAGACTACCCACACCCTATGATTTTAAAGAGCCTATGATTTTCAAAGAGAAGCCCCGTGCTTTAATGCACAAAAAGAGACTACCCACACCCTTTGTTTCTAAAGAGCCTGCATTTATGTGATCAATTATATTGTAGATTAATTAATGGGCGATGAGTCTACTGAGTATTTCTATGAAATGCTCATGTCTATTTTAACAACATTTGCAGATCTCGGAGAGGGTGGCAAGTGATGGATGATTGTGGCAATAGACGTTAAATGGTTGAAAATCTTATTTTAATAATTTCCGTATTTCCAAACATTGGATAGTTTTGAGAATTTCAGTTATTTGAGAAATTATGACATTGTCAATTGCTTTACAATATTAATGGCTCGATTTATTATTTCGAAATGTTTCATAAATGTTTTCAATTTTATCGACCATTATAGTTTATTTAATGTTGCCAAAAATGGATTTCAGCTATTTCTTCCGCAAAAATATTATTTGAAAAAAAATTAGATCAGACGATGACGTGGTGAACCGGGTATTTAGAACTCGGGGCGCTACATAATATTTTAACTCTTATATTAATATTTTATAGTTATAATATTATTTATTAAAGGACGAAGTTATATTATTAAATAACAAATTAGTTTAATACTAAATAAATGAGAAATTATATTATAATATTGTAAATTATTAGTTAATAAAGTAATATAATTAATTAATGTAATGAATTATTCAATATAGATAGTACTATAGAGAGAGAGAGAGAGAGAGAGAGAGAGAGAGAGAGGGGAACAACTTTAATTGCCCGAATTTTCCCTACAAATTGACCACTGTTCACCCAATTAAACGAAATTGGGTCAGAGTGGGATGAAATTCGGTCAAGTTGAAAATGTCTAGGCTACCCGTACATAATGTTGAACGCGTATAACAAAGTCTATTTCATTTTCTTTAGTCACAGCACCAAGAATCCCTAAAAACTTATCCATTTACCCCACGGGGCTTCTTTGCAACTTTCGATTTTGTAGAAGGCGTGATGTGATCCGTTATGGGGATCACCAAGAACACGCGGAATTAAACGCCGGAAAGCTCTAAAATCCAAGATAGTAGACGATAACAATGCAACCCCGACCTCACGACGCAAGAACTATGGGTATATTAAACCCAAAACCCGTTACGATGCGGAGATAAGAACCACAAAGGGGGAACGCCACAAAGGTTGTTAAATCCTTTGATAAGTTTAATTTGTTCGACGAGAACACGAAGAAATTATAAGGGAATATCTCACCTTCAATATCATTAATCTCAAGAATAAAGTTGTGTTTTACAATGCTGAATAAAGCCATATATATAGGCAAAGAAAATAAAGCAACTAAAAATAAACTAGAATTCAACCTAAACTAAAAAAGCTAAAAACGCCAAACATTAACTTAAAATTCGGAACCTAAGTTACGGCCGTGAAAACAACCTTTACGGCCGTAATCACGCTACGGATTAAAAATTGACAACATATGTTACGGCCGTGAAAATGACCTTTACGGCCGTAATCAACATTCTGAACTAAAAGATACCAAACTCTTTACGGCCGTGAAGATTTGGGTTACGGCCGTAAGTCCTCTTCTGCATAATTTCGCCATTGTAGTGTTACGGCCGTAATTTTGGCTTTACGGCCGTGAAACCGTTACGGCCGTGATTTCAGTCTTTACGGCCGTGACTCAGCTGCTGCCCAATTTCTTGTTCTTCCTTGATCCAAATGCATTGCAATAACTTTGGCTCCTCTTCCACATTCTTATGCAACGTAAATGAAGTCTTTGCACTAGAGCACTCGTCCATCCACGCTTGCATGAATCCTTGCATTGCCTGCTTGATTCTTTTGGCTCTTTGTCTCGTTATTGGTCCTACGGGCACGTGCAACGGGTCAACGTTCTTCGAGCCACTCCGGAACTCATCAAGGCGTTTCAATAACCTCGACGGTTACTCTACGTCTCTTCTTCAAAATCATGATTTTTGAAAATGATAACTCGACAACATCTCTGGATGTTTTCTTTAGAGTTGAATGGGTAGTTACCATAGTAAGGAGAATGCATGAATAACAGGATGGTAGGTTAATGTTAGAATGGAAAACGAAAGACGGATTAGGGTTAGAGGAATGGAAGACGTAAGACAGAGGATTAATATTAGAGGAATAGAAGACGAACCAAAAGAGAAAGAGGATGATTAGGATTTAGTTTATATTCATTAAACTAATTTAATAAAATAGTTCAAAATTAGCTGATTTTAAAATTTAAAGATTAAATGTATGAATGATCCTAATTAGCCCCTTTTTATATTAGGTTAAGTTCATAATTATTATAAACATGTAAAGTTTGAAAATCTTTATAATTAGGTTATTTGTAATTAATTACACAAGTATCAAAATAATTTTCAGAATTAGGTTTTTTTATTATTAATTTTTTTAATCAGGATCAAGTTTTGTAATTAATTACAATTGTAACTTTATTTTGATTTTCTAATTAATTACAATTACAATTTATAAATTAGTAAAACATTAGTGTAATGTGTAATTAATTACATTAGTGTAATTTGTAATTAGCACACCATTACAACTGTAGCGATCGAGAATTTTCGTGACTTGTTTAAATAAATATTATTTATTTTTAAAAAATATGTCGCTACGACTCGGCCCATTTATTTAAAAACGTGATCGTTTAGCCAATGAAGTGAAATTAAATTTATTAAAATTTTAGTCCCATTTCAATTTTATTTAAAAGTGTAACAGTTTCATTATTTATTTTAAAATTTCAACTTTAAGAAGTTTCCAAATTTATCTTTGATAATTCTTAGTCCAAAGTTTAACCATTTTGACTCCAAAACTATTTTAATCAAATCCAACTCTTTAAACCTAAATGCTATTGGGAAAAATACACAAATAAGGTTATTATAAATGTATATTTCAAAAATGAGATGAAACTTGTGACATTTCAAAAATCAGGTTTTAATTGGATTAATTAATTAAATTAAATAATTATAAATATTTTATTAATTGTAGATATTAAGATCACAACATTGTAAAATTACAGGTCACAAAATACAAATTGTTTAAGTCACAATCATCAGTTTTAAGGTCACAAATACCTTTTCTTGATCACAAATTATTTTTGGATAAGAATATTAGGTCACAAATCGAACTTATTTTTAGGTCACAATAACAATTTTCTAAGTCAAGGTCACAAAATACAAATAGTTTAAGTCACAATCATCATTTTTAAAGTCACAAATACCTTTTTTTGATCACAAATTATTTTGGGATAAGAATATTAGATCACGAATCGAACTTTTTTTAGGTTACAATAACAATTTTCTAAGTCAAGACGGATTTTAAAATCACAACTTATTAAATCAGTAGGTCACAAAATGTCAATTTAATCAAATTCAACTTATTTTTTGTTCACTGCTTTACAAATTAATAGGTCACAAATATTTTTAAGTCACAATTCTCTAAATTCTCTAGGTCACATAATCACGCCCAAAGCTAACACAGTCTCAACGCCACCAAATCGAAGAAGTTCCATCTCACGACACCTGCCCAAGTCACCATCTCACCACCAACCAGTCCACAACAATCGTCGTATCAACGCCAACACCACCGTCATCGTCGCCTCAACTATGCCAATGTCACAACCGCCCAACCAGGGGGGGAACAAATCTGCTGCTGTTAAAAAAAATGACTGGTTGCTGTATCAACGCCAACACCACCGTCATCGTCGCCTCAACGATGTCAATGTCACAAGCGCCCAACCAGGGGGGAGGGGGAGAACAAATTTGCTGCTGTTTAAAAAAAAATGCTTGAACCTCCTTTGTGACATAGTGGTGGTTTGTATAACCTGGGACAAGTTATGTGCGACGGCGCTGCTTCGTTGTTTTTGCTGCCGCGTGCCAAGACGCCGTCGTCGGTGAGAGAGGAAAGGTGGTTTCGCTTTGTCGTAGCCAGAGGGGAGATGAGGTTTCGGCTGGGATGAGTTTGGCTGCGATCGTTGAGGGCATGTTGCTTTGGTGTGCATAGATAGAGAGGCAGAATTGAATGTCTAGTCCGATGAAGTGGCACAACTGCAATTTTTCCTAGATCGATGTAGGGATCGATCGCTAGTCCGATGAAGCGGCGCCACTGTCTCGCTGCCTAGATCTATGTAACGACATCAATCGCTGATGATCGATGAGCGGCGCCGCTATCCTTAACCTGACATGTCACCGATGAAGACGAGCGTGCCAGAGGGAGGAAGGGGCGGTGGTGCGTGATTGAGAGTGACAATATGTCGGCATATAAGAATAGGGAAAGGAGTGATTAGGGTTTGAGGTGTGATATGTGGCGTGGGATAGAGATAAAACTTTGATAGTTAATTTAATTTTAAAATATTATTATTTTAAAATTTTAATTATAGCCTGATTTTTGAAATAATATGGGATTGATCTTATTTTTGAAAAACAGGCTAGCATGTAATTTCCACAATGCTATTACCAGTCCTTCAAGCCCTTTTAAACCCAACAAATCTATTCTTGGCCTAATTCATGAAGCCCAATCAATCTTATACACCGTAAACATCGTAATCCGTGAAATCCTCCCTCAACCTTTCTGATGTGATCCGGAAAAGGCGTCAAAAATAAGAAATCAAGATACGGGCAATTCAACAATATTCTACATGGGAAAATGAACAAGTTTCATGTTGGGCTCGAGTCGAGATTCAAATCAAATCAATTAATGTCAAAGGATCAGAAAATTGGGTAGAAGCATTCTTACGGCCGTAACACCCTTTTTACGGCCGTAAAATCATCATCACGAAATTGGGCAGAAAGGCAATTACATCCGTAATGCATGATCTCACGGCCGTAAATGAAGTGGAAGTATTCACAGCCGTAATCCAAATACTCACGGCCGTAAATGAAGTGGAAGTATTCACAGCCGTAATCCAAATACTCACGGCCATAAACAGAGTTTTATAACTTTTATTATTTTGTTTAGAATGTCACTTACGACCGTAAATAAAATTGTCACGGCCGTAACATATGTTTTTAATTTTTAATCCGTAGCTTACTTACGGCCATAAACTCATAAGTCACGTCCGTAACTTAGGCGCCGTAGTTTTGAATTAATTAGACGGTTAGAGTTTTGTTTAGTTCTAGTTTATTTTGTTTATTTTAGTTATTTTAACCATTTTAGCTTAATTAGAATTCTATTCAGAGTCAGTTGGCGACTAGGGTTTATTTTGCCTATTTATATGCTTTTCCATTCAATGTAAAAACAGAAGACTTTTGATGAATAAAATTATTGAGTGTTTTTACTCTCTCTAAATGTGAGGATTTTCCCTTTCAACAAATCAAACTTATCAAGATTCAAATCTTGTGGCGTTCAAAACAATTGAACTTATCAACGATCTGAACATTCCTTGTGGCGTTCCCCCTTTGTGATTCTTATCTCCGCATCGTAATGGGTCTTGGGTTTAATATACCCATGGTTCTTGCGTCATGAGGTCGGGGTTGCATTGTTATCGTCCGTTCCAACCTGATTTCGGAACTTTCCAAGCATTATTCTGCGAGCTACGACGAGGACCCCCTCCCGGGTTCTCATCATAGGGTATCAGAGGTGGACTCTGAATTCAGGTTCTTGTGTTTTTCTATCCAGTTTGATTTTTTTGTTTATCATCGAGTCCCATAAAAATCATCCATATCCTATTTTTGTTATTTGAGTCTTTGTTTTCAATTTTTCTTGTTCTTCTTGCCAGTAAATTTTTTTCCAGTTTGACCCATAAAAGTCGTCCTAAAAAAATCAAAAGTGTTTTTCTTATTCGATTGTTTTCCAAATCCTGTCCCGTTTGTTTTGTTGTGTTCGTGTCGAATTTTCGGATTTTATTAAAAAAAAAAATTTATTTATTTATTTTTATTTTTTATTAATTCTGAAAATTCATCATAATTCAAAAAAATAAGTCACTCCGAAATTCAAGAATCACTTTCTTTAATTTCCTTAAATTCTTGATAATTCCTTACCTTCCAAGTCAAATTAAAATTCTTGATATTCTTTCCTTTCTAGTCAAAATTCAAGAACAACTTTCTTGAATTTCTACAATATTCTTGAGTTTCTTTCCTCTCGAGTCAAATTCAAGAACAACTTTCTTGAATTTCTTTAAAATTCTTGATATTGTTTTCCTTTTCGAGTCAACATTAAATTCCTTCTTGATATTTGTCAATATCTGGACCCTCTTATTTTGAGTCTCTCAAATTTTTGAAAGCTACATAAAGAGATGAATTATGAGTTCGATCCTACCTTCCAGACTAGGTGTCATGTGGGCTGTAAAGTTTGCAATATTATTATTGATAAGGAGTATTATTGCAATCTGGAAAGTACCACCATGGTTGAGGAGTTGGGCTTACCTTTACTACCACATCCTAATCCTTATAGGCTGACATGGTTAAAGGAGTGTGGGCAGGTAAATGTAACCCACGGGGTTATGGTGAAATTGTCACTTGGAAGATATAGCGATGAATTGTGGTGTGATGTGGTGCCTCTAGAATGTAGTGACATCTTGTTGAGTAGATCGTGGAAGTGTGAGAGGAAAGTAGTCTATGATAAGCGCAGGAATATATATAAATTTGTTAAGGATGGAAAAAGTATTAAGCTTATGCCGTTAACCCCGAAACAAATACTTGAAGAGAAAGTATTGCGAGAAAAGAGGGATGAGCAAAGAAAATTCGGAGATGATGAATGGAGTATGAAGGCTGAATTCATTGAGATGGCCAAGAAATTAATACAGCTAAATAAAGAGATGAAGGCACAAGAGGCTAGAAAAAAGTTAGCCGAGTTGCAAGAGAGAGAAAGGGGAATAGAGGAGGTAGTTAAATTACAAGAAAAGCCTTTGGATATGATTGTTAAGAAGGAGGGAGACTTGAGGAACGAGTTAGAAGATAAAAATTTATGTAGTGTTGAGGAGGTGCCTAATCATGTCGATAAAATTATTTATGAGGTGGTGCATGAGGAAAAGCATGAAAAATTAGGAGAGGTGATTGAGCCCAGAAATTTAGAAGTGGAGGTTGAGTGTGCGAAAAAAGAAATTGAAGTAGTTGATCAAACTCCGAGTCTTGAAATACAGAATAAAATTGTGGAAGAGAAGATTGAAAATAACATTGTTGACAATGCTAGGAATGAATTGAAAGTTGGGGTAGAAGTTCAACATTTGAATGTTGAAATTGTCAATAAAAATATTAAAGAGGTGGTTGAATGTGAAAAATTAGAAGAAGTGGTTGAGAAAAAAGAAGAGAATGAGCAAGAAAGTATATTGACTTTTGGAGGCGACGAGAAGGGCCTCGTGGTGGGAAAAAAAGTTGTGGAGATTTTGTACCATGAGTACAATGATCCATACCTTGTGCATGGAGACGCTAACATTTCCCTCCCCATTTTTTTAAAATCTTTCTTCCAGGTTTATTGTGCATGGAAGTTTGATTTTCATCAACCTCGGTCAATTCCCCTCGTGTTTCAATACCTTCTTGTCTACAAATTGGAGAAGCATCATTTATTGAATGCATGTCAGGGAATCGACAATTTTCCGTTTGATCCAGGAGGTACAGTTTGATTTTTTCAAGAACAACACCATGATTCGGGACGAATCATTCTAAAGAAGGAGGGAATGGTACGAATCAGGGTGGGCTTGACGGGAAAATCTATAATTCAAGCCAAAACAAGAAGTCAAGCAGGTTCGGAGAACGTCAGATCAAACATTGTTTGTACGAAAAAGGTTCGAGGCTGAACCAAGTGAGCAAGCCAAGAACAACTTTATGATTCAGGACGAATCATGTTAAAGGAAGAGGGGATGATGTGATCGGGAAAAGAAGCTCTAAGAACAATATTATGATTCGGGACGAATCATCTTAAAGGAAGAGGGGATGATGTGATCCGGAAAAGGCGTCAAAAAATAAGAAATCAAGATACGGGCAATTCAACAATATTCTACATGGGAAAATGAACAAGTTTAATGTTGGGCTCGAGTCGAGATTCAAATCAGATCAATTAATGTCAAAGGATCAGAAAATTGGGTAGAAGCATTCTTACGGGTGTAACACCCTTTTTACGGTCGTAAAATCATCATCATCACGAAATTGGGCAGAAAGGCAATTACGGCCGTAACGCATGATCTCACGGCCGTAAATGAAGTGGAAGTATTCACAGCCGTAATCCAAATACTCACGGCCGTAAACAGAGTTTTGTAACTTTTATTATTTTGTTCAGAATGTCACTTACGGCCGTAAATAAAATTGTCACGGCCGTAACATATGTTTTTAATTTTTAATCCGTAGCTTACTTACGGCCGTAAACTCATAAGTCACGGCCGTAACTTAGGCACCGTAGTTTTGAATTAATTAGGCGGTTAGGGTTTTGTTTAGCTCTAGTTTATTTTATTTATTTTAGTTATTTTAGCTATTTTAATTTAATTAGAATTCTATTCAGAGTCAGTTGGTGACTAGGGTTTATTTTGCCTATTTATATGTTTTTCCATTCAATGTAAAAACAGAAGACTTTTGATAAATAAAATTATTGAGTGTTTTTACTCTCTCTAAAGGTTAGGATTTTCCCTTTCAACAAATCGAACTTATCAAGATTCAAATCTTGTGGCGTTCAAAACAATTGAACTTATCAAGGATCTGGACATTCCTTGTGGCGTTCCCCCTTTGTGATTCTTATCTCCGCATCGTAACGGGTCTTGAGTTTAATATACCTATGGTTCTTGCGTCGTGAGGTCGGGGTTGCATTGATATCGTCCGTTCCAACCTGATTTCGAAACTTTTCAAGCGTTATTCCGCGAGCTACGACGAGGACCCCTTCCCGGGTTCTCGTCAGGGGTCCTCGTCACTTTCACTACACATTCATACTCACAGAAATTTCAGCTTCTTCCCCGTATTCTCACAGAGAAATTTCAGCTTAGTCTTCCCCATATTCACACGTCTTCCTCAAATAGATATCACACATTTCCATAGCTATTCCATCAATTCTTCCCAATCCTTGATCCCCTTTGATTTACCATTTTGGGGCAAACAATACTTAAATCTACCATGCACCTCATCCCCCACAACACTTGAAGGTTTGTAACAGCCCAGAACTTTGGGAGTCTCCTCTCTCTCTCAAACTATTTTCACTGCAGCCTTACATTTTGGAGCTCCTGTTGAAGCTCGAACATCATTTTCTGGCATCAACCGTATGAAGAATTCACACAATCACAAGCCACAAACAACCATAACCGAACCATCACCATTGCAACCACCCACCCCACAATTGTGCAATCCCACACCTCATCATAGAAACAAAGTTAAAAGCATCACCAAAACACCATGAAGCATCCACCACTGTTGAACCATCACTCCAATATTTAACATCGAACCACCGCCGTCCACCACCAATTGATCCCCACTGCAACAATCAGATACCATACGCAATAATGAGCCAACTCAAATTTTAGTCACCCCAAAGACCCAAAAACAACCACCGAACCTCATCCCATCCACCACCGTCATCACCACGTCGAAACCACTCGCACACCACACTGCCCTACTCCAAAATCGACACCCAAAACCAAGGAACCATCACTTACCTTCTATGTCGGACTATTGTCTGAAAAATCACATTCTCAAATCTCGATTTTACTCTCGGTTGTCGCACAATCAGCCCCGAAAATCTTCCATTTCACCACCCTCTACCCACCTCCGCCGCCGCCAAATGATGGCGGCGCTACCTCCGCCAGCGCATCGGTGCAAGGACACCGGTAGCCTGAACCGGCGATGGGCCGATCGCCTCTCTCTCCTCTGCCTTGGTTCGAAATCGAAGAGAGAGAGAGGGTAGAGATCTGATTTTTAGGTTTTGGTTTTTTTCAAAAAAAAAATTCCGGTAGAGATCTGATTTTTAGGTTTTAGTTTTTTTCAAAAAAAATTTCCCTTTGGTCCCCTCATATTTAAGATTCTTTATTTCATCCCCAAAAGGTTTCAAATAACTATTTTAAATCCCAAGTATTTATGAAAATCTGATTTTGGACCAGAAACTTTCTATTTTTATCAAGTCAGTCCCCGATTCCCAAAATGTTAAATTTCAGTCCTTAAGTTTTTTTTTTTTAAAACGTTTATTCAAACCCTATAGTCTTAGAATATCTTTAGTCATCCACTATTTTCGAGAAGCCCATTTCAGCCATTAGACTTTTAAAACTCCAGCCTTCTTTAAAATTTCAATTTAGTCCCTAAATTTTATTTTGTCACTTTAATCTTTAAATTTCAAAGTACTAAATTAGTTTAATTTTCTTTTGGCTAGACAAAGCGTTCGGAGATTTAAAGGATACATGACATTTTCGCTCTATTTTTCAAACACGTGAATTGAGATAGACTCGTCCCCAATAATTAATTTAAATTATAATTGCATGTATTATGTGAATTTTAAGTGATTTAAATGCTTTGATGTATGAGACAAGACAAAAATATCTCTTATGAGATAAAAATCAGAATGTGGTTATGCATAACTTAAATGCTTTAATGCATGAGATAATGATGTGATTTTGCATAACTTAAATGCTAAAATGCATGAGACGAGACTACCTACACCATATTATTTTTAAAGAGCTTATGATTATGATAATTTGGTCATTGTATTAGTTGAATAATTAATATGTGTTCAGTTATTCTGTAAATTAATTATTGGCGATGAGTTTATTGAGTATTTCTTCGAAATGCTCATTTCGTTTTTAATAGTTTTTGCAGATTTCGGAAATGATAGCGAATGAAAGTGCAGCGGTGGCAAAGTAATAATGGAGCTATATTTCTTTTAAGTCAAAATTCATGAGTTTAATAATTTATTTTGTCGTTACTTGACATATTTCAAATTTAGAATTTTATGAATGGTTTTATATAAATGTGTTTAAGTTCGTTTTGTTGATTTTCAAATAAAAAATGATGTTTAGAATTTAGTTTATTTCCGAAATAAAATCTATATCTATATAATAATATATAAAAGTAGCTGAGTTTTGACGGGAAAATTCAGTTTTTATTGTGTTTACACTCTAAAACTCAGCTTTTATTATGTTCACATTGCTACTACCACTTAAGTACTTTTATGGAGATTTTTTTTTTTACTTATTTATATTTGATTATTTGTGTTTAAACCTCTCTTTTCAGAAAATTATTCTGATCTTTTAATGTTTTGAATATTAAAAATAAGTATTTGAGTTCAGTCATATAAATTCAATGTAAAATTTTCAGTTCAAAATTATATCGAAATTGTATTACGCATCTAATACTAAATAAACTTATCGTATAAAACTTTTTATAAATATTCTTATTTTTTTAGTTATTTAGTACATCTAAAAATTCGAGCTCATTTATATTGCTTTCTATTAAATTAATTAGTATTTTTATTGAAAGTTACATTTAATATATAAATAATTTTTTACAATAATTGTGATATTTTATTTGTCTCAATCTTATGGATGAATAATTTCGTTCGGTCATACCAATCAATGTCTAATTTTCATTTTCATTTTCATTTTCATTTACATCGAATATTTAGTCAAGTTGTATTAAATTTTGTTATAAATAATCATAATTTTAAGTTCTTTGTTACATATAAATAATAACCTTCTTTTCTATATCAGATTATTTATCAAAATGAATTTATTTACAATTACATTTAATTATTATTTAATTTTTATTCCAAAAAGTCTCATGTCACATTTTTTAACATTAACGGTTAAAAAATTTGTTTATATTGCTTTGAAATTATATAGTTATTAATGGTTTTTTGTCATAACTATTAAGTTTAAATTTTAAAAACTAATTAACTAACATGATATTAATTGTTATATTTTAATTCAATATTTATGATTCTTAAATTTCTACAACAATAAGTAAATTGTCTCCCAATTTACTTAACTGAAAATTGAGATGATCAATATTATATTATAATTTCCATTAAAAAACAATTAGTTATATAAATATTGCAAAAAGCTATAATACCATGAATTTAATGCATCTTTGTAAATCTCACAATTTCATTTTTATTTTTTATTTATTTATTTATTTTATCGAATTCGTTTCTTATATGTGTTGTTTTTCATTGTCAATGGTCAAAATAGTAAACCTTAACTTTCATAGTCATGATCTATTTTATTAACTTTTTCATCTATTGTTTGATTGTTTAGAGTACATGGACATTGGAGATCCTACATTTAAGTATTTATTTTGCAAGACAATTTTTTGGTGCGAGGGGAGAGTGGATAAGCATTATAAAACATGTCGTAATCCGAAGTTCTCACTTTGTTGTGGAGAGAACACGATTTGGTTTGAGCGATTTGTAGTAATATTTCAAACCAAACCATTTAAAACTATTTGAGATTTTTTCAAACCAAACCAAATCAAACTATTTTTTGCGGTTTGGTGCGGTTTGAAACTGCAGATTGCTGATGAATGAATTAGTATATTTCAAAGTGAGCTCAAAGACACATATTCTTCTAAAATTTCGAGTTGAAACTAGCTCAATAATATTATTAAGTTTCTAATTGAGTGCTTTATTGTGAATCAATTCATGTTGACAAGTAAACTAATTATTTAGAAGCAAACTGTAGTTAGCTCTTATATTAAAAATTTTATTTTAAGAAAATGTCTTGGATGATGATTATGAAGTGTAGGAGCAAGAATTATTTTCAAATGGTTGTAGATTTGAACAAATTAATTTTTAACTCCTTAATTTTGATTTGTTGACAATAAAAAGTGTGTTGTATTTTTTCTTTTAAAATTGAATGTTTGCCTTCATTTTTATTTTTTTAATTTTTTAAAATTTGGCAGGTTAGCTGTTTGAAATTGCGATTTTGACAATTGAAACCTAAATCAAATCGTTTAAGGCGGTTTGCAATTTTTCCAAAGTGCACCAAACCAAACCATTTGTTGCGGTTTAGTTCGATTTCACGGTTTATTTGTTCACCCCTACTTTGTTGTATGCAAGAGAAAGTGAAGATTCCTCATCATTCTCTTATTTTGAAAGACTTTTTATATGGTAGAGACGACAGGATTAAGAATTTCGTTGAGAAAATTCGGACATATAATATGATGTTTTCGTTCACTTCTATGGGGGAATAGATAATGGGCTAAATGATAGTAGATGGTCTCCCGTCTTCAGATTACACGGTCAAAATTTCCCTAGGATTGGAAGTCTAATGCCTGATGATAGTTCAATTCTGCAATCTGCTCGCTTTACATTGTTGACAATGTGAATGAGGTTGAAAGTAGAAAAAGTGTCGTGGGGTACGCGTTATGTATTCATTATTTTTATATTTATATTGTTTAAGGATAATTTTGTTGTGATAGTCTAAAATTTAATTTATGTATTTTAATGTCCCCTGGTAGGAGTGAATCATGCGATTCAATGTTGCGTGATTGTATAGTTTCTGATTTGAAGGATATGCTAGACAAATACAACACATTGTTAAGGCAGTTTAGGTCGTTTTTGAGAAAATATGATTGAGAAAAATACTTCAAATTTAAGACTTATACTTATTGGTTGGTGGGCGACTGATGATAGCCAATATGATTTTCCTATTGTCGATGAAATTATCGAATTGATTGTCGGTGGATTTTGATACACGTCCTGGACACAGGGATATCATTATTGCCCACGTGGTGGACCGTTTACAGTGAATGAGTAAAGGACACAAGTTCTTTATGAGAAATATTGATCATACACATGGATTGTGCAATGGAACAAGGTTGATAGTTACAAAACTTGGGGACCATGTTCTAAAAGGTCAAATTCTTTCTAGCATCAATGCAGGACACAAGTTCTTTATTCCAATGATATCGTTGAGCCCTTCTGATTCTAGGATACCTATTAGACTTCAAAGAAGACAATTTCCATTGATGGTGTCCTATGTCATGACTATCAATAAGAGTCAAAGACAATCATTCTCGCACGTGGGACTTCTTCTTAAACGACTGGTGTTTACACATGGACAACTTTGTGTTGCGATTTCTAGGGTGACAAACCATTCCGGATTAAAGATGTTGATTTGTGATAAGAATGGAAGACCAATAAAATCAACAAACAATTATGTGTACAAATAAGTATTCCAGAATTTGTAGTCATATGAAACCAATAAATGATGATCTTATCTCTTATTTTTAAAATTTATTTATTTTATCTAAAAGATTCATCTAATTTCACATTGAATTATATTTATTTGGATGTTTCTTCCCGTGCATTGCACGGATGATTCACTAGTTAGATTTAAAGGATGAAGTGGCGTCTTGGGTTATTAGAATTTGGTGCGTTACAACAATCGTGTCAGAAGTACAATTGTAACTTTATTTCAATTTGTAATTAGTTACAATTGCAATTTTAAAATCACCACCACTAATCACCGCCTAAAACCATCACTACCAACCACAACCAATAACCACCTAAAACCATCACCACCAACCACCACATATGGCCATGGTTGTTGGAGTGCACTTTCTAGACTTGCAGGTATTATCACCACCTAAAACCATCACAACCAACCACCACCACCATCAATCATCGCCAACGACCACCACCATCATCATCAACACTTTTCCAGCACTCATAACCTATTCCCCCACTCTCTTTGCTTCTAGGTTTTCAGGAACTTTCCAAGACCACTACCTTCGCCAATATCTCTGCCATTACGCCGCTCTCTATCTTCACTCCCTTCTACTCCCGACTTTTCTATCATGCTCTCTTCCTCTTCTACTTCAAGGGCTTTTTGTCTCAATCCTCTATCCGTTTGACTTTCTTCACTAATTGGCATTCAGGACCAAGATCGAAACCCTAGCTACCAACTGCTGCATCACAATCACTATCAATGCCAGAAAATATCGACTGGTGTGACTCTGTAAAAAACCACAAAAATAGTGAGCAATGCTAAGGAAGAGGTTGTAGCGCTCTTCCCGGCGAACTCTGGTGACGAGCAGGTTCTCTCCTCAAGCTCTTCTCTTGCTGCTACCGTCACTCCAACAATGTCGTAAAAGCAGATCATTTGATATTAGTGCTTGGCTCTAAAATTGGTATATCTATCCTTTAAATTCTTGCTCTTGCTATTGTTCACCATATTCAAAATAAATAAATAAATAAATAAAACAAATATTACAAGAAAAATCAAGGAAAGACATTTATAACTCCAACTTGAATGAAAGAGCATTGAGGGTGAAATTGATTGTAGGGAGTTTTGGGGGTTAGAAAATGTAAATTGAAAGATTTTTAATGATTATGGATTTAATACAAATAAAATGAGATTTATAATAAATAAATTTTGAGATAAAACTTGAAAGTAAATTTGATTCAAAAATAATTAAATTTGGACTTAATATGTATTGGATAAAGTTTTTGGCTTAAAAGTGAAATAATAATTTTGTACAACTTTAAAATCAGAAATTGGACTAATGATTTAAATGAAATTAAATTTTTATCTTATAGTCTTAAAATAATAATTTTACTAGACGAGTGCGCTAATTTTCAAAATAGTGACTGTTAAGATTGGAGAGTCGTAGTGACAAGTTCAGTATAACTAAGTTTTAAACTTGAAAATTTTTCGGTCGCTACACAAGCCAAGGCTAGTGAGGTGAAAAAAGAAAGAGAAAACATTTTCCACACTAGGTGTCTTGTGAAGGATAAGGCTTGTAGTGTCATTATCGATAGAGGTAGTTGCACAAATGTGGCTAGTGCTCGTATGGTGAAGAAGTTGGGATTACCGGTGATGAAGCATCCAAATCCTTACAAATTGCAATAGTTGAGTGATTATGGAGAGTTAAGGGTGAGTAAGCAAGTCCTTCTTACCTTCAATATAGTGACTTATAGTGACCAAGTACTTTGTGATGTGGTCCCCATGCAAGCCACTCACATACTTTTGGGTAGACCATGACAATATGATAGGAAGGTGGTTCATGATGGAAGGAAGAACCGGTATAGTTTCCCAATGAATGGGAAACAAGTGATACTACTACCTTTGAGTCCAAAGAAGGTCTATAAGGATCAAATGAAGCTCAAGAGGGAGGTAGAGGAGAAAGAGAAGAGTAAAGAAAAAGGAGAGTTGAGTGAAAAAAAGAATGGAAAAAGGAGTGGAGAAAGAAGTGAGGGAGAGAGTGAAAAGAATAAAGGAGAGGAAAAGGGGAACAAAAAGAAAGCAAATTTTTATGCTAATATTAATAGTGTATAAGGAGTCCCTCCTTACACTTGATGAATATCACAACTCCCTCCCCGATTTAGATACTTCTTTGTTGGAGAAATTTGAAGATGTGTTCCCGGAGGATATGCCTAGTGGACTTCTACCCATTAGAAGCATCGAGCATCAAATTGATTTCAATATCGGAGCCGTCATTCTAAATAGACCGGCTTATCGAAGTAACCCGGAGGAGACTAAGGAATTTCAAAGGCAAGTGGAGAAGTTGATGGGCAAGAGATATGTTCCACAGAGTATGAGTCCTTGTGCCGTTTCCGTGCTCCTAGTGCCAAAAAAGAATGGGACTTATAGGATGTATGTTGATTTTCGAGCTGTCAACAAAATAACAGTAAAGTATCGCCATCATATTCCTAGATTAGATGACATGATTGATGAATTACACGGTTCTTGCATTTCAAGTAAAAAAGATTTCAAAAGTGGATACCATGAAATTAGAATGAGAGAAGGGGATGAATGAAAAACTCATTTAAAACTAAGAATGGTTTGTATGAATGGTTGGTTATGCCATTTGGTCCCACTAATGCACTGGGTACTTTTATAAGATTGATGAATCATGTTTTTCGTGCATTTATTGAGAAATTTGTGATAGTCTATTTTGATGATATTTTAATTTATAGCAAAAACTTAGAAGAGCATGTAAAACACTTGAGATGTGTGCTTTTGATTTTAAAAGAAGAAAAATTACTTGTCAATTCAACAAGTGTCATTTTTGCATGGAAAGTGTCATTTTTCTTGGCTTTGTTGTTAGGACAAAGGGAATTTAGATTGATGAGGAGAAGATCAAGGCCAATAAGGAACGGCCAACTCCCAAAAGTGTCACAAAGGTAATAAGTTTTCATGGACTAGCTATTTTTATCATCGTTTTGTAAAAAAAATTAGTACTCTAGTTTCACCACTTACCGAGGTTGTTAAAAAAATGTTGGTTTTAAATGGGGGAAGGCACAAGACATGACTTTTTATGAAATAAAAGAAATATTGTGCATCGAACCCGTTTTAGCATTACCTAATTTTGACAAAACCTTTTGAGGTTGAATATGATGCCATAAGGATAGGTATTGAAGCGGTATTGATGTAAGAGAAGAGGCCCATTGCTTACTTTGTGAGAAACTCAACGGGGCCACCATGAACTACCCAACGTATGACAAGGAGCTCTATACCTTGGTAAGGGCATTGGAGACATGACACCACTACTTGAGGGCAAGGGAGTTCATTATCCATACTGAACATGAATCAAAGGAAGTCCAAATTATAATAACTTGGTAATGGTCAATTCCAAATCATCGAGAAAATTAATAACAACGTATACAAGCTCGATCTCCCAGGTGAATACAACGTTTATGCTATTTTTAATGTTTCTGATTTGTCTCCTTTTGATGTAGGTGAAGATTCGAGGTTGAATCCTTTTCAAGAGGGGGGATGATGAGAATCATGGAGGTCAAACCTCGATAGTGTGTCGGTGGGACCCATGACGAGATCCAAAGCTAAGGAGTTTCAAGAATTGATGGTGGGACTCGTTCACAAATTATGGAGTCGATTCTGAACGGAAGATAACCTCAATACCAACATCACATACATTGCAATTGAAGATGATGGCCAAACAGAGCACCATGTGATCACGCAGAAGGAATAGTGGGCGATCGCACATGCCAAATCAACAGGAAATGGTTAGAATGTTGTGTTCAGCCAGAAGGAACCCCATAGGATTGTGTGATCTTTCCCCCTTGCAATCGCACGTGTCGGACTCAGATTTCGCTAGATTTTTATTTTTTTCCGATTTTTATTTATTCACTATTTATTTGTACTATAAATACCAAACAAGACTAAAACCCTAGTTTCTTAACTTTGAAGCTCATGTGTTGTAGGACATTATGAGGTAAACATCCTCTCTTTAATCTTATTCTCTTAGGAATTTCTTTAACTTCATTAGAGTTTATTATTCTTGAGTTGTTGATTCCACAATCTTGATATTTACTTATTTCTATCCATTGGATTAGGGTTTATTCCTTGAAATTTTGGTTAGATTAAGTTTGGGTCAAGATTCATTTTTATCAATTTTAGCTTTCTTAGGTTGATTCAAGTTGTTGTGGAGATTTTTTGTCAACATACCAAAGGGGTTCACACCATAAATGTTGATAATTGTAGAGCCAAGATTTAGGTCAAGATCCTAGTTTCCATTATTTTTCATATAGTTTGAGGAGAAAAAGGAAATAATTCACTTTTGTTCCAATTGGTTTTCATAAAGAGTTTGAGAGAAAAAAAAAACTCCCTTTTGTCCAACTTAAATAATTTTCTCTTGAAATTTTAGTCCTTCAAACTTTTATCATCATCCGACTTAATTCACATACAATCATCATTTTTTCCCGGTCTTAATCAACGTTTGAATGTTTGTTAGTTAGTTCCCAAACTTTGTAACCGTTTCCTTTTTGCCATGTTTTACCAATTTCCACTTATGTTTAACAAAAACCATCCAAACATGAATTTATCCTACAATAATAGATAAGAATTTTAACAAAACTAACTAGTAATTTATAAAATTGATTACTAATATTTACTTTTAACAGCCCAAATAGATGTAGAAATCACACCGATGCCCAAGATGGTAAGCGATCGATTGACCATGGATCAATCACATCCTAAAAGGATAATACGGTAAACATTGGAGTTTATGTAGGCGTGCCGACATAGGACTTTAACTTGTGACGAATAATTCTACCCTTACATATAGTATCATAAATAGATACATTTGTGTTGCGGGAGGAATAATTACACTCACAAATAAGAACTATGCTCTTCGTACATATTTATTTACAGTTTGAGTTAGAGATTTAACATTTAGCAAACATCCATTATTTTATCAATTATGCTTGTTGTACAATACATATGAAAAGCATCTTGACAATATTGCCCCCTAGGGTATAGTTCAGTTGGTTGAAAGGTGAAAGTGAGAAATCTCAGTTGAGCTTACAGCTGCAAGGTGAGAGTTCGAATATTACATTTGGTATAAATAAGGTTGCATATCCAGTTAAACACCAAGCCCTCAATCCTGCTCTATTGAGACACATTTCGCGATTTACATCATCTACAACTCCCTAGGGCAGGGGCTCCTAAAGTTGGAGTTCAACCTTTTTTTCTTGAAAATATTTTGTGAAATGACCAAATTGCCCAGTCTAAACTAGAAAATTCATGAAAGTTCCATTAACTTGTTCAAAAAGTGCCCACGGTAAAAAATCACATAAATGATTCCAAAGTTCATTCCAAATCTCTAAACAATTGATATCGTTCGACGGCAGTGGTCAAAGGAATTGAAATTATAATTTTTATTTATTTGACTTTTCTAGGTAAGATGTGTGGTTAAAAATTAGTAAAGAGAAATTTTAGTGGTTGAAAAGTGGTTTGGGAAATTCTGCCCATTATAATTTAGATTTTAAATACTGGCCGAACGGTGCCAGATTTCCAGTAATGTCTCCACATTAATTTGTTCAAAAAGTGCCCCTGTTGACGCATTACCCAATTTAAAGGCCTAGTGAAATGGCCTAAGAAACGAAGCCCAGTTGGAGAGTTTAAAGAATAGGTCCAAATAAACTCACGTGCAGGGCCGAAAGTAGAGTGATGGAGCAAGGAGACCAACATCTCCCAAGCCAATAAAAACGCCCAAGGTCTGGGCAAATGCGACGATTCGTTATTACAAAATGACAGTTGTTAAGAAATTAAAGGGCAATCTTATCACATACCCATGATCCAAAAATTTTGGCCAAATATTTGGAGTAATGACAGCGGTTAAGCACAACGGTTTCTTGACAACTCGTCCATTATAGAGAAAGTGGACGGTTACAGGGTGACGAAGCGATTTGCAAGGAGTTATGGAAGTGGGAAACTGTTTAAGGTGTATAAAAGAAAAAAGAGAAATTGAAAGGAAAAGAGAATATGTAATTTACTTTCATTTTAATTTTCTTGTCAAACTTTCGTTTATCTTGTATGCTTGTGCCCCTTGGAGGCATTTTGTATTCGTTGTAATATTTAGAAATAAAGCACCCCTCATTGAGACTTTGTCTTGAGAGGCTGTTGTTCCAGAAACATCGTCTGAATCTCATTTTAATTGTTAGCCTGACTATGCGCGAACAATTTGGCATGCCCGGTGAGACAAATTTGGTGTGTTTTGAAGGTACAAAAGTGAAGCATCATGCCTCATAAGAACTCCGATAAGGATCCAGCAAGCCATCGACTCCATCCTGTGATCGAGAGATACGAGGAGGAATAAAGTACTCCAGGAATAGAGAAAGAAAGTCAGAGCCTTTACGGACCAATGACGAAATTGAGTTCTCGAACCATCCGTGGATTACTTGGTGAACCTATTCAAGATGTGGTTGAATAGGTAAATCTGCAATATATTCATAATATGGAAAAGTTTATTCAAAATGAAAGAATACACTACGACAATATAGCCAAACAATTAAAGACTTTACATGACACCATGAATAAGTTAATAGGCTAAGTTTGTCAGTCAACTTTTCCACATATAGGGCATCACTTTTGTAGCAACCAAGAAAATTTCATGTATTAATAATTATTTTAAATTATTAAAAACATTTCTCTATGATCTCACCTATTTTAAATTAAAAAATCGAAATGTGTTCGTCTAGCTGAGTCGAGTAATTTCGAGCCAAATATGAAATCGAGTCCAATTCAATTTTAAATAAATTTCGAGTTTCTAAAATTATTTTTATTTATTTATTTTCTTTAATTCTAAAATCATTTTAATTCCAAACTATTTTTAAAGCCCAAATTACCAGATTTACTTTATTCGATCCAGTTGAATTCAAGCGTATTATTTTCTCGAGTTCCATTTATTGTTTATCAAGATTTCCATAAAATATCCTAATATAACCTATACTTCCACCAACTTCCACCAACTATATCAAATCCCATTACCCCATTAGATTCTCTCACACTACACCAGCCCACTCCTTAGCATCATCAACACTCTCTCACGACACAAACCACAACTCTGATTCCAACAACCCCAAGCTGATTATCAACGATAAGAATTCCTCAATCCTTGGCCAACATTATTCACAACAAACTCAAACTTCTTCAATCAGTCTTCACCTCAATCCTCAAAATGCTATAGCTGCACCTCCACATAACCAACTCCACGGCCAAACTCCACTGCAAGGGCGAACCCTCAATCTGAAATTGATACCCAACCACCATGTTCATCCATTTCACAACCTTCAACGACCACCAACACTACCATTTCCGAAGCCAACTACAAATCACGCCTACTGCACAACACCAGTCAAGCCACCACCTTCACTGCCTCATCGTAGCCCACCACCGCCATCTTCAACACCACACAAAACTGACTCCAATCAACGCCACCTCCAACTCACCGCCAACGGTCCGCCACCAACACACCAAAACTCCAACACTGACAATATCCAATCAACACCAAAATCGACCCAAAACCAGGAGTAAAAGTTAACCCAACACTTACCTCATCCCCAGGTACATTCAACCGTAGTGTCGCCGGATTTACCAACGAAAATCGCAGCCCAAGTTTCGAGCTTTGAGCCTTGGTTTCACCTTGTTTTTGACACCCAAAGTCGAGCCCACAACCTCTCTACCCCGCACCTACGCCACCACGCGACAGTGGCGCTGTCGCCGACTTCTCGGCCAACAGTTGAACTCGGCGGAGCCCATCGCCGAGTACTCCTCTCTCTCTGTTGACTAAAAACGTAAGAGAGAGAGAGAGAGAGAGAGAGAGAGAGAGAGAGAGAGAGAGAGAGAGAGAGAGAGAGAGAGAGAGAGAGTGAAATATATGTATATATCTTTTATATTTTAATTTTTGTGAAAATTGCCTCACTAGTCCCCAGCTTTACAATATGATTTTATTCCAGTACCAAGTTTTGCTGATTATTTATTTCAGCCCCTTCAGTTCCTAAAATGTTTATTCCAGTCCCTAATCTCAAGTCATTTTCGCAAATCAGTCCCAAATCTTTACACCTTATCATTCTAGCCACAAGTTTTGAAAGTTGTCTATTTTAGTCCCTTTTGTTTTAAAAATTCTATTTTAGTCCCAAAATCTTTTAATTTCAACTATGATTAGATTTCAATTTAACCCCCTAAAGTTCTATTTCTTATTTTAAAACTAAATTTCCGAAAGACTAATTTAACTTATTTTTCTATTTGGCTAGATGAGGCGTGCTGAGATTTTGAAGATCGAAATTATTTCCCGCTTGATTTTGCACTTGTTAAATTTAAGGTAGACTGCCCTTATTAATTGATTTAAATTATGATTGCATGTGAATGTGTATGTTATGTGACTTATGTGGAATTTATTTCATGAAATGATACGAGAATATATTTCTTATGAAATATTTATGTTGTTATGCTTGTCATAACTTATATGCTTTTATGCATGAGAAAGAAGAGAATATATTGCAAGATAAATGATAATGTTATGCATAACTTATGTGCCTTAAGTGCACGAGACAAGACTACCCACACCCGATAATTTTAAAAAGCCTATGATTTTTCAAAGAGAAGCCATATGCTTTAATGCACGAGAAGAGACTACCAACACCCTATGATTACTAAAGAACCTGTGTTTATGTGTTCAATTATAATGTAGATTAATTAATTGGTGATGAGTCTACTGAGTATTTCTATGAAATGCTCATTTCTATTTTAACAATATTTGCAGATTTTGGAGAGGATGGTAAGTGATGGACGATGGTGGCAATAGTCATTAAATAATCGAAAATCTTATTTTGATGATCCGTATTTCTAAACTTTGGATATTTTTGAGATTTTTAATTATTTGAGAAATTATGGCATTGTCAAATCTTTTGTATTATTAATGGCCCGATTCATTATTTTGAATTGTTTCATAAATGTTTTCAAATGTTATCGACCATTGGAGTTTTATTTAACATTGCTAAAAATGAATTTCAGCTATTTCTTCCGCTAAAATATTACTTTAAAGGTTAGATCAGACGATGTCGTGGTGAACCGGGTATTTAGAATTCGGGGAGCTACAACTTTCAAGCGAGAATGATTGTGAGACATAATCCCACAGTTGTAAGTCCAAATCAGGGAAGCCACTTAATGGACCATCCTCTTCAAACCAGGGGGTGTTGGAACGGCATGTTTAAGTAGTGGCAATGGGACGCCAAACTTGGGGAGTAACCAAAATGCAAGAGATAATGTCCAAAATAATGGACAAAGTACCCCAGATATTAATGATGGAGGAAATAGTTAGGCTAATGTTAACAATGGTTTAAACAATGGCGTTTTCACTACTACGAATCCAGTACCAAATTTTAGGCCTCAAGGATACCACCAGGGAACCAACTTATTGGTGTTCCTTATGATCCCAATGTCTAGTTGAGAGATCAAATTATCGATATTGTACGAGATCAAATGGATGTCGGAATGCGTCCTTGTATTAGGCCGACTTACACAAAGCCATACCTTGATTGGGTAGATCTAGCATATAGATGATGTAGGGGGGACAAAGTACCAGAATTCTCGTTGTTCATGGGCCTGGGAGAAGTTTCTACTCTAGAACATTACATTGCAGTGTGGAGAAGTAACTGATTATCATAAGATGAGACTATTTTGTAATTCATTAACAGGAATAGCCTTCTCATGGTTCATTAACTTGCCAGCGAATTCTGTTCAAGCATGGTAGCAACTAGAACAATTGTTCCATGCTCAATTTTATAAATCTGAATCCGAAGTTACTTTGGCTGATTTAGCAAATTTACGCCAAATGCCAAATGAATGGACAGAAGGTTTCCTTCAGAGGTTCAAAACAGCCAAGGGAAAATGTTTTGTTCCTTTTTCTGAAAAGGAATTTGTCAAAATCTCTCAAAGTTGTTTGAGTTTTGACTTGAAAAGGAAGTTCAAAGATAGGAAATTTCCTGACTTGTTCGTGTTGAGTGCCAATATGATTAGATATGAACGTCTAATAAGAGAAGAAGAACAAATTAAAATTCTAGCAAAGGGACTTATTATAGAGACCCGAATTTTGACGTTCACATGGTTGATGATGAATATTATGACCAGAATGAAATATGTTTGACTGAATTGATTAAAGAAGATGCATATGCTTGCCCTTTTAGCAGCCGAATAAAATGTAATGGTAAAAAACGAGCCTATAGGAGATAAAAACAAAAAGGCTAGGATGTTTTCATTTGATGTGACAAAAGCTGACCTTATATTTGATAAATTATATAAGGATAATCAAATAAAATTGACCGATTAGCATAAATTTCCAAAACCTGAACAAATCAAAGGTAAAAAATATTGTAAATGGCATAATGCGCGATCTCACATTGCTAAAAATTGCTTGATTTTCCATCATGTATTGTAGGATGTTATCGAATCTGGGCTAATTACTTTTGGAGCCAAAGAGAAGATGACAGTGGATGAAAATCCTTTCCCACAGCCACTTGGGGTGAACATGATGGCAACTGGCTTCGAAGATGAGTTGCCAAAATTCAAGTTGGTCATAGATGACGGAAGAGAATATTTGGAATGCCACACACTAGTGTTTTAGAGATACTCAAAGGAAGGAACCTAAAAAAGGTGAAGGTACCTTGTGTGCTAGATGCAAAGGGGGAGTGAGCGAGCCCATCAGAAAAAATAGGGTCGTGGGGTTATTACAATTATCCTTACGTCGTTCCCAGTTTTCAGCGCGACAGGAGACGAAGTATGCCAATTTATAGAAAATCGCCTTTTAAAAGGTAGTATAGGTCGATGAATAGTGAGAGGACATTTAGACCACAACCTCGTCAGCTAAATGTATGGCATTCATTCGAGTATAACACAAGGAAGGTTGTACCTTTTAATGAGATGACCAAGACTCAACAAAGATGTTTCCAGAGAAATTATGGGAGGATGATGAGGCAACAGCAGGAGTTATCACATCTTAAGGCACCTAAATTACTCGAGGTGGCTAACAAGAATGTCCTCTATGATAATAAGGAAACTAGTATAGGGGACTTAATGAAGAAACACCGAAGAGTTCTTCTGGGAAGTCAAAATTTGAACGCAGTAAATAAAACGAAGATGAGGAAGATCAGGGGCAAACCCCTTGCCATTCAATTCAGTACTCTACCTCCGGTTATGGCTAATAATTATTTGTTTTCCAATGAATTTAAAAGTAAGGAGAATGATGAGGAAGGGAGAGAAGATGATAAGGAGGAAGCCTGCGTGCTAATATGTGAAGAAGGCCAAACATCTTAGGAGGTATTTCATGAGAAGAGGATGATGGCATGATAGACATTCAAGAGGAAATCAATTTAGAAGCAGAAGGGAAAAGGAGGGGAGTATTGTGCAATAAATTATTTAAGCAACTATACCAAGAAGGTGTCCATGAAGTAGATCTGTTGGGCGAACCTTCTGGACACTCTTTTGACTTTTATGTGCTATATGGGACGCCTAAAAGGAGAGAAAGAGTACCATGATCTGAAAAGTATGGATCACCTCCTAGGATACTACCTCCTCCTATAGGTTGGTTCACGGATGAAGAACTGCGAGAGGAAAGTGAAAAGAAAGTCTAAGACACAAAGACTCCAAGTGAAACCCTGTAGATCAATTTGATAAGAGAGGTCAATTCAGTGGAAGACAAGCAAGAAGTAAATATAGATGCAGCAGAGAAGGTTATCTTCAAAAAGCCATCTGTAAAGCTGACTAAACACTTAGGGTCGTTGTATGTAAAGGCCTTAGTCAATGGTATACCTATGTTGAAACTGCTTATCGACAATGGGGCAGCCATAAATATTATCCCGTCCAAAATGATAAGGAAGTTTGCAAAAATAGAAAGTGATATGATCCCGACAGAGGTGATCCTCACAAGGTTCAATGGTGTAGCCATAATTTTCTTTGTGACAGATGGTCCTACTAGTTACAATGTGCTGTTAGGGAGAGATTGGAAACATGGGAGTCGTTGCATAACTTCATCGCTCCATCAGTGCCTGGTTTTTTGGAATGATAAAGGGGAAGCAAAAGTCATGCAAACATATCACAAGCCTTTTGTTACAGAAGCAAACTCCGTGGAGAGGTTCATGTATGAAGGGAATTATAAACCTGTCAGAATATTACAAGATGGGGAAGAAACTCAGATCGTCGCATAGAGCGAGGAGCGATTTTTAGTGGGTGCGCTTACTGAAACATTTAATCAAATGAGGCCAAACATAGTGGCCTCCAAGAGCCTGTGATCTGGGCACATAATGTACTTATTTATGGATGGATATTCAGGGTATAACCAAATTTACATAGCTGAAGAAGATGTACATAAAACTTCCTTTAGGTGTCCTGGGGCTTTAGGATGCTTTGAGTGGGTAGTTATGCCTTTCGGCCTGAAAAATGCACGAGCCATCTATTAAAGAGCAATGAACTTAATTTTCCATAATATGATAGGAGAATTTGTTGAAGTCTATTAGATGATATAGTGGTCAAATCACTTAAGAAGGAAGACCATTTTCGGCAATTAAAACGTTCGTTTGAGCAAATAAGGCAATACAAGCTAAAATTGAATATTTTGAAGTGTGCATTTGGCGTTAATGTAAGAAATTTCCTTGTTTTTCATCTGGAAGATTTATTCCCCATCGTCCAAGCAACATACGTTTATAATAATGGCAACAGATTTCTTCACTAAATACCCGGAAACAATACCCTTAAAAGAGATCTCTCAGGAAAATATAATAGAGCTCATTCGGGATCATATTATTTATCGATTTGGGATACCTCAAACTTTGATGATGGATCACAGAATTTCTTTAAATGGAGATCAAGTGAAGGAATTTTGAGCGAATTCAAAGTTCAAATTGTGAATTCGACGCCTTATTACGCTCAATCTAACGAGCAAGCAGAATCTTTTAATAAGATTCTAAAAAACATCATAAGGGAAATGATAAATGAAAATGCCAGGAATTGGCAAGAGTGGTTGAACAAAGCTATGGGCCTATAGGACGTCACTGCGATCAAGTACTCAAGTAACTCCATTTTAGCTTACTTATGGAAAAGAGGCTGTATTGCCTATTGAGATTAATGTACAATCGATCAGAGTACGATTGCAAAATAATTTGAGCAACAATGAACATACAGAGTTATTGGTACAAAATCTATTATAATTGAACGAGTTAAAGTGAAATGTCCAAGATATATTGCAAATCCAAAAGCAGAAAGTGGATAAGTATTATAATAAAAAGGTTATAGCCAAGTCCTTTAGTGTGGGCGACTTAGTTTGGAAGACAATACTCCCTTTAGACAGCAAAGACCCAAAATGTGGGAAATGGTCGCCCAATTGGGAAGGACCATATAAAGTAAGAAATTTGTTACCTAATGGAGCTTATCATTTAGAAGATTTAGATGACATAAGGCACGTAAGGTTTATTAATGGTAGGTATTTAAAGAAATGTGTTCCTTCTGTGTAGGACAGTGAACAAGTATGAGAAAATGCCACGCCTAAATAAAGTCTGGGTACTGTATGCATATCATATAGAATATCATTGAAGCAAATTAAAGGAGTTGAGTGATTCTGTTTACATAAAAGAACTAAAATATGTTCCAATAGGATCTTTCATTGTCAAAATTTTTACAAATCAAGAAATACAAATACAAAAGCCATACAATACGCAGTTTAGAAGCAGGTTGTTATTCCCTTAACAACTATTACAAAGGGCAAATAAATTGGTCTTCATCGCCTCCATGAAATCTCTCGTTGCAAGGATGGGCGAACGACCCAAGAAGTGCCACTAGCAAGCTGCCTACATCATCTTCCTAAATGCATCGCTGCAAAGGAAAGCCTTGGGAGCTCTTCCAACAGGTAAATAGCCAACGAAGCAATCTCAACAAGCTATTCTATCGCATCAAGAACTCCTACTAGAGATCGTGAATGAAAAGGGCGCTGAGAAGACATTTATTGGCCAACTAAATGGCCAAAGAAGCACTCCCCACAGGCCGGGTTCTGAGAAGACCTTCATCGGCCAAAAAAACATTTCCTATATCTTCCATGCCGAAGAAAACATCAATGAAAAAGGTACGATTGGAAAAAGGTTGAACGATTCATTTCTGATAAGAAAAAGAAAAGTTGATCTTGGAGATATAAAGAATCAATCATTTGAACATCAGAAGACAATACCATGTTGGTAATGAGAGTGAATACAACGATGGTATAAACTATAAAGAGAGTGTAGTTTTATTAGAAGGTCAGAAGGCAAATAGGCGGAATGTGAAGGGCCATGGTATGCATAGTAACTGAAATTGAAGATCCAAATCTTGTGAAAGAAAAATTCATCGGAACACTAAGAATTTCTCTACGTAATAATTTGTGCGTGAATATGACAAAAAAAATTAATAATTGAAATTAATTTTTTCCATATTGGGGGTAATTGTTGATACATAAAAATACCCAATTTAAAGGCCTAGTGAAATGGCTCAATGAACAAAGCCTAGTTGCAGAGTTTAAAGAATAGGTTCAATTAAATCCACGTGCATGCCCGAAAGCAAAGTGACCAAGTGAGGAGACCAGCATCGCCCAAGCCTAGAAAGTGCCCAAGGTCTGGGCAAACGCGGCGATTAATTATTACAAAATGGCAGTTGTTAAGCAGTTAATGTGAAATCTTATTACATCTCCACGATCTAGGAAATTCGCTGAATATTTGGAGTAATGGCAATGGTTAAGCACGATGGTTTCATGGCATGTCATCCATTATGGAGAAAGTGGAAGGTTATATGGTGACGAAGCGATTTGCAAGTTGTTATGAAAGTGGGAAACTGTTCAAGGAGTATAAAAGAAAAAAGTGAACATGGAAGGAAAAACCAATCAATGAACTCTCAAATAGAGAATATGTAATTTAATTTCATTTTAATTTTCTTGTCAAACTTTCGTTTATCTTGTATGCTTGCGCCCCTTGGAGGCATTTTGTCTTCCTTGTAAACTTAAAAAATAAAGCACTCCTCGTTAGGATTTTGTTTCGAGAGGTTGTTGTTCTTTAGGCATCATCTGAATCTCATTTTAATTGTTAGCCCAACTCCGCGCAAAACAGTCCCCCACAGTCAAAATCGCAGAATACCATTTTTTCTTCTTCAGCATTTGAGATCTCCAAATGAAGGATTGTTGCGATCGGCGGTTCCTTCCAGATCATGTTGTTCGGAGGTCCGTTGAAGCTGGGTTAGCAGTCAAACATAATAGCCCAAAAATAGATTAAAGTGCTATCGCAACTCAATTGGTGAATTGGATAGTTTCTTTTTTATTATCATACCTCAAGGAAGAAAATTCTATATACTCGAGGATCCAAAACTTTAACAATGGCCAGTGCAAGGGACGTTTTCTTGCAGTACTTCTCATTTCTCAAACTTATTTAGCATACTCTTAGCTAGGATTCTAAGTTTCTAACAAATTTAATTGAATTGCTGGACTCTTGTATCAAGCTTCCTCGTAGTTCTTGAAGATTATGATCATCGATAGACTGCACTAGCATTTTTGTCTCGAATAGAATGTCACCATTGAAAGAAGAAGAAGAACCAAAAATTGTTGGGACCATGGATATTTTAATTTTGTCCAATCCCAATCCCAAGCCCAAACCCCAGGCCCAAGTGAGGTTCCAACCCAAAACCAATCGGTAATGGGTGGAGTAGCTCACTTGGGTTATATGATGGTTTATTTCCTTCCTTACAACAGATTTGAGATTGTTTGCATCCCAACAATCTCTCCCTCAAACAAGGCCCACTATGTACACCTGGTCCATCTAGCCCTCCCTCAAGATAAATCCCGTCAAATCTCCTCATGCTCAAAGAGATCACCATTCACCGAGATAATCCACCATAGCCGCTGCACACTATGTTACCATGGATCTTTCCATCTCGTGAGAAACCACAGGAATTCTTCATCTTGAGGCTCATCATCTCGATTCATCTGCCATTGTTAGGAAGTCACATCCACTCGATCGTGCGTCCACCAGACAATCTTTCCGGCTCTGATACCACTTGTTGGGACCATAGATATTTTAATGGGAAAAGTACAAAACTATACAACTAAAACTTTCACTTTTTAAACATAACAAACTTAAGATTTTTTTTTTTTTTTTTAAATCAGGTGTTAATTAATTAATTAATTAATTAATATAATATTATAATAATTATCATTTATATATCAAATTAAAACTCATATAATATTACATAATAAAATCAAAACAATATCTAATCCACAACCACTCCATCCCAACCCAACCCAACCCCGCACTCACCCCATCCCACCCCCGAAAACCCACCCACCCCACCCCACCCCACCCCAACTCAAAAAATGACTTTTTTCCTTTTATTTTTCCACACTCACCCCCACCCCGACACCACCCCACCCACCCACCCACCCACCCTACCCCACCCCACCCACCCACCCCACCCCACCCCACTCCATTCCACTCCACCACACCACAAGAATGATTTTACTTCTATTTTTTTCTCATCTCACCCACCCACCCACCCCCGTCCCACCCCACTCCACTCCTCCAAAATCCAAACCTAAACCCAACCACCCACCCACCCCTATTCCTACCCCACCAACCCCAACACAACACCACCCCACCCACCCCCACCTCACCCAAAATGATTTTTACTACTTTTCCACAACTCGCCCAGACCCTACCTATCCTACCCGCCACCTACCCCAACCCCACCCACCCCATCCAAAATTAATTTTTTTCTTCTAATTTTCCACTCCCCCACCAACCTCGCCCCAGATCCTACCCCACCTCATCGCATCCAAAATAATATTTTTCTACTACTTTTCACAACTCGTCCATCCCCAACCCCGCCACCCATCCCCACCCCACAACCCCCAATATTAATTTTTTTCTTCTAATTTTTCACACACACACCCACCCCACCCTGACCCTACCTCGCCACCCACCCCACACAAATATGATTTTTCTTCTATATTTCCACTCCCTACACACCCCACCATACCCCATCCAAAAATGATTTTTCTTCTATTTTTTCACACTTCCCCCAACCGCCCCACCCCATCCCGGCGCACCCCGTCACCCACCATACCCTATTCAAAAATGATTTTTCTTCTATTTTTTCACACTTCACCCCAACCACCTCATCTCAACCCCACCCTACCCCACCCCACCCACACACCAACCCACCCACCAAAAAATTTTTTCTTCTACTTTTCAAGCCCCCAACCCGAACTCGACCCCACCCTACCCACCACCCACCCCACTCCAAAAAATGATTTTTTTCTTCTACTTTTTCCATCCCGACCCACCAAAAAAAATGATTTTTCTCTTCTAATTTTCCATCCCCGGCCCCACCCGACCCCACCTCACCAACAAAAATGATTTTTTCTACTTTTTCTAGCCCTACCCGACCTCTACCCACCCTAAAAATGAATTTTTTTCTAATTTTTCTTCTATTTTTTCTTCTATTTTTTCACACCCAACCACACCCCACCCCACCCCAAAATGATTTTTCTTCTATTTTTTCACATCTCACCCAACCACCCATCCCACCCTACCCTAACCTACCCCACCCCACACACACACCCACCCAAAAAATAATTTTTTTCTTCTACTTTTTCCATCTTCAACCCTGACCTCGATCCCACCCTACCTACCCACCTCACTCCAAAAATGATTTTTTTCTTCTACTTTTCCCCACCCCCACGCAGACCTCGACCCCACCCTATTCTACCCCCAGCCACCCACCCCCGACTCCACTCACCCCAAAAATATAATTTTTTTTCTTCTACTTTTTTCAACCCCATCCACCCACCCCACCCCATCCCATCCCACCTCCAAAGTCGTAGTCGGTCACGCAAGGTCACATGAGATCGCAATTAGGTCATACAAGGTCACATAGAGTCACAATTACAAATTTAGTTGTAAAATCACACCCCTTGGTTACACAAAGTCACAGTTCGGTTAAACAAAGTCACAGTTAGGTCAAACGAGGTCATAGTTAGGTCATCGGAGGTCACAGTTAGGTCAAACGAGGTCACAGTTGATCACATAAAGTCGCAGTTCGTTCTCGCACATAATTGTATGTCACATCCTGTCCTTGTCCAATGGTCACACCAAGTCACAGTTGGTTACAATCTATATAATTGGTCACAATCATCCATAATTGATTACATATTATTTATTTATTGGTCATAATTACCTAATAATTGGTCACAATCATCTGTAATTAATCACAATTTATTTATTAATTTATCACAACTTACTTATTTTCTTGATCACATTCCATACTCATCATAAGTCACACAAATTAACAATTAGTCAATATTTTGATCACATTTACCTATAATTGATCTAAATTATCATATCATGGGTACATATTATTTATTTATTGGTCATAATTTACTTGTTTCCTCAATCACAATTAGTTAATATTTTTGTCACAATTACCTAATATTTGGTCACATTTCGTTTTCTCATTTTTCTTGGTCACATCTCCCATTTCTCACAAGTCACAATTAGTACATATTTGGTCACATTTACCTAATAATTGGTCACATCCCGTACTTGATCACACAAAGTTACGATTTGAACACACAAGGTCACAGTTCGATCACACAGTATCAGTTCAGTCACACAAGGTCACAGTTCGATCACACGATGTCATAGTTCGGTCACATGAGATAACAATTCGATAACATAAAGTCATAGTTCGCTAACACAAAGTCACAGCTCAGTCATATTTGACACAATTGTAGGATACGTAACATTCTAATCCAATGATCACATAAAGTCACAATCAGCACAATCTCTAATATAGTCACAATCATATATAACTAGTCACGCGTTATTTATTGTTTTGGTTACAACTTACTCGTTTCTTAGTCACAATTAATCAATATTTTTTTATCACATTTGACTAATAATTAATCACAATCATTCATAATTGATCATACATTATTTATTTATTTATTGGTCACATGAAGTCACATTTAGTTAATATTTTGGTTACAATTACCTAATAATTAGTTAAAATTATCGATCATAATATGTCACCCATCCCCTCACCCCCACCCCTTTCTTCTCCCCCTCCCCAAACCCTCGACGTTGATACTAGAAGAAGCTCCCGATTCATGTTTCCAATCACTGCCGCCACCCCTCCACGCCGATGCCAGAAGAAGCACCAGATTCATATTACCCATTACTGTCGCCGCGGGTATTAAGAAGTCATAGAACCCCAAACACTACAGTCGCCGCCACTGAACCATCACCCCCTCCCCTTCCCATGTTAATCCACCACCACTATCACCTTCATTTTCACCACCACAATCATAACTACAACAATAACAAAAAAAAAAAAAAAAAAAAAAAACAACCACCACACCACTCACATTCACCACGACGCGGCAGCGTTGAAGCCTTCGACCTAAGATCTGACCAGAAGAAATACAGGATGATGGAGCTTGAGGAGGCTCACTCTGTTACTCAAACCATCACCACTGAGAATTGTATGTAAGAAAGTCAGTGACGGCGAATAATCAGAAGAAGTGGCGTCCCAGCAATAATCGAAGCAGCGGCGCCGCTACTGCTACGAGAAACGACGTCGCTCCATCTAGCAGCAGCCATATGTTAGGGAAAGGATGTCCCACGGTCTCTTGGGTGGTGGGTATAGCAGCTCCGGCATGGTGGTGGCCAGATCACATGAAATCAGTGGAGAGAGAGAGAGAGAGAGAGAGAGAGAGAGAGAGAGAGAGAGATTAGTGTGCGTTAAAATGATCTTGAAAATATTTGGGTTTGATTTGGGTATTAAATATCTATTAATAAATATTAATTAGTAATGGGACCTGATTTTTACAAATATAATCTCATGATATTATTATTACAAAGTGATCTTTAAATAAAGGGTTTCATGTAATTTTCCCTATTTTAATTTTGCCCAATCTCAAGCCCAAACCCCAGGCCCAAGTGAGGTTCCAACCGAAAACCAACTGGTAATGGGTGGAGTAGCTCATTTGGGTTATATGGTGGTTTATTTCCTTCCTCACAATCGATGTGAGATTGTTTGCATCCCAACAAAAATGACACGCAAGAACTCTGTCCACCAACAATTTATGGCTGTTAAAAACAGATTTCTCAACACTTGAGAAAACTAGAAAATAAATTACTAGATACAAATTTTAACACAATGCAAGGGCCTAACCTTCTGACATAGAATTTGGAAGCTATCATGTTGCAATGATTAGGAATATTAGAATTTTAACACAAACCGAGGAATGAACGGTCCGATAGCTTGAAGAAGTCCGTGCAGTCCGGTGGCTTCAAGCAGTGGATTGGTAGGTGGGATCCGGTTGTGCGGTGGTTGGACAGTCGGTCGTCTGTAGATAGTGAGGTGGAACAGATAAATCGACTGATTAGAAGAGAGAAATCAGGCCTTTTTTTATCATATTTTCTTAAAAAAAAAAAAAAAAAAAAAAGGAAATCCCTTCCAGAATGAGGTTGTGCAGGCGGTCCACTAGTTGCTGCTGGCTGCCGGTCGTGTGACGAGGGTGGGTCGTCCGATTTTTTTACAGTTTCTAGATGAACGGTATTCAGGTTTAAGAGAGATGAATTTGGGATATGTCCACAAACACGGTTTCTATCATTATTGGGAACAAATATTTCAAAATACAAAATCTCAAGCTTGTCATTTGTATTGTACAAGAAGCAAACTTGTTATTTTATCTATCACATTACATCCAAAATTAACAATTACAAAATCGTTACCTGTACACCAAGCTGGACAACACAAATGTACGAGCATAATTTTCCCACAAATAAATACATTTGTCTCGCAATCAAGCACGGAGTTGAGGACTGAGTATATCGGCAAGTCCCTATCACGAATGTGGACCATCTCAAATTACATTACATTACATATATAAAAAAATGGTGCATGCTATCAGCGTGGGCCTAATACTTATTGGTGAAAATATATATGAAAAAACACCATTGAAGAACCAAGTTCAATTCCCAGCTAGCCATGTCCGGTAGCAGCTCACAGATGATCACGTGCAGAGGTATGTATTTATTTCATCATTCTCTTTTAACAACAAACTCATAAAATTGCACTACGTGAGTAATCGATCTTGCGTCCGCACCGCAGCTGTGGTATGTTGGGAAGCAAATGAGACCCCAACGGTGGAAGAGATACTAGTGGATCCGCCCAAATCCAGTGAAGTCAGGGTCAAGATGTTATTTGCCAGCCTTTGCCACACTGACGTCCTTGCCTGCAAGGGCTTCCCCTCAGTTCTGTTGCTTTCTTTTGACCTCATCCATTTTTACTTTCTTTTATCATATATATATATATATATATACTTGCTTATTTGTATGTCTTTTGCAGCCGGTCTTCCCCAGAGTTCTAGGTCACGAAGGGGTCGGGTAATTGTATCTCTCCGTTTCTGAATATACTCAATTTTGCAGTCAATTAATGACAATTTCTCTAATGTGTGCATTCTCAGCGTTGTAGAAAGCATTGGGGAAGGAGTCACGAAGCTGAGGGAAGGAGATATTGTCATCCCAACTTACTTAGGGGAGTGCGGGGATTGCGAAAATTGTAGGTCCGGCAAGACTAATCTATGCCAAACCCACCCGCTTCAAGCTTTCACAGGTTTGATGAGTGACGGCACGCCGAGGATGTCCTGTCGGGGTCAACAGCTCTACCACTTCCTTAGCTGCTCCACTTGGTCAGAGTACACCATTGTTGATGCTAACTATGTTGTCAAAATTGATTCCAAAATTGCTCTTCCACATGCTAGCTTCCTTTCCTGTGGTTTCACTACGGGTTTTGGGGCAGTCTGGAAGGAAGCCAAGGTTCCAAAGGGCTCCACTGTTGCCGTTTTGGGGCTTGGCGCAGTTGGACTTGGCGTAAGTACTCTGCGTTTACTTAAATTTTTCCTCCCCTGTTTTGCCTTCATCCAGCAGTGGGAAATTTTGTTAGGTAATAGAGGGAGCTCGAGTCCATGGAGCAGCTCAAATTATCGGCATTGACAAAAATGAAAGCAAACAAGCAATAGCAGAGGCTTTCGGAATGACAGATTTTATAAACCCCAATAATTCTGATAAATCCATATCTGATTTAGTGAAAGAAGTGAGCGGAGGACTAGGCGTGGACTACTGCTTTGAGTGCACAGGGGTTGCTCAATTGGTAAATGAAGCTCTCGAAGCCACCAAAGCGGTAAGTATATACACAAATACGAACTAGTGTAATGGACAGGCAGGCACTTACAATAATATTGTTAAGTCTGTCCTATTTTGCGATTAGGGGATAGGTACAATGATAATGCTTGGAGCAGGAACCCAGAAAAGCATGGAGATAAACTTCTCAACGGTCTTGAGCTGCAGAACATTCAAGTATTCAATTTTTGGTGGGGTTAAGGTTCAATCTGATCTTCCCATTGTAGTAGACAAATGTGTTAACGGGGTACAGTTCAACCGAACTCTATATATGCTTGGGATTAGTTTGTACAAAATAACTTCATTGCTTATAGCCTGATTCTTTGCAGGAAATTAAAAACCTAGGCGACCTTTGGACTCATCAAGTTCAGCTCGAAGAAATAAGCCACGCATTTGAGCTCCTAAAGGAACCAAAATGTGTTAAGGTTCTAATTGAGTTTTGAGGCATTTTTCAGATATTTTTAGATGCTTGGGTTGGGTGTATAATGACCGAGCTAGACATTAAATAATATAAATTTCACGTGTATGCTTAGTTCAAATGCTATAAATGCTTTTTTTTTTTTTACTTCCCAATTTCACCAAGTCAATGACCTGGTAAAGTTTCAGTTGTATCACTTGATTTAAGTATCGACATCTATACTCCGCAGATTTTATGTAGGGAAACGAGATTTCATCCCAAAATGTTGACTTGTTAGGTGGAGTGACTCAATTCTTAATAAGTCCATCATTTACCTCAATATTAACCGATGTGGGATTCGTTCGCACTTTCCCAACAATCTCCTTCAAATGAAGTATCGCATCATTATGACACTCCAATTGATAGCTTATACATCTCTCTTCCTCAAACAAAGACGAAATCCATACTCTATCATGTCCCAACCTATCAATTGTGTCAAGACCATTATTGCAATACCCAATTGTTTCAAGACCAGTGTTGCAAGACCCAGCTGGCTGGGCCAACCCTAAAAACCGTGACCCGATTCAAAAATTGGGTCACAAAAGGTTAAAAGCCAGATTAAGAAAACTCGATCAACCACCCATCGACCTGGTCGATTTTTAAGAGACTCGCTAACCCGATCCCGAGTTTCACAGGTGTGATGGGTCATTCTCCAAATATTTTGTATTAATTAATTTGTTTATACATGAATTTATTAAAAAAAAAGATACAAACTCAAAAGCAGGGCAATTTATCACCGCCCCCTCAAAAGCATCGGCTGCAACCAACAACCTTTATATAAGGGCTATTGAATGCCAATCCCATATCAACTTTCGATGTGGGATTCATACCATTTCCTTTTCTTTTTCTTTTTATTTTTTGAAAACTGTTGTATTTCTTTTTTTTTTTTAATTGGTTTTATTTGTCATTTATTTATTTGTTGAACCTTTTTTTTAAATAAGTTGTTAAAATATTGTTTTATTTTTTTATGGGTTAAACTTTAAAGTGTTTTAAAACATTTTGAAATTAATTATAATATAATAATAAAATTAACATTCATGAATCTATATTTTGTTTTAATTGGGCAAAACTTTAAAGTGGCTTCAAAAGAAAAAATAGAATTTGGGTATAATTTAATTTGGATAATTTTTTTATTTTTATGATTTTTTTAAATTATCGAGTTGACCCTTTGACCCTTAACCCTTTCTCATTTTTCGGTCGATGTCCGGGCCGGGTTTTAAGACATTGGTCAAGACCATTGCCTTGTGTAGGCACAAATGCCTTAAGAGCAAATCATGGTAATTTTCAACCATCGCAATTCAAATTCGGGCACACTATGTTCGTTCACCTGCAGCTTTGATTCTTCTTGTGGTTCCTCGTGGTTATGTTTGAGGCCTAACTCTGATATTACTTATAGGAAAAACCATTTTTCCATTCAAAACTTTGATACCACTTGTTCAAAAAATATCAAATAACACACTTGATGTGATCCAAAGCATGAGATCAAAGGGGAAGTGATGAGTTCCGGAGTGGCTCAACGAGCGTTGACCCGTTGCACATGCCCGTAGGACCAATAACGAGGCAAAGAGCCAAAAGAATCAAGCAGACAATGCAAGGATTCATGCAAGCGTGGATGGATGAGTATTCGAGTACAAAGACCTCGTTTACGTTGCATAACAAAGTGGAAGAAGAGCCAAAGTTATTACAATGCATTTGGATCAAAGAAGAACAAGAAAATAAGGCAGAAGTAGAATCACGGCTGTAACACCTCTTTCACGGCCGTAAAATCATCTTGGCTAAATTTGTGCAGAAAGGCAGTCACGGCCGTAAACTATGATCTCACGGCCGTAACATTATCAAGACAAAATTATGCAGAAGAGGACTCACGGCCGTAAATAAAGTTTAGTAGTTTTTATATTTTTATTCAGAGAGTCAATTACGCCCGTATATAAATTTGTCACGGCCGTAACACGTGTTTTGCTTTTTAGTCCGTAAGTCACTTACGGCCTTAAACTTAAAAGTTACGGCCGTAAATTAGGCGGTGTATTTTTAACCTAGTTTCAGCGTTTAGTTTATTTGCAATTCTAGTTTATTTAGGTTTCTTTATTTTGTTAGCCTATATATATGGATTTATTCAGCATTGTAAAACACAACTATTATTCTTGAGATTAATGATATTGAAGGTGAGATATTCCCTTAATTTCTTCGTGTTCTCGTCGAACAAATTGAACTTATCAAAGGATTTGACAACCTTTGTGGCGTTCCCCCTTTGTGGTTCTTATCTCCGCATCGTAACGGGTTTTGGGTTTAATATACCCATAGTTCTTGCATCGTGAGGTCGGGGTTGCATTGTTACCGTCTACTATCTTGGATTTTAGAGCTTTCCGGCGTTTAATTCCGCGTGTTCTTGGTGATCCCCGTATCGGATCACATCATTTGGTATCAGAGCCTGTCTCTAAATCCAATTATTTACTATTCCAGTTCTTTTTCTTTTATTTCCAGTTATTAATCATTCAAAAAAAAAATTCATTCCAATTCTTGTTTCTTGAAATTCGTCAGAAGTTCAAGATTTTCCAATTTCTGTTTCTTGTTCTTGATTATTTTTGTTGAGTAGCAAAAAAAAAAAAAAAATTCGAAATTTACAAAAAATATAGAAAAGAAGTGTTGTTGATTTGAACAAGAAATCAAGAAAATAATCTTTGGTAAATCTTTCCAACAATTCTTGTTTCCATTAAATTTCGTATTCCATAAAACTTCTTCTTGCAATAAAATTCTTGTTTCCATAATTCCATCTTCAAATTTCCTAATTCCAATTTTTCCATCAACTTTCCTTATTTGCACTTTGGGGTTTATTCCACAAGGACCAAATCCGTGACTAGTTTGGTGGGTTCTTTGAGAACGTGGGAAAAAGGGAATAGAGAGGAAAAAGGCAGAGTGGTGAGATTAATAGAGGGAAAAAGCCAAAATCGAGTGATACACGAGTGATAAAACACGTGAGGATCTTTATTTAATTTTTTTCTCTTTTCTTTATTACTAACCATGTCACAGAAGGAAGTTTCGTCGACGGAAAGGGATCTTCAAGATTTTAAAATGCTTGCAATGGTGGATGAACGTTTTGCAAAATTGGAGGCGAGGTTGGATGCCAAGTTGGAAGCAAAATTTGGTACACAATCCGGTGTAAATGTGGAAAAACCTAATAATCCGGGGGAGACACGTGGTGCGGGAATTGTTCAACCACGTCAGGAACAACCGCGCAATTTCCCTAATTTACGGAGGCCACTAAGGTATGACTTCAACCCACAAATTAGAGCTAGGAATGAACGTGTTGAGGTTGTTGATAGTGATGAGGATAGTGGTGCATTATCTATTACTAGTGTTGGTAGGAGACGAGATCGGGGAGAAAGACGTGATAGGGGATATAGGCGTGATCGTAGGGATGATGTAGATGGACATGTTGGTAACATTTCCCTCGTTTCAGGGTAAGAGTAATCCGGACGTTTATTTTGAATGGGAAAAGAGGGTAGAATTAATTTTTGATTGTCATAATTATTCCGAAGCTAAAAAGGTTAAATTGGCAGTCGTAGAATTTACTGATTATGCTATAGTATGGTGGGATCAATTGGTTACTAGTAAAAGGAGGAATGGGGAGAGGCCTATTGAAACTTGGGATGAGTTGAAGGCCTTTATGAGAAAACGATTTGTGCCTAGACATTACTATAGGGATCTTTACCAAAAACTACAAACCCTTTCCCAAGGTAGTAAGAGTGTGGAGGATTACCATAGGGAGGTGGAGGATTACCATAGGGAGATGGAGGTTGCCATGATTAGGGTAGATATAGAGGAAGACCCGGAGGCAACCATGGCTAGGTTTTTAAATGGTTTAAATCGAGATATTGCTAATGTTATTGAATTGTAGCATTATATCGATTTGGAGGAGATGCTTCACATGGCCATGAAAGTGGAGCGACAATTAAAAAGGAAGGGAACTTCAAAATTCTCTACAAGTTCTAATTCTTTTGGTAAGTCTACATGGAGCGGGACTTCTAAAAATGATGTGGTTGTGTAGAAAAATAAATTTGAGGCACTGAAGGGAAAAATAGAGCCACCCAACAAAGGTAAAATTGCTTTTGATTCTCAAACTCCTAGGACTAGAGATATTCGTTGTTTTAAATGTTCTGGCTTAGGACATATTTCTTCACAATGTCCAAATAAACGAATATTGGTTATGCGTGACGGGGTATTAAGTTCGGAGGATGAGAAAGAGGGAGAAGTGGAGGATGAGTATAAGGATATGCCAGCTCTAGAGGATGTTAGTGAAAATGATGATGGGGACTATGCAGTAGCTAAATCACTTGTCACTAGGAGAGCCCTTAGTACTCAAGTTAAGGTGGAAGAGTCGGGTGAGCAGCGAGAAAATATATTTCATTCTAGGTGCTTTGTGAATAACAAGGTGTGTAGTTTGATAATAGATGGTGGTAGTTGTGCGAACGTTGCTAGCACTACTCTAGTGGAGAAATTATGCCTACCTATACTAAAACACCCTAGGCCATATAAGCTACAATGGTTAAATGAATCGGGTGAGATTAAGGTGAATAAACAAGTGGTAGTTGATTTGGCAATTGGGAAGTATGAAGATAGCGTGGTTTGTGATGTGGTACCAATGCATGCAGGGCACATCTTGTTGGGCAGGCCATGGCAATTCGATAGGAAGGTTATTCATGATGGTTTTAAAAATAGGTATACCTTCACTAAGGATGGGAAATATATCAAACTAATGCCTTTGTCACCTAAACAGGTATATGAAGACCAACTGAAATTAAAAAGTGAGGAAGAGAGAAAGAGGGTCTGGACCACGATCCCAGAAAAAGGAGAGTTGAGTGAACAGAAGAGGGTCGGGACCACGATCCCGAAAAAATGAGAGTTATGTGAAAAACTGAGAGTTGGGACCACAATCCCAGAAAAAGGAGAGGGTGTGAAGAGTGCCAGTAAAAATAAAAGAGAGAAAACAAAGGTGAGCTTCTATGTAAAACAGAGTGATATCACCAAAGCTATTTCTACAAATAAACCAGTGATTTTACTCATGTATAAGGAATCCCTCCTTGTACTTGATGAAGCTAACCACTCCCTCCCCAGTTTAGCTGTGTCTCTTTTGCAGGAATTTGCAGATTTATTTCCCGAAGAGACCAAAGAGCTACAAAAGCAGGTTGAAGAGCTGTTGAAAAATGGCTATGTTAGGGAAAGCATGAGCCCATGTGCAGTACCAGTTTTTTTGGTGCCAAAAAAAGATGGGACTTGGAGGATGTGCGTGGATTGTAGAGCAGTCAACGATATTACGGTAAAGTATCGTCATCCCATACCTAGACTTGATAACATGCTTGATGAACTATATTGTGCTTGTATGTTTAGCAAAATAGACCTTAGGAGTTGTTATCACCAAATTCGAATGAAAGAAGGTGATGAATGGAAAATCGCCTTCAAAACCAAATATGGTTTATATGAATGGATGGTTATGCCATTCGGCCTCTCAAATGCACCTAGCACTTTTATGAGACTAATGAACCATGTTTTACGTGCTTACATTGGTAAATTTGTTGTGGTATACTTTGATGACATTTTGGTATATAGTAAGAACTTAGGTGATCACATTGAGCATTTAAGATCTGTTTTGAAAACTGAAAAACTATATGCTAATTTTAAAAAGTGTACTTTTTGCATGAAAAAGGTAATTTTTCTTGGGTTTGTTGTTAGTGCTAATGGTGTAGAGGTAGATGAGGAGAAAATTCGTGCTATTAAAGAATGGCCAACTCCCAAAAGTATTACGGAGGTTAGGAGCTTCCACGGGTTGGCTTAGTTTTATAGGAGATTTGTTAAAGACTTTAGCATACTTGTAGCACCACTTACAGAAATAGTCAAGAAAAGTGTAGGATTCCATTGGGGGGAAGTACAAGAAAATGCTTTTAAAGTACTTAAGGATAGGTTATGTTCTGCACCGGTTTTGGCTTTACCTAACTTTAACCAAACCTTTGAGATTGAATGTGATGCATCAGGAATAGGTATTGGAGTCGTTCTTATGCAGGAAAAAAGGCCGCTTGCATTTTTCAGTGAAAAGCTGAGTTGGGCAGTTTTAAATTATCCTAACTACGACAAGGATCTTTATACTCTTGTTCGTGCCTTGGAGACATGGCAGCACTATCTGTGGCCAAAGGAATTCGTCATACACACTGACCACGAGTCACTGAAACACCTCAAGAGACAAGGTAATCTAAACAAAAGACACGCCCGTTGGATGGAATTCATTGAGACTTTTCCATACATCATTCGCTATAAGTAAGGTAAGGAGAATGTGGTAGCAGATGCCCTTTCTCGCAGGTACGTACTTCTAAACTCTTTAAATGCGAAGTTGCTTGGATTTGAATATATAAGGGGTATGTATGCTAATGACCCTGATTTTTCTACCATTTATGCTTCATGTGAAAAGGGTGCAATTGATAAATTTTATAGGCATGATGGCTATTTATTTAGAGAAAGTAAACTTTGCGTGCCTAATTGTTCTATGCGTGAATTGCTAATGCGTGAGGCTCATGGTGGGGGGTTAATGGGACACTTTGGTGTAATTAAGACTTTAGGAACTTTACAAGAGCACTTTTATTGGCCTAAAATGAAAAGGAATGTTCACCATATTTGTGAAAGGTGCATAACTTGTAAACAATCTAAGTCTAGGGTCTTACCACAAGGTTTGTATACACCTTTGCCCGTACCTAATGAATCTTGGGTAGATATATCTATGAATTTTGTGTTAGGTTTGCCTAGGACAAAAAAAGGTAGAGACTCGATATTTGTGGTGGTAGACAGATTTAACAAAATGACGCATTTTATTCCTTGTAATAAAACTGATGACGCAACAAATATAGCTGACCTATTCTTTAGGGAGGTTGTGAGACTCCATGGGGTACCTAGGAGTATTCTGTCTGATAGCATAACTTGTAAACAATCTAAGTCTAGGGTCTTACCACAAGGTTTGTATACACCTTTGCCCGTACCTAATGAATCTTGGGTAGATATATCTATGGATTTTGTGTTAGGTTTGCCTAGGACAAAAAAAGGTAGAGACTCGATATTTGTGGTGGTAGACAGATTTAACAAAATGACGCATTTTATTCCTTGTAATAAAACTGATGACGCAACAAATATAGCTGACCTATTCTTTAGGGAGGTTGTGAGACTCCATGGGGTACCTAGGAGTATTGTGTCTGATAGGGATGTTAAGTTCCTAAGCTACTTTTGGAAAGTCTTGTGGGGGAAGATGGGTACTAAATTATTATTTTCTACTACATGTGATGTGATCCGGACCAGGCATCGAAGGGCGAAGTCGAGCCATCGACGATATGACAGTGATCTACGCGCAAAACGAAATAAGTTCCATGTTGGAGTCGAGCCGAGAAGGCGAAAGGATCGAGTCGAGGCAGAAAATCAAACAATAAGGCAGAACTCGAATTACGGACGTAACCTTCATTTTTACGGCCGTAACATTCTTAAGGCAAAAGACAGGCAGAACGCTGATTACGGCCGTAAGAAATTTCTCACGACCGTAAAATTGAAATTGAAATCTTTTACGGCCGTAACATATTGATCACGGCCGTAACACCTCATTGAAATTTGAGACAGAATGTTCATTACGGCCGTAAGCTATATATTCACGGCCGTAATTCAAGATTCCGGAATTTTAGTTTTTGTTTCCTTTTTTTTTATTTTAAATTGTTTTCTTATTTTGAATTCTAGCGTAGTTAAAACTCTATAGTAGATAGGTTATTTTGCTTATTTATACTCTTTTCCATTCATTGTAAAAATTAAGTTGAGTTTGATTAATAAAATTTGTGAGAGGATTCTCCAAAATTGAGAGGTTGAGTTTATTCCCTTTTTCTTGAACTTATCAAAGATCCGATCTTTGTGGCGTTCTTCCAACAAACTTATCAAATATTCGCAAGAATATTTGTGGCGTTTCCAAATTCGAGACTTATCAAGGAAATTGACAAGTCCTTGTGGTGTTCACCAATCTTGGTTCTTCAATCCGCATTGTCAATTAATTGCGTTGTGATTGTTGGGTCAAGGTTTTATCGTCAAATCTATCTTCTATTTTTTCGTTAGTTTCTTCGTGTTCTTATTATTTTCGAGTCAAATCTGATTTAGATCTTTTCTAGGTTTTAATTGTCGTTATTCCGCGTTTTTCGACGAGATTCCCCGACTGGGATCTCATCAACATGTCACCCGCAAACTGATGACCAAATGGAGGTAGTTAATAGGACATTAATCCAACTTTTGCGCACTATAATAAATAAGAATTTAAAAAGTTGGGAGGAATGTTTGCCATTGTTGGAATTTTCTTATAATCGATCTGTGCATTCTACTACTTCATGTTCACCTTTTGAAGTTGTTTATGGTTTCAGCCCGCTAACTCCTCTTGATTAAATTCATTTACCTGTAGATGAACGGAGCAGTTTGGATGGGGCGAAAAAAGCTAAGCTTGTGAAAGAGCTTCATGAGAAGGTGAAAGGGCAAATTGAAAAGAAAAATGAGCGTTATGCGACTCATGACAACAAAGGTAGGAGGCAAGTGACGTTCGAGCCGGGTGATTGGGTGTGGGTGCACTTGCGAAAGGAGCGATTTTCAACCCAAAGAAAATCTAAGTTACAGCCAAGAGGCGATGGACCTTTTCAGATCCTTGAAAAGATAAATGAGAATGCATATAAGCTCGATCTTCGAGGTAAGTATAACGTGTCTGCTTCTTTTAATGTTGCTGATCTTTCTCTGTTTGATGCAGGTGATGATTCGAGGACGAATCCTTTTCAACAGGGAGGGGATGATGAGTTCCGGAGTGGCTCAAAGAGTGTTGACCCGTTGCAGGTGCCCGTAGGACCAATAACAAGGCAAAGAGCCAAAAGAATCAAGTAGACAATGCAAGGATTCATGCAAGCGTGGATGGATGAGTGTTTGAGTGCAAAGACCTCGTTTACGTTGCATAACAAAGTGGAAGAAGAGCTAAAGTTATTACAATGCATTTGGATCAAAGAAGAACAAGAAAATAAGGCAGAAGTAGAATCACGGCCGTAACACCTCTTTCACGGCCGTAAAATCATCTTGGCTAAATTTGTGTAGAAAGGCAGTCACGGCCGTAAACCATGATCTCACGGTCGTAACATTATCAAGACAAAATTATGCAGAAGAGGACTCACGGCCGTAAAGGACATCCTCATGGCCGTAAATAAAGTTTAATAGTTTTTATATTTTTATTCAGAGAGTCGATTACGGCCGTATATAAATTTGTCACGGCCGTAACATGTGTTTTGCTTTTTAGTCCGTAAGTCACTTACGGCCGTAAACTTAAAAGTTACGGCCGTAAATTAGGCGGCGTATTTTTAACCTAGTTTCAGCGTTTAGTTTATTTGCAATTCTAGTTTATTTAGGTTTCTTTATTTTGTTAGCCTATATATATGGCTTTATTCAGCATTGTAAAACACAACTATTATTCTTGAGATTAATGATATTGAAGGTGGGATATTCCCTTAATTTCTTCGTGTTCTCGTCGAACAAATTGAACTTATCAAAGGATTTGACAACCTTTGTGGCGTTCCCCCTTTGTGGTTCTTATCTCAGCATCGTAACGGGTTTTGGGTTTAATATACCCATAGTTCTTGCATCGTGAGGTCGGGGTTGCATTGTTACCGTCTACTATCTTGGATTTTAGAGCTTTTCGGCGTTTAATTCCGCGTGTTCTTGGTGATCCCCGTATCGGATCACATCAGGAAGTCGGGCTATCGGATATACAACAGTGATCTATCTGGAAAATGGAGCAAGTTTCATATTAGAGTCGAGCCGAGTAGACGAATGGATCGAGCCGAGTAGACGAATATATCAAGCCGAGTCAAAGAGTGAAGTGATAAGTGTGATATTTACGTTTATTTTATGCGCTTATATCCTCGAATATGCCATAATGTGATTCTATCTAAGTACTATTAATGCATTTTATATTTTATATTGTATAGGATCATAAAAGAAGAAAAAAGAAGAAAAAAGGACCAAAATGCACGCAAAACTGAAGATTGGGGACTTAGATGCAAAATTGGTTACGGCGATAAGGTTACATATTCACGGCCATAAAAGTGGTAACCGTGCTAAGACAAATCAGCAGAAACACATTCACGGCCGTAAATCAGAATTTATGGCCGTAACCTTCAAAGGGTGAAAAATGTGCAGAAACATAATTACGGCCGTAAATGGACATGTCACGGCCGTAACTTCAAATTAAGGAAAAATGTGCAGAAACATAATTAGGGCACAAAATTGAGGCTATAAAAAGAGAATTTCATGACAAGAAAAAGAGACTTTTATTATTTTTGAAAGAGGCTACACATTGAGGAAAATAGAGAGAAAAATATAGAGCATTCTTTGGAGATTTTCAAGCACAAGAATATCAACAACAATGGAATTCATGAAGCAACTTGAAGAATCTACCACAACCATGCTAAGCTAAATTTCATATCTTGTTCAAAGGGGAAGTTGTGTCAATTTAATTATGTTATTTTCTTTTCCTACAAATTAGTAGCGTGAATTTATTCCTTTATTTCAATTGTTGGATTATTATGTTTTGAATGTTCAATTGAGTTTATTTGATTAATAGTTTAATTTGGCCAATTGGATTATTGATCTTTGAATTCATGAATATGCTATGTTTAGATTCTTGATCCGTAATTGTCATTGAATCTTTACTTTAGTAGCAAATAAATCTCGTGCAGGTTTAGTAATAATTCGACTTGGATTGTTTAATTCGAGCTTGTGTAATTAACGATCCAATTCAATCTATTCTTCTAAATTTTCATACTAGTCGTGCATTAAATTCTAAGAGCTTGTTTAGGATTGTCCATGGCTAGAATTGGTTCAAAGAACTTATTTTGAATCAATACACATAAGGAAGAATTTAGATAATCAGAGCTTGTTGATTATTTATGATTGATAATTGAATTAGGAATAGAAACACGTTACAAGGAAAGGTATAACATTAATTGAGGGTACAACCGAACCCGAGAACAAGATTTCTTCTCATATTATTTCTCTAGTCATATTGAATTTTTTATTTTTATGCATATTTTTTATTCAAGCAAATTCAAACAACAAACCCCCCCATTCCATTCTAATTGATCGAACAACTAAAATTAGTTTTCGTTCCTCGTGGGATCGACCCTTACTCTCACTACTACATTATTAATTAATATTTAGCGAGTAAAGAATTATTTATTATTTTGGTGCATTGCGACACGCATCAGGAAGTTTGAAGACCAGTTGCAAAATCATGATCGTAAGTCCCATATGTCACGGCTGTAATGATCTCTCGGGTCAAGGCGAAGAATTCCAAGATTACCATATTAACGGCCGTAAGAAACCTCATCACGGTCGTAACTCGTGAACAGACGGTCACTTACGGTCGTAAGTTTCATCTTAACGGTCGTAACTATCAATTTTCTAGAATTTCACGAATTTTAATTCTTTTTCCGTTTTAATTTATTATTTCCTCAAATTGTTGTGAGAAAATATCGCAAGTGCACGATATTGTGAACAAGTAATAAAGTGGACCTTTTGAGTTCAAAATGTCGATCCCACGAGGACTAATTTACTTATTACTAGCTTTGATTAATCAGTTCCTAAATTACAAATAAATGTCAAGATTGTGATTTCTGAATTATTAAAGTAGTGAAAGAAATGAAATATGAAAATAAAACAAATGAAAAGTTTGATTTTTGTTTTTATGAAATAAAAGTGTTAGGACTCACGATTTCATCATAGTTTTCGTATTCAATTTCTCATCTCATGTTTTCTTTCTAAAGTAGTATTTGATCAAATTCACGATTGTATCTAAAATTCCCCTCTAGAGTTTAAATTAGTTCTATTTAATTAGGTCAACCACATATCTCTATGTTAGGTCAGAATTAAGGCCTAATTAAATGCATTCAATTACAAGAATTCACAAAGATCACAACAACCACAACCATGTTATTTCTACCCTTTTGTGAAATTACCAAAATTTATCACATGGTCTAGGATGTTAACTCATCTCTCAGATTATGAAAACAACCTACAAAGTTAATAAATTAGTGGCCAATTAATTCATGCATTAAGATTGGAAATAAATTCAATACATCAAATAAAAGCATAAACACATGAGAATTGAAATTGAAAAATTAAACTAAGATTTCATCGTTTGCCCCAACAATAGTTAGTTACACATAATTAAATAAATACAAAAAGATGTAAAAAAGAAGAACATCACCAAATTCTAGAAATAAGTTGAGAAGAGGAAGTAATTCTTGCACCAAGATCCAATCTTCAACCCAATCTCGATTTATTCTTTGGCTTCTTGAAAATTCTCTTAATTTCTTGTGTAATGTGTATGAATAATGAATTGGGGCTCTCTTTCTCTAGGCTAAAAAATGCCTTTTTATAGTTTAGAAGTCAAAAATGTAGTTTTAATCCTTATTGGGCTTGAAAAAAAAATGGAAAAAATCAAGGAAAAAAATAAAAAATTCTCAAAAAATCCTACAGTGGGTCGAGGTCGGATCGTGGCAAATAGGGCCCCGATTGGAGCGCGGTTGAAATCTTGGTCCGTCAGCCGAATTTCAAGCATACATAACTTTTGATATACAACTCCGATTTGTACACCGTTTATTGGGTTGGACTCTAAATTCAATTATATTTTCAATGATATATTATGGGCTCTGTGGAGATATTTGTACCGAAAGTTGTGCACTGATTTCTTTACGTACTCCGCACATGACTTTCTCGTTTTACTTCAATCTCTTCCAAATTCGAGTTTTTCCTAAAACAATCAAAATAAATAAATAATTAAGCAATATAAAATGCTAAAATACTCACAATTGTGTAAATTTGAGATCAAAATAAGTGCAAAAAATGTACTTATCACAAATTAGGACCCATTAGCTGCTAGACTTAATTTACTCCAGTTCTTAGTTTATATTATCAATTTCAATCATTGTACGAACAATTTTGGATATTTTGATAGATAGTTTCTCTTGTTAAAGGTTGAGGAGTCCCTATAATTCTTAGAACTTATCAAAGATCCGATCTTTGTGGCTTTTCACAACAAACTTATCAAGGAATTGACATTTCTTGTGGCGTTCACCAATCTTGGTCCATATTTCGCGTCGTTCTTGCGTTGTGAATATTGGGTCAAGGTTTTATCATTAAAATCTATCTTTATTTTCGTTTGCTTATTTCCTATTTTCTTGTGTTGAATCTGATTTAGATATTTTCTAGTTGTGTTTGTGTTATTCCGCGTGTTTTCGTCGTGTTTCCCAAGTGGGATCACATCAGGTTGTATCAGAACTTGGATCTATTCCAGATTCTTGCATTTTCTTGATTTTCTTATTCTTTGTGTTCTTTGTGTCAGTCAAAATTACCAATTTTTTGGTCCATAAAAACCTTTCCAAAAATTTCAAAAGTGTTTATTTTATTCAATTCTTATCCGAATTTAGTTCCATTTTTTTTTCGTGTTCGTAGTCGAATTTCGGATTAAAAAAAATCCGAAAATTTCCGAAAAATTCGACAATTTCTCATTTTCTGTCTTTCTTCGTGTTTTTCATAAATTCCTTATTTGTTGATCCTTGATTAGTTCTTGGGTAATATTGGAAATGGTATTTTGAGTGATACACGAGTGATAAATTTTTTGAGGAATTTTATCTCTTTTTCTTGTTATTAACCATATCTCGTCGCGAAAAATCTCCATCATATTCCTCAATGAGTGACGGAAAGAAAATTAAATTGATTGAAGCCATGAAGGCACAAGTTGATAAATTGTTGGCTAGGATGGATGAACGAGAAGCACAATGGCGAAATGAGCAATCTCAAGCGGATCAAGAGGTGGGAGGGATAAGAGGCATGAATCCAATACTAGGGGTGGAGATGGGGTTTATAAAGGCCATTGAATCTAAAGTAGACATCACAATTTCAGATTGCTGAGGAGCAATTCATATTTGAAACTTATTTAGAAAAAGGTCATGAAGATGAGCTACACTTGAAACCCTAAAAAAGACTGCTGAATCATTGGTCCAATTTTAAATTTATCTAGAAAAGTTTAACAAAATTTATAACACTTGGAACAATTGCTCTAATTGCAGAGGAGCTTCTCAAACTTGTAAATTTGTATCGATAAATTTAATGAAACATTGATGTGCTTGCAACTCTAGATCGGAGTTCTGAGGGATAGGTTCCATTTTAATTTTTTATTGGTGAATTTTAACAAAGTGTTTGTTGCCCTTGCAACCACACCTTACACTACTAATTGAGAAGGTCCATTTATAAATTTTTTTTTGAGAGATTTTTTGTAATGTTGTAAACTTTTCAACCCAATTTCAGAGTGCTGAGGAGCAATTCTAATTTGAAACTTATTTCAAAATAGTTGATGAAGAGAAGCTTCACTTGAAACCCTAATAAAGACTACTGAATCATTTGTCCAATTTTTAAATTTATCTTGAAAAATTTAATAAAATTGGTGACGCTTAGAACACCAACTAAAACTGCAGAGGGGCAGCTCAAAATTTTAAATTATATCGAGAAACTAAACGAAATGTTGCGGTACTAAAACAGCAGAGGAGCGCCTCGATTGGTATCGGTAAATTTAATGAAATGTTGCTGCACTTGCAACTCTAGGCCAGACTGCTAAGGGATAGGTTCAATTTTAATTTTTTATTGGTGAATTTTAACAAAGTGTTTGTTTCTCTTACAATCCTACCTTACACTACTGATTGAGAAGGTCCATTTATAAATTTATTTAGAATTTTTTTTTGTAATGTTGTAAACTTTCCAACCCAATTTCAGAATACTGAGGAGCAATTCTAATTTGAAACTTGTTTAGAAAAAAATGATGAAGAGAAGCTACACTTGAAACCCGAACAAAAACTGTTGAATCTTTGGTCTAATTTTTAAATTTATCTCGAAAAACTTAACAAAATTCATAACACTTAGAACACCACCTAAAACTGTAGAGTACCTCAAATTTGTAAATTTTTATCGAGAAATTTAACGAAACATTGTAGCGGTTGCAACCCTTGGCCAAACTGCTGAGGGATAAGTTCCATTTTAATTTTTTATTGGTGAATTTTAACAAAGTGTTTGTTGCCCTTGCAACCACAACTTACACTACTAATTGAGAAGGTCCATTTATAAATTTATTTCGAGAAATTTTTTGTAATTTTGAAAACTTTTCAACCCAATTTTAGAGTGCTGAGGAGCAATTCTAATTTGAAAATTATTTCGAAAAAGTTGATGAAGAGAGGCTACACTCGAAACCCCAACAAAGATTGCTGAATCACTGGTACTACTATAAAATTTATTTTGAAAAGTTAAACAAAATTTTGAAACACTTGGAACACTGGCTCTAATAGTAGAGGAGGGTCTCAAACTTGTAAATTGTTATCAATAAATTTAATGAAATGTTGCTGCACTAGCAACTCTAGGCCACACTGCTAAGGGATAGGTTCAATTTTAATTTTTTATTGGTGAATTTTAACAAAGTGTTTGTTGCCCTTGCAACCCTACCTTACACTACTAATTGAGCAGGTCCATTTTTAAATTTATTTCGAAATTTTTTTGTAATGTTGTAACCTTTCCAAACCAATTTCAGAATGCTGAGGAGCAATGCTAATTTGAAATTTATTTCAAAAAAGATATGAAGAGAAGCTGCACTTGAAACCCTGAACTAATGACTGTTGAATCATTGGTCCAATTTTTAAATTTATCTTGAGAAATTTAACAAAATTCGAAACACTTAGAACACCAGCTAAAACTACAGAGGAGCAGGTCAAATTTGTAACTTTTTATCGAGATATTTAACAAATTGTTGCAGCACTTGCAACCCTAGGCGTGACTGTTGAGGAATAGGTTCCGTTTTAATTTTAATTGGTGAATTTTAACGAAGTGTATGTTCCCCTTGCAACCCTACCTTACACTACTGATTTAGAAGGTCCATTTTTTAAATTTATTTCGAGGAGCAATTCTAATTTGAAACTTATCTCAAAAAAGATGATGAAGAGAGGCTTCCCTTGAAACCCGAACAAAAAACTGTTGAATCATTGGTTCAATTTTAAATTTATCTTCAAAAATTTAACAAAATTTGTAACACTTAGAACACTAGCTAAAACTGTAGATGAGCGGCTCAAATTTGTAAATTTCTATCTAGAAATTTAAGGAAACGTTGCAGCTTTTGCAACCCTTGGCCGGACTGCTGAGGGATCGGTTCCATTTTAAATTTTTATTGTTCAATTTTAACAAAGTGTTTGTTGCCCCTGCAACCATACATTACACTAATGATTGAGAAGGTCCATTTTTAAATTTATTTCGAGAAATTTTTTGTAATGTTGCAAACTTTCCAACCCAATTTCAGAGTGCAGAGGAGCAATTTTAATTTGAAATTTGAAACTTATTTTGAAAAAAGCTGATGAAGAGAAGCTGTACTTGAAACCATAATAAAGACTGCTGAATTATTGGTCCAATTTTTAAATTTAAATTGAAAATTTTAATAAAATTAGTAACACTTAGAACACCAGGTAAAACTGCAGAGGTGCAGCTCGAATTTTTAAATTTATATCTAGAAATTTAAAGAAACGTTGCAGCACTTGACCCCCATGCATGACTGCTGAGGGATAGGTTCCATTTTAATTTTTGATTGGTGAATTTTAACAAAGTGTTTGTTGCTCTTGCAACCCTACCTTACACTATCAATTGTGAATGTCCATTTTTAAATCTATTTTTAGAAATTTTTTGTAATGCTGAAAACTTTCCAACTCAATTTTAGAATGCTGAGGAGCAATTCAAATTTGAAACTTATTTCGAAATATATGATGAAGAGAAGCTGCCCTTGAAACCCGAACAAAGACTTTTGAATCATTGGTCCAGTTTTCAAATTTATCTCGTAAAATTTAACAAAATTTGTAACACTTAGAACACTAGCTAAAACTGCAGATGAGAAGCTCAAATTTGTAAATTCATATCGCGAAATTTAAGGAAACGTTGTAGCACTTGCAAACCTAGGCTAGACTTCTGGGGGATAGGTTTCATTTTTAATTTTTTTATTGGTGAATTTTGACAAAGTGTTTGATTCCCTTGCAAGCATACCTTACACTACTAATTGAGAAGGTCAATTTTAAAATTAATTTAGACAATTGTTTTGTAATGTTGCAAACTTTCCAATTCCAAACCAATTTTCAGAGTGCTGATGAGCAATTCTAATTCGAAACTTATTTCGAAGTATCTAATGAAGAGAAGCTGACCTTTAAACCTTGACAAATATTGCTGAATCATTGGTCCACTTTTTAAAATTATCTTGAAACATTAATAAAATTCGTAACACTTAGAAAACCAACTAAAAATGCAAAGGCGAAGCTTGAATTTTTTAATTCGTATCGAGAAATTTAACGAAGCATTGCAGCACTTGCAACCCTAGGCCTCACTGATGAGAGATAGGTTCCATTTTAATTTTTGATCGGTGAATTTTAACAAAGTGTTTGTCACTACTGATTCAGAAGGCCAATTTGTAAATTTATTTCGATAATTTTTTTGTAATGTTGAAAGCTTTCCAGCCCAATTTCAGAATGCTAGGGAGCAATTCTAATTTAGAACTTATTTCGAAAAAGATGATGAAGAGAAGCTGCCGTTGAAACCTAAGACCATTGAATCATTGGTCCAGTTTTTTAATTTGTCTTGCAAAAGTTGACAAAATTCATAGTACTTAGAACACTAGCTAAAACTACAGAGGAGCAGCTCAAATTGGTAATTTTTTATCAAGAAATTTGACGTAACGTTGCAGCACTTGCAACCTTGGGCATGACTGCTGATGGATAGGTTCCATTTTAATTTTTGATTGGTGAATTTTATAAAAGTGTTTGTCACCCTTGCAACCCTACCTTACACTACTAATTGTGAAGGTCCATTTTTAAATTTACTTCGAGAAATTTTTTGTAATGTTGAAAACATTCCAACCAAATTTTAGAATACTAAGGAGCAATTCTAATTTGAAACTTATTTCGAAAAAGATGATGAAGAGAAGCTGCCATTGAAACCCGAACAAAAACTATTGAATCGCTGGTCCCATTTTTAAATTTGTCTGGAAAAATTTAACAAAATTTGTAACACTTAGAACACCAGCTAAATCTGCAGAGTAGCTCAAATTTGTAAAGTTTTGACGATAAATTTAACGAAACATTGCAGTACTTGCAACCTAGGCATGACTGTTGAGGGATAGGTTCCATTTTAATTTTTGATTGTTGAATTTTAATAAAGTGTTTGTTGCCCTTGAAACCGTACCGTACACTAATGATTGAGAAGGTCCATTTTTAAATTTAATTCGAGAGTTTTTTTGTAATGTTGAAAACTTTCCAACCCAATTACAGAATGCTGAGGAGCAATTCTAATTTGAAACTTATTTCGATAAAGATGGTGAAGAGAAGCTGCCCCTGAAACCTAAACAAAGACTGTTGAATCATCGGTCTAATTTTTAAATTTATCTTGACCAATTTAACAAAATTCGTAACACTTGGAACACTTGGTAAAACTGCAGAGTAGCAGCTCAAATTGATAAATTTTTATCGAGAAATTTAACGAAATGTTGCAGCACTTGCAACACTAGGCATGACTTTTAAGGGATAGGTTTCATTTTAATTTTTGATTGGTGAATTTTAACAAAGTGTTTGTTGCCCTTACAACCCTACCTTGCACTACTGATTGAGAAGGTCAATTTTTAAATTTATTTCAGAAACTTTTTCTAATGCTGAAAACTTTCCAACCCAATTTCAGAAGGATGAGGAGCATTTCTAATTTGAAACTTATTACGAAAAAGATGATGAAGAGAAGCTTCCCATGAAACCCGAACAAAGACTGTTAAATTATTGGTCCAACTTTTAAATTTATCTTTAAAAATTTAACAAAATTCGTAACACTTAGAGCACCAGCTAAAACTGAAGAGGAGCAGCTCAAATTTGTAAACTTATGTCGTGAAATTTAACGAAATGTTGCAGCGCTAGCATCCCTAGCTCGGATTGCTGAGGAATATATACCATTTTATTTTTTAGTTGTGAAATTTGACAAGTGTTTGCTGTCCTTGCAATCATACTTTAGGCTGCTGATTGAGATGGTCCATTTTTAAATTCATTTTTAGAAAATTTTGAAATGTTGCAAAATTTGAAACCCTAAATCAAACTGTCGAAGAGGAATTAAGATTTGAAGCTTACTTTGAAAAAGTAGATGAATTAAAGCAGCACTAGAAATCCTAACTAAGACGGCTGAATAGTTGGTCCAATTTTAAAACTTATTTTGATAAATTTTACAAAAGTTTGTAACACCAGGAACCCCAGATTGAACTGCAGAGGAGCAGCTCGAAATTTGAAATTTGTTTTGTGAAATTTAACCTAATGTTGCAGCACTTGCAACCCTAGCCCCAACTGCTGAGGGACAGGTTTCATAGTGGTTTTTTATTGGTGAAATTTAACGAAGAGTTGTTGCCCTTGCAACCTTAACTTAGACTGCTGATTGAGATGTCCCATTTTTAATTTTTTTTTTTTTTTGATAATTTTTTTTGAAATGTTGTAGAATTTACAACACTAACTCTGAATTCTGAGAAGCAATTCCAATTTCAAACTTATTTAAAATAATTTAATGGAGTATGGCATAACTTAAAACCCTAACTGAGACAGCTAAAGAGCTGGATTAATGTTGAAACTTATTTCAACAAATTTGACAAAATGTTGTAGAACTTTTAACCTTAGACTGGTTTGTAGAGGGATTGGTTCTATTTTAATTTTTTTTATTGGTGAAATTTAACAAGAGTTGTTGCCCTTACAACCCTAACTTAGATTGCTGATGGAGATGACCCATTTTTAAATTTCTTCTGAGATTTTTTTGAAATTTTGCAGAATTTGGAACCCTAACTCTGACTGCTGAGCAGAAATCCAAATTTTAAACTTATTTCGAGAAATTTGATGAGGTGTGGCATCACTTGTAATCCTAACTAAGACTGCTAAATAGAGGGACTAATATTGAAAATTATTCCAATAAATTTAACAAAATTCAATAACATTAAGAGTACTACCTCGAACTACAGAGGAGCTTCTCAATTTTGAAATTCTTTTCGAGAATAACAAAAAATGCAGAACTTGAAACCCTACTTCGAGTTGCTAATTGAGAAAGTCCCTTTTTAAAATTTATTTTGAGAAATGTTTCAAAATTTTACAGAAGTAGCAACCCTAACTCAGACTGCTGAGGAGTCGTTAAAATATTGAAACTCATTTTGAAAAAGTTGATGAAGTATGGCATCACATGGAACCCTAACTAAGATTGTTGAAGAGATTGTCTAGTTTTGAAATTAATTTCGATAAATTTCACAAAATTTTCCAACACTTGGAACACTGCCTCGAACTTGAAAGGACCAGATCCAATTTTGAAATTTGTTTCGATAAATTTAACGAAATGTTGCAAAACTTGTAACCTTAGACTAGGCTTTAGAGGGACATGTTCTGTTTTTATTTTTTATTAGTGAAATTTTACAAGTGTTTGTTACCCTTGCAATCATTCCATAGATTGGTCACTGATAAGGTCCATTTTTAAATTTTTTTCGATAAACTTACAGAAATGTTGCAGCGCTAGCATCCCTAGCCTGAATTACTGAGGAATCTATTCCATTTTATTTTTTATTGGTTAAATTTGACAATTGTTTGTTGACCTTGCAATCATGCCTTAGAATGCTGATTGAGAAGGTCCATTTTTTAAATTTATTTTTAGAAATTTTTGAAATGTTATAGAATTTGAAACCCTAAATCAGACTGTCAAGGAGGAATTAAGATTTGAAACTTTCTTCGAAAAAGTAGATGAATTAAAGCAGCACTTGAAACCCTAACCAAGACTGCTGAATTGTTGGTACAATTTTAAAACTTATTTTGTTAAATTTTACAAAAGCTTGTAACACTAGGAACAACAGATTAGATTGCAGAGGAGTGGCTCCAAATTTGAAATTTGTTTCGCGAAATTTAACGTAATGTTGCAGCACTTGCAAGCCTTGCCCTGACTGCTGAGCGACAGGATTCATAGTGATTTTTTATTAGTGAAATTTAACAAAGAGTTGTTGCCCTTGCAGCACTAACTTATGCGGCTGATTGAGATGTCCCATTTTTAAATTTGTTTTGAGAATTTTTTTTTCAATGTTGTAGAATTTGCAACACTAACTCCGAATTTTGAGAAGCAGTTCCAATTTCAAACTTGTTTCGAAAAATTTAATGAAGTATGGCAGAACTTGAAGCCCTAACTGAGACTGCTAAAGAGCTGGATTAATGTTGAAGCTTATTTCAACAAATTTGACAAAATGTTGTAGAACTTGTAAACTTGGACTAGTCTGTATATAGAAGGATCGGTTCTACTTTAATTTTTTATTGGTGAAATTTTACAAGAGTTGCCCTTGCAACCCTAACTTAGATTGCTGATGGAGATGACCTATTTTTAAATTTATTTTGAGATTTTTATGAAATTTTGCAAAATTTGGAACCCTAACTCTGATTGCTGGGCAGAAATCCAAAATTTAAACTTATTTCAAAAAATTTGATGAGGTGTGGCATCACTTGTAACCCTAACTTAGACTGCTAAATAGCTGGACCTATGTTGAAACTTATTTCGATAAATTTAACAAAATTTGATAACATTCGGAATACTACCTTAAGGAGCTTCTCAATTTTGAAATTCTTTTCGAGAAATTTAAGCAAAATTGCAAAACTTGAAACCCTATCTCGTGTTGCTAATTGAGAAAGTACCTTTTTTAAATTTATATTTAGAAATGTTTCAAAATTTTGCAGAAGTTGCAACCCTAACTCAGACTGCTGAGGAGCAGTTAAAATTTGGAAACTCATTTCAAAAAAGTTGATGAAGGCTGGCATCACATGGATACCTAACTAAGATTGTTGAAGTGATGGTCTAGTTTTGAAATTTATTTCGATAAATTTAACAAATTTTCTAACACTTGGAACGCTGCCTCGAACTGCAAAGGACCAGATCCAATTTTGAAATTTGTTTCGATAAATTTAACGAAATGTTGCAAAACTTATGACCTTAGACCGGGCTTTAGAGGGATACGTTCTATTTTAATTTTTTATTGGTGAACCAAGATGGCTGACTAGAGTGCCACAAATCAGCTGGTCATGTCATGGCTTCTCAATGCAATTGAGCCCACAATTAGGCGGAATTGGTCATGGCCAGAAGAACGAAAGATACCAGCAAGCACACAGCAGAAATTTAACAAGTGTTTGTTACCCTTGCAGTCATTCCTTAGATTGGTCACTGGTCCTTTTTAAAATTCTTTTCAGTAATTTTTTGAAATATTGCGGAATTTGCAACCCTAACCCAGACTGCTGAGGAGAATTTCCGATTTGAAACTTATTTCGAAAAAGTTGGTAAAGCAAAGCAGCATTTGAAACCTTGACTAGGACTGCTGAGAAGCTGGTCAAATTTTAAAATTTATTTCGATCAATTTAACAAAATTTATTGACACTTGGAACACCAGCTCAAACTACAGAGAAGCAGCTCCAAATTTGAAATTTGTTTCGATAATCTTAACGAAATGTTGGAGGGCTAGTGATGATTACTTTATTAACACTTATTTAGTCCACTTGTTATCACATTTTGTTATTGGTTTGATCTAGGGGTGGGCGTGTGTTGGGTTGGGTCGGGTTTGGGTCCAACCCGAACCCAACCCAACCCAATTGCTTGTTTCGAACTAACATAACCCAATAAAGTATGGGTCGGGTTAGGCGGGTTTGGGATTTGGCTCAAATGAACAAAAACAGGCCCAAATTGACAAAAAAAAAAAAAAAAATTCAGCACCTTGTGTTCTCTTTTAGTACGACGGTTTGAATGTAAGTAAATTTTCAAAACTACCATTTTTACTATTATCATTATAATAATAAATCTCAGAAACAAAAATCACAATATTATTACAAATTTCTTAACTATTATTTTAAAAAGCTTTATAAATTATTCAAAATCAAATAATTATAATTACAGTACAATAAGGTTCATATATATATATATATATATATATATATATATATATATATATATATATATATATATATATATATATTGAATAACTTTTGCTAAATCCCCACCAAAAAAATCATAAACTGTATAACATGAAGAAAGAATACTAATCCTAAATTTACAGTTCATCGTTGATTGATTTGATGGTAAATCTGTAAAAACGTCAAATAAACTACATTACAATCCCTATATTTGGAGTTCATCGTTGAGTGGAAGACAAAAAACTCTACCGAATCCGATAGAAGGGGAGAAGCGGCTCTGGTCTCTAAGTGACGCCAAGTCCAAAGCTTGATTTCATTTCATGTGTCGATTATTTGTTTGAGCCTCAACAATAACCGCTTGAACTGGGCTTCTCCAGAAATGGGATCGATTTTCTTTAGACAAATGGGCGGCGGGGTGACAGCATCTGTGATGGAAGAGAAGAGGGTGAGACTGTGAGTGAGGTAAAATAGGTTTAGGGGTTAGCTTGAGTTGGGAAGCGTCCGTCTGTCTAGTAAAATAGGTAATATGGTGTGTTTTTTTTTTTTTTAAATTTAAATTTACACGGGTCGGGTTGGGTTTGCTCGATTTTTTTGGTTAACCCATAACCCGATCCAACCCGACCCGATTACTGTTAGTCAAACCCGAACCCACCCATTTTTTCATAAAAACGACCCAAACCGGTCGGTTCAGTCTGGTTTGGTCGATTTGCAGATTGGGTTGGGTTTTGCCCACCTCTAGTTTGATCCTATTTAAGTATTGTTTAATGCATTTTCATGTTTTGCGTTGTATAGGATCACGAAGGACGAGAAAAGAGGAAACAAAAGGACCAAAATGTACCAAAAATGAAGTTTGGGGACCAATGTTGCAAATGACTTACGACCGTAATATCAACATTTACGACCGTAAGTCATTATCATGTGCAAGCATGAAAAAGGGCATAAACTCTGTAACAACTCGAAAATTTTGTACCTTAGTTAATTTATTTAGAAAGTTGAATGCAAGTATTTTCTTAAGAAAATAGCCATTCCACATTTTGTATGACGATATTGTACAGAATTTATGAGAAAAGAGTAGAAATTAGCATTATTGGTAACTTTAGAGACAAAAATTGGCCTAAAATAAAATTATATATACGATGCTTGAATTCAATCGGATTGAAATTCATAATTAAGGACGAAGCTGAAAATTTTAGAAACTCCTATTAATTACAGTTTTGCCATTTTGACGAAGATGACTTTGGGATCATTTTGTGGATTAGATAGTGATCTTTAGTCATTGCAAGTTATACCATTTTATAGCTCATGATGAGTTCTAAGCATTGATATCAAATTTGGATAAGTTTGAGTTCGATGAGTGTTTCAAAAATCGAGCTAAAGTTGCATGTGAGAAGTAGTTGGAATGCTGAAAATCTTCAAAATAATTATAAGTGTAAAGTTGTGGTCGAGTAACTACGTTTGAGAGGATGGTATGAGCAACGTGGTAATCCGATGTCTTAGCATGTTATACTACCTTATAGTTCACAATGAGATGTACGTATTGGTATCAAATTTGAGCACAATTGAGGTCGGAAAGTGCTTCAAATATTGACTTGAAGTTGCGTACTTGAAATGGTAAAAGTGCTAAAAATTCAAGAAATTTGACTAAGTGTAGAAACCCAGCCGAACAGCCATTTTTGGATGAATGGTACGGGCGGTATAATAATCCGTTTTCTTTGCTTGTGTAACCGTTACGAAGCTTGAAGTGTGAAATTTACAACGGTATAAAGATTGGCCAAAATGGAGCTCGTCTTGACCTTCAAATACTGACCCGAAGGTGGCACCTAGAAAAGAAAAATATGGAAATTTTTGTGTTAAAATAATACAAGAGAAGTGACACTCGTCACCTACCCTTTCTAAGCCTAAGGGGATTTTTGGTAATCAACTTATTTTGGTTATAAGTAATTATTTATTATAAGTTATATGACTTAGATGATAGAAAGAAAGTTTAAAGGACTTAGTTTGCAATTACATAAGGACCAACTTGTGTAGACTTGAAGTATTGGGGCTGAATTTCAAAGGTGTCTTGTAATATAACACGAGACCAGCTCATTTCTCCCTCAAAATGTCAGTCTAAAATTCAAAGAAAAGAGAAGAGAAAGTGGCCGTGAGTGAGGAGAGAAAAGGAGAAAGAAACCTAGATGATGAAACCATGAAGTACTATCTAGTTGAGCTAGGAATGTCTTGGATACTCTCTTCAATTCTTAAGGTAAGTAAGAGAATTCTTTTCTTAATGTTTAAAGTTTACATTGAGATTTTGGATTGATTATTCAAGTTTGAAATTAGAAAAGTTAAAGATTATTGAAACAATTGATTATAGGAATCACTAAAACCCATTTTCTTACACAATTCGGTGGAGACAAAGAGAGAAACCGAGAAGGGAAGCAGTGAACAGCTTCTGGACTAAATTTAGGAGAATAAAAAAAGAGGAGGAAAAGATGTAGGAAAGAGATGGGAAGAAGTAGGAGAAGCTTGGTGTAATACCACTTTCTATTTTACGTGCATCTTTTAATTATGTGATATTTATGTTAATGTTATTATAAATTATAAATTGATAATTATTATTATTATAATCTATAATTTCAATTATTTTTGAGTAGAAGGACTTGGACGCCGTCTCGATCAATGTGCCAAAAGAAAGTTTATAAATTGTTTACGTGTAATTCTATGTCTAATTATATTTTTAATTGCTAAGTGTACTCATTTATATTTATTTAAATTTCTAAATGGCCAAAATACATTTAAATTTGAAATTTGGGTTAAATTTTAGGGAGAATCGGAAAGTAAATAGAAGCTTTGCACTTACTTGTGCACATGGAGAGAAATGAGGGACTAAATTGCAAATTACCAAAAGTTTATATCAAAACCAAAAACCTATTCTCTCATCTCTCTCCCTCACGCTAACTCTCGGTTCACTCTCTCGCCCCTCACCCGATTCCCTCAGTTTGACGCCACCCAATGCCACCGGTCACTACCACCACCAGCCCCTCCATCGGTAAGGCCTCCCATCACTCTTCCCTCACACTGCCGCACAGGAACACACACACACACACACACAGAGAACACACAAACTCATGCACACGGATTTCACGCATTGCACGCACACTATTACACACACTCGAACGCACAAACGTGTATATGGGTGCATATGTATGTATATATGTTGAGTGTGTATATATGTGAAGATTTTTTCATATTTTCAGAATTAAATCTAGTTAGATTCCGAATTATATCTGTTAAATTGGAGATTGGATAATTTTTATATATGTATGTATTGATGTAAATATCATCCTTAAGTATAAATCTCAAACTTCTTAAGTTGTTTGAATAAATTTTCATATTTTTAGATTTATCTGTGATTCGGATTTATAATTGTAAATTCAGAATTGTAAATTCAGATTTGGGGAGGATTATATATATGTATATTTTGTATATTTTCAAATTTGGATTGTAGTCTAATTTCGAATTTGATAATTAGAATTTGGGTAATGTATAGATATACACGTGTGTAAATTCTTATTTAGGCTTAGTTTAAATTTCGAAACTAAATTGTTAATTTTTAGATTATGAATAACTAGAATTGTCATTGGGTAATTTTGTAAAGTTAGGATAAGTTATGTAATTTTGAGTTTGAGTTTGAATTTAAAAGATGAGTATACCTTATAATGTGCATTCAGATTCATTCTTCAGTTCGAATATGGTTCTTATGTGTTTTGGTCATACCGTAAGATCGCATTTGAGTTAAACTGAAGTTTCAATCTCAATTAATATTTTATTGATTATTAAAATGAATAACGAATTTATTTGTAACCTGAAATTTATACTTTTGATGAATGGGAATAGTTAGGACTTGGGCACATTGACGTCATGGGCAACTAAGACTTTTCCACTTGTAAATTCAGAAACGGTAAATACAAAGGATTGCAAGTAAGTAAACTTTATTTTCTCTCAGTATAGTTGAATGTTCAATGTAGAATTATGTGCTTAATTGACATTCGTATTAATTACGGAATTCTAATGCTTTTGGTTTACCATATGCAAGTATGTATATTTAAGGAAACGTTCAAGCATGCACGTTATCATGTCATTGCATCATTAAGCATGCATTGACATCGAAATGGGGAAGTCAAATGTTTTAATGAAAGGAATGTGTCAAAGTGTAAATTTTGTCAAAAGTTATGTATCCCAAGTTTTTCAAGAAAGAATGGGTGTACTTCTATGTCATGAAAGATGCGAGTGGGAAATGGGGCGCGGGGGACCGGCATACCCGAATGAAATGAGCCGCTTTGTGGTGGAATAAAGTGAATGACCTCTTTACGATGGGAAAGTGAATGTTAAATCGCTTTGCGATGGAAATGAAAATGTTAATCTGGTTTCAAATAAGAATTGCCCACTGTTATCTGATTGACTAGAAGATATACCAAGTGAGCTCACGATGGAATGAAGTAAAAGTTTCGAAATGTTAAGTGAAAGCTTGAAAAGTTTGAAAGTTTTGAAAGGTTAAAGTGAATGGGGATACATATTTCAAAGTTTAAAGCATTTCATGTCATAAGCATGCATCACTTGCACAAAGTTTGCTTACTGAGCTTTAGCTCACCCCTATCCCTCCCCAATATTTCAGGTGATGAAAGTTAGATGAGATGAGGAGAGCACTCGTTGATAGACTCAGGCTATACCTACCTTCAATATTTGAAAATAAAGTTAAATTAGAATTTATTTAAGTTTCTCATTAATTATTCCTTAATTCATTTATTGTTGTTAATTATTTGGTTGAAATTAGCTTTGAATAAGTATGGGTGTAGTATTAGAGGTTAAATTACCTCTTATTTCATTTGCTAAAGTTTATTTACTTGGAATTATATTGTTGAGGAGTTGGGACTTATTGAAATGATTTTGATGATGTTTGGGATTGAATGAGTTAAGATGTGTACTTTAAAATGGTTTTGATGTCCCTCTATAGGTTGGCTATGTCCAATTTATAGAGGAAACTCCGTCGAAATTTTTGTACAATTTTATAATAGAAAATGAAAATGTTGAGGTTTTAAATGATTTCTTTTCCGCATTTAAGTATAGAAAAGTTAACATGCCCAGGTTTAAGATTTTGAACTTGGGGTGTTACCTTTTTGGTATCAGAGTTAAGAGTTTTAAAAGCGATTATGTAGACTTTTAAAATTTATTTGAAAATGGTTCGGGTACTGAGTCATGCCTCAAGTGCTTCTCTCTCGATCATCTGGTATGTTAAATTTCTGTTCAAGTTAGTAAATGTGTGGTAATGTTTCCAGTATTGTAAATTTTTTTACGTTAATAGGTAATGTTGTAAAGTTAAAGGTTAAGTATGTTGTTAATGAATATGGTGTGTATACCTTGATTATGTAAATGAGAGAATGAGAGAATGAGATGATAATGATTATTATAAAATTGGGTAATGTTTATGAGTTCCTTATGTGAAAGATATGAAGTGGATGCAAATAGTACTTTGAGTCATGGAGACTACATCAGCACGAATGTATATAATATCTAAACAGGAAGTTGAGAAGGTATCGAACCTAGTGTTAGACACTTATCATGTTTGAATTCGGGACTACCCACTAAATTGGTAGTCTTACCTTCATAGAAAAAATTAGTTATCCGTCCCCATAATTGGAAACCAAGTTTAGATCGTCGACACCATTTGAGGAATTGTTGAACTCAAGTTATATGTTGATAGACTGCTCAATAGTAGTGAGAGGGCATGATTGGTTGGTAAATCTTATATAAAAATAGTTATCCATGATTGTGATGTCATTCTGAGAATGAACTGGTTATCTAGGTATCACGTTTCAATCGATTGTCATGACAAGAAGGTGGTGTTTAAAACCTCCAAACGAAACTCTTTTTTTTTTTTTTTTTTTTTTGCTTTGTTGGGGTTGAGGTGAAGCCTTCTATTTCAATAGTATCAACAATGAAAGCTCGTCAGTTAATGAATAAGAGTTGTTAGGCCTACCTGGCTACAATAATTGAAGTGCCTAAGATAGACAATTCTCTCGAACAAACTTCAATTGTTCGAGAATATCTAAGTATGTTACCAAACGATATTTATGATCTACCACCTTAAAGAGAGTTTGGACTCGTCATCGATTAAGTGCCTGGGACAGCTCTAATATCCAATGCACAGTATCGGATGGCTCCTATAGGACTTATAGAGCTCAAAGAGCAGCTATAGGATCTCATGGACAAAGGTTTTGTTCGACCTAGCTTTTTGCCGTGAGCCTGTGCTATGTGCATGAAAAAGAAAGATAGTTCTATGAGACTTTACATAAACTGCAGAGAATTGAACAAGATGACAATAAAGAATAAATATGCATTGCCAAGAATTAAGGATCTGTTTGATCAGTTTTAAGGTATTGGGTATTTTCTAAGATCAATCTGCAATCTGGTTACCATCAATTGAGAATCAAGGAAGAGGACATTCCAAAGATAGGTTTCCGTGCCAGATATGGGCATTATGAGTTCTTAGTGATGCTGGTTGGGTTAACGAATGCTCCTGTGACATTTATAAACTTAATGCATTGAGTCTTTAAGGAATATTAGGATCAATTTGTCATAGTCTTCATTGATGACATAGTGATCTATTCGAGGTTCGAAGAAGAAAATGAAAGGCATTTGAGAATCTTGCTTCAGAAATTTAGAGGAGAAACTTTCTGCTAAGTTTAAGAAGTGTAAGTTCAGACTGGATAGATTGCCATTCTTGGGACATATCGTATCAAGGTAAGGTACTGAGGTTAAAACGAGTAAAATTGAGTTTAAAACTGGCCTACGCCCTCTAATATTAAGGAAATCAGTGGTTTCCTTGTATTAGCGGGTTACTATCGAAGATTTGTGGAAGGATTTTCTAAAATTACCTCACCTTTAGCTAAGTTAACCAGAAATGGTACAAAATTTCAATGGAGCTCGGATTGAGCAGACTTTGGAGAGTGATAGACATGGTGGACAACTGAGATAATCCTAACAATTCCACAGGGTAATGAAGGGTTCGTCATTTACAGTGATACTTAATTGAAAGGGCTTGGTCGTGTTATTATGTAACATGGCAAGATGATTGCCTATGCTTCAAGGCAACTACAGGAGTACGGAAAGAATTATCCAACTCATGACCTCGAGTTGGCAGTTGTCACATTTGTATTAAAGACACATAGGTACTATCTTTACAGGATGGGATGTGAGATCAATAAAAGCTTCAAATACTATTTCACTCAGAAGGAACTGAACATGAGACAGTGCAGATGGTGGGAACTTGTCAAGGATTGTGACTGTGGTATTAGTTATGATCCTGGCAAGGCTACCGAGGTAGCTAATGCAATTAGTAGAAGGAGTCGTGGAACAATGGTTTCCTTACAAGTTGTTTAAAAACAATTTCTTATTGATATGGAACCAACATTGCTTGAGAAGAATCAAGGTTTTGCATTCTGAGAACCCCCGAATAATGAAAGTTCATATTGAGGTTATTGAAGGAAAGCGCATTGATTTCATTATCACTGCGAATGGTGCCCTTCAGCACAGTGGTAGATACATATCCCTAGCAATAAGGAGTTGAAGCAAGAAATCTTGAAAGAAGCTCATAACACACCTTACTATATTCAACTTGGAAGTACTAAGATGGCTCGAGATTTGAGGAAGTATTTTTGGTGGATTGGTATGAGTTGAGACATGGCAGATTATGTTTAGCATTGTCTCACTTGTGAGCAAGTTAAGGCCAAGTATCAACGACCTTCTAGCCTATTGCAGCCTCTTATGATTCCTGAATGGAAGTGGGAAGAAATAGATATGGATTTTGTTATTGGCATACCTAAGACAAAGAAGGGCTATAATTATAATTAGGTGATTGTTGATTGCCTAACTAAGTCAACACACACTTTCTACCGGTAAAGACTACTTATAATATGGAGAAGTATGAGGAGTTATATGTGGTAGAGATTGTCAGACTTCATGGAATTCCCTTATCCAGTATGTGTGATTAAAGAAAAAAAAATTACTTCCACATTCTTGAAGAGTCTATATAAGGCAATGGGTACTCAATTGAAATCCAGCACTGCCTTTCATCCATAGACAGATGGACGTCATAGAGAACGATTCAAACTTTGGAAGACATGTTGAGAGCTTGTATTATTGATTTCCAGGTACTAAGGGAGAATTTGTAGCTACCGGGAATTTTTCTTTACTTTTAAATAAAATATTATAAAGGCGTGTCGCTGCGACTCATCCCATTTATTTTAAAAGAATATTCGTTTAGCCAAATTCTTAATTGAAATTTTATTTATTTTTAATCATAGCCCAGTTTCCAAATTTTATTTAAAATAGTTTAATATCAATATTTATGTTTTAGCCCAAATTTAATTATTTTTCTTTGGGCCAAACACTTAAACCCAAATTCAAGCTTCAAGCCCAATTCACAATCATGTTCGTGGTTCTCCCTCACGTTGCTTAGTTTCATAATTCAGCAAGATTATATCAAATCTCCTAAATCAAGCCAATCAATTTGTTTGGGAAACTAAATCACCAATTTCCTTCCAACTTCACCTCCTCATAACATACAACATGGATATCACAATCTTTCCATAAACCACAAATTTTTCCCTAATCTACCAAAATGAAGTCAGCAACCTATGTTTATTATCACAAACCCTCACACAGCCGAGGAATCACACAAAACTTCAGCTTCCGGGTAAGCTCTCGACCCTCACAATAGCTGCACATGAATTCCCACAGTTCCAAATCAACCACCAAACCTCCGTCGTTCAAACCATCACCCCTGCCACCACTGCACGAAATCAACAATGACTGGAAACCTCAACAATGCCACCAATTAAACTTCAAGCTGCCACCAATTTCCCAAAAAAACCATCAAAAATCCTCAATCAGTCGAACCGGAATCTGCAGAACCTCAAACACCATCGAGCAACCAAGCACCTCCACTGTAGGCTGGAATTCAACACCCAGCTGAACCCAGTTTCACAACCGCTCAAAATCGATTCAAATCACCTTCAATCCACCCACAACAAATTTACAGCCAACTATAATGCCACTAAACCAGCCACTACCTACTTCCCCTCGTTCCCAAGAACCACCACTCGAAGCCTCCACTTCCCAACTCCCATATCCACATCATCTTCCCCCAAACCAAAACCCAAAACCAAGAATCAATTTACCCAAAGGGCTTACCTTGACCTCTGCCCCCTTCGTTGCCGGTATTCTTCAACGGAAAACCCAAAACCCACGATCTCCAAACCCCGCTCGCCTCTGTCTTTCGCACCAAAATCGCACCAAAGATGCTCCTTTTTGCACCCCCACGCTGCGCACCACCACTCGGTGGCGTTGCACCGGTCACCGTCGGTGGTGATTTCTAGAGGCTTAGGGCTCTCCCCCGTTGCCACCTCCCTCCTCTAAGACGTGAACACAGAGAGAGGGAGTATTGATTTGGGTTTTAATGATATTGTTAATTTCTTTTAAATCCCAAATTTTCGAAAAGTTGTAATTTAGTCCCTTTCGTTTTTAAAATGTGTGAAATTTCAGCCCTTGTTATTTGAAATGTTTTAATTCAGTTTCAAAGATTTCAATACGTAACAAATTGGTCCCTGCAGTCATGAATTCTTTCAATCAACCCTATTATTTTTGAAAAGCCTAATTCAGTCCCTAAACTTTTAAATTTCAGTCTTCCTTCAATTTTCATTTAAATCCCTATATTTTATTTTTATCACTTTAATTTTTATTATTTCGAAAATACTAATTGAATTATTTTCTTGGCTAGAAGAATCATTTTGAGAATTAAGAGATTTACGTACTTTCTGGCTCCACTTTTGTAAACTCGTTGAGTTTGAGGTAGACTCGCCCCCACTAATTAGTTTATATTATAATTGCATGTCTTTATGTGGATTTACGTGATTATGTGCTTAATTGCATGAGAATAGACGAGAATATCTCTTATGAGATAAATTGAGAATTATGTTATACTTGTCATAACTTATATGCTTTATTGCATGAGACGAGAATATATTCATTTGCACTCATTATGTGATGCTTATGATGAGAATTTGAGAATGTCACTGTAATATTTGCATGATTACATGTTCAATTATTCTATAAATTAATTATTGGAGATGAGTCTACTGAGTATTTTTTTTTAGAAATGCTCACCCGTTGTTTTAAGAAATTTTACAGATTTCGGAGACGGAGGAGAATGATGAGAAATTGGCGAACCATAAATAGAAATTATTTTAAAGTCATGTTTTATTTATGAACTCCATTATTTAAATTGTGTTGAAATTTTAGAATTTCATGAATTTCGCCAAATTATTTATTTTCATTAAATTTTGTCACAAAAATTTCAATCAATAAATGTGATATTGAGATTTAATTATTTTTCCGCAAATAATTTTTTAGGTAGCTACTATGAAAGGGTTCATGAGATTCGAGAAGAAATGAAAGTTGAATTTGCATTTTGTTGGCCCTTTGATATAATTGAAAAGGTGGGTGACTTGGCTTATCGGATTTCATTGTCATCAGCACTATCTAGAGTGCACAATATTTTTCATGTGTCGAGGAAGTATATTTCGGATCCCCCTCATAGTCTCAGTTATGAGCCATTGGATCTTTGTGAGGAGCAGATCTATGATGAATTAATTACCTGTGAGAATCCTAATGAAGGTAGACATGAAACTTAGGAAAAAGAAGATAACACTAGCTAAAGTCCTTTGAAGGAATCATGCAGTAGGAGATGATACTTGGGAACGCGAGGCGAATTGCATGCCAAGTATCCACATCTTTCTGGTAAGTTTTAATTTCGAGAACGAAATTTCTTTTTAGGGGGTAAGGAACTGTAATACCATTTTCTATTTTACGTGCATCTTTGAATTATGTGATATTTATGTTAATGTTATTATAATTTATAAATTCATAATTATTATTATTATCATCTATAATTTGAATTATTTTGCAGTGGAAGGATTTGGACGCCGTCTCGATCAATGTGCGAAAAAAAAGTTTATAAATTGTTTATGCAATTCTATGTCTAATTATATTTTTAATTTCTAAGTATACTTATTTATATTTATTTAAATTTTTAAATGGCCAAAATGCATTTAAATTTGAAATTTGGGGTAAAGTTTAGGGAGAATCGGAAAGTAAATAGAAGCTTTGCATTTACTTGTGCACATGGAGAGAAATGAGGGACTAAATTGCAAATTATGAAAAGTTTATATCAAAACCAAAAACCTATTCTCTCATCTCTCTCCCTCACGCTAACTCTCGGTTCACTCTCTCGCACCTCACCCGATTCCCTCAGTTCGACGCCACCCAATGCCACCGGTCACTACCACCACCAGCCCCTCCATCGGTAAGGCCTCCCACCTCTTTTCCCTCACACTGCCGCATAGGAACAGACACACAACAGACAAACTCACGCACACGGATTTCACGCATTGTACGCACTCTATTACACACACTCGAACTCACAAACGTGTATATAGGTGCATATGAATGTATATATGTTGAGTGCGTATATATGTGAAGATTTTTTTTCATATTTTCAGATTTAAATCTAGTTAGATTCTGAATTATAACTGTTAAATTGGAGATTGAATAATGTTTATATAGGTATGTATTGATATAAATATCATCCTTAAGTATAAATTTCAGAGTTCTTAAGTTGTTTGAATAAATTTTCAGATTTTTAGATTTATCTGTGATTTGGATTTATAATTGTAAATTCAGATTTGTGGAGGATTATATATATGTATATTTTGTATATTTTCAAATTTGGATTATAGTCTAATTTCGAATTTGATAATTAGAATTTGGGTAATGTATAGATATACATGTGTGTAAATTCATATTTAGGCTTAGTTTAAATTTCGAAACTAAATTGTTAATTTTTAGATTATGAATAACTAGAATTGTCATTGGGTAATTTTGTAAAGTTAGGATAAGTTATGTAATTTTGAGTTTGAGTTTGAATTTAAAAGATGAGTATACCTTATAATGTGCATTCAGATTCATTCTTCAGTTCGAATATGGTTCTTATGTGTTTTGGTCATACCGTAAGATCGCATTTGAGTTAAACTGAAGTTTCAATCTCAGTTAATATTTGATTGAGTATTAAAATGAATAACGAATTTATTTGTAACCTGAAATTTATACTTTTGATGAATGGGAATAGTTAGGACTTGGGCACATTGACATCACGGGCATATAAGACTTTTCCACTTGCAAATTCAGAAACGGTAAATATTAAGGATTGCAAGTAAGTAAACTTCCCTTTCTCTCAGCATAGTTGAATGTTCAATGTGGAATTATGTGCTTAATTGACATTCGTGTTAATTACGAAATTCTAATGCTTTTGGTTTACCATATGCAAGTATGTGTATTTAAGGAAATGTTCAAGCATGGACGTTATCATGTCATTGCATCATTAAGCATGCATTGGCATCGAAATGGGGAAGTCAAATGTTTTAATGAAAGGAATGTGTCAAAGTGCAAATTTTGTCAAAATTTATGTATCCCAAGTTTTTCAAGAAAGAATGGGTGTACTTCTATGTCATAAAATATGCGAGTGGGAAATGGGGCGGGGGGGACCGACGTACCCGAATGAAATGAGCCGCTTTGCGGTGGAATAAAGTGAATGACCGGTTTGCGGTGGAAATGTGAATGTTAATCTAGTTTCAAATAAGAATTTCTCACTGTTATCTGATTGACTAGAAGATACACCAAGTGAGCTCATGATGGAATGAAATAAAAGTTTCGAAATGTAATTGAAAGCTTGAAAAGTTTGAAAGCTTTGAAAGGCTAAAGTTAATAGGGATACATATTTCAAAGTTTAAAGCATTTCATGGCATAAGCATGCATCACTTGCACGAAGTTTACTTACTGAGCTTTAGCTCACCCCAATCCCTCCCCAATATTTCCGGTGGTGAAAGCTAGATGAGAAGAGGAGAGCACTCGGTGACAGACTTAGGCTATACCTACCTTCAATCTTTGAAAATAAAGTTAAATTATAATTTATTTAAGTTTCTCATTAATTATTCCTTAATTCATTTATTATTGTTAATTGTTTGGTTGAAATCAGCTTTGAATAAGTATGGGTGTAGTATTAGATGTTAAATTACCTCTTATTTCATTTACTAAAGTTTATTTAATTTGAATTATATTGTTGAGGAGTTGAGAGTTATTGAAATTGTTTTGATGATGTTTGGGATTGAATGAGTTGAGATGTGTACTTTAAAATGGTTTTGATGTCCCTCTACAGGTTGGCTATGTCCAATTTATAGAGGAGACTATCGATTTTTTTGTAAAATTTTATAATAGAAAATGAAAATGATGAGGTTTTAAATGATTTCTTTTCTACATTTAAGTAAAGAAAAGTTAACATGCCCAGGTTTAAGATTTTGAACTTGGGGTGTTACACTTGGTTTGATTCTTGACTTCTCAAAAGCATGATTTTTGCTTCTTAGATTCAAGTGGTGAGTGAAACTTGAATCGTGTAATATTTTGTTATGTTTCTCATATGGTGTTTAAGTATTATCTATAAATTTCAGATTTTAATATGTTTCTTATTGGTTAAGATTGATTTGATAAACTATGTTTAAGATTGTAAGTTAAGAAAACAATTGCTGTCTGAGTGTTTGATGAAATGTGTGAGTGAAGTAAAGGTGTTGATGAAGTTTTTATTGACCTTCACTTGCTGAATTTTTATATTCATATTGAAGTTTAACACTTATTATAGTTAACTATATGTTGGGTCAGATTTTTATGATGTTCATAAAGTGTAGATTTCACCAAAAGTTAGAACTATATAACATTACCAAAAACTGCTGGAATTAAAGTGCTGTCTTTGAGGTTTAATAGTCTGAAATCATCATATATTGATGAATTAATTCATGTTTGAAACCTGATTTTCTAAATGGAGTTACATATGAAGAAGTTAAATGAGATATGAACATTGTTTGTGATCCATTCAATGATTTATCTGGCTTAGGAAGTTGCAAGTATTAAAAAATTCAGTTTTATTGTTGATCTTGTTAAGTTGAATGAATCTAAAACTTTTGAAGGAGCAAATGAAGTTTTTGAAAATGGGTTTTGAGGCTAAAGATGTTGTTGATCTTATGACTAAAGAGTATTATTAGTCTAAGTTATGTCCTATATTTAAAACTCGTGTTTAAAAGTATGTTAAGATGTCTAATATATTTCTTAAAAATTTGTTGAAACTATTGAATTGCAAAGGTCATTTTGCAAGTGTTTTAAACTAGTTTTTGACGTTAGACGTTGTTGGACTTTATGTCTAAAACATGTTATTGGTTTAAGTTACATTATAAGTTCAATACCCATGATTAGAAGTGTAACACCCCAAGTTTAAAATCAAAAACCTAGGCGTGTTAACTTCCATTCACATTATATGCGGAAATAATCGTTTAAAACATTTAAACTTTTCATTTACTATTATAAAAATTTTACAAAAATTTCGACAGAGTCTCCTCTGTAAATTGGACATAGCCAACCTGTAGAGAGACATCAAAACCATTTTTAAAATACACATCGCAACTCATTCAATCCCAACATCATCCAAACCATTACGATAAGTCCCAAACTCCTCAACAATATAATTCCAATTAAATAAACTTTAACAAATGAAACAAGAGGTAATTTAACATCAATAATACATGAATTAAAGAATGAATAATGAGAAATTGAAATAAATTCTAATTTAACTTTATTTTAAGAGGGTTGAAGCGGGTATAGCCTGAGTCAGCTGCAGAGTGCTCTCCTTGGTCACCTAACTTTCATCACCTGAAATGTTGGGGAGGGATTGGGGTGAGCTAAAGCTCAGTAAGTAAACCTTATGCATGAAATGCATGCTTATGACATGAAATTCCTTAAACCATTCAAAGTAATTACCCTCATTTACTTTACTTTTCAAGACATTCATACCTTCCAAACTCACTTAAACATTTCTAAAACTTTAACTTCATTTCAAGACTTTCATTTCATTTCAAGACTTTCACTTCATTTCAAGACTTTCATTTCATTTCAAGACTTTCATTTAAACGTTTCCAAAAACTTTAACTTCTTTTCTATCGTGAACTCAATTAGTGTATCTTCTAGCCAATTACAATGCAGTGGACAATATCCCTTATTTAGGATTAGATTATCATTTTTCCACCGCATAGCGGTTTAATATTTGCCACCGTCAACCGGTTTAGCAATCGTCACCGCAAAGCGGTTTAATATTTGCCACCGCCAAGCGGTTTAGCAATCGTCACCGCAAAGCGGTTTAATATTTGCCACCGTCAACCGGTTTAGAAATCGTCACCGCAAAGCGGTTTAATATTTGCCACCGCCAACCGGTTTAGAAATCGTCACCGCAAAGCGGTTTAATATTTGCCACCGCCAAGCGGTTTAGCAATCGTCACCGCAAAGCGGTTTAATATTTGCCACCGTCAACCGGTTTAGCAATCGTCACCGCAAAGCGGTTTAATATTTGCCACCGCCAAGCGGTTTAGCAATCGTCACCGCAAAGCGGTTTAATATTTGCCACCGTCAAGCGGTTTTGAAATCGTCACCGCAAAGCGGTTTAATATTTGCCACCGCCGAGCGGTTAAGCAATCGTCACCGCAAAGCGGTTTAATATTTGCCACCGCAACAGCGGTTTAATTCGGGTATGCCGGTCCACCGCGCCCCATTTCTTAATCACATCTTTCATGGCATAGAAGTACATTCATTTATTCTTAAAACTTGGGATACATACTCTTTGAGAACAATCTAACTTTCCACACTTTTCCTTTAAAATCATTTGACTTCCCCAGTACTCAATGACAAATGCATACTTGATGATGCAATTAACATAAAATATATGAATGCTTGGGCAGTTTCCAATTTGAACAATATATTTTTATAAGAAGTAACGAAAGCATCGAAAACGAGCAATATACAAAGTTGTCACTTGAGCACAGAAATTTCACATTAACTTTCAACTTTAATAAAAATAGGGGGAGTTTACTTACTTGCAATCCTTAGTAATTTACCGTTTCTGAATTTGCAAGTGGAAAAGTCTCGGATGCCCGTGACGTCAATGTACCAAATATCCTAATTGTTCACATTCATTTATAAGTATAACTTTTAATTCACAATGTGACCTCACGTTTAGCTTAAAGCACGTAAAATAAGAAAGAGTTTCATACTTCAACTCCCAGAACATTACATTCTAAATCCCTAACATGCATAAGAAAGTAAGATCATAATCAAGGTCTCAATTTAACTAAAATTAATCAAACAACCCATTTTAATAGTTTCCAAAATCTGAAATTCCATCTTAAAGTTCCAAATAAGTTCTTAAACCTACAAAATACCCATTTCATAATCCTTTACCAAAAACAGTTAACTAAACTTCAATTTCACAACTTTAACATTATACATTTACAATTAAAATTTAAATAATTCATCAAGGTTCCAAACAAAATTATCAATTTGACAATCTATGATTTAAAAATCTAAGCAAAATCAAAGATCTGGATTTTAACTAAACTTTGAATCGATATATCTATATATATACAATCTGAAATTTACCTATATAAATTTTCCATTACCAAATCTGAAATGTGCATACACACATACATATACATACACACATATATACATATATGCCCCAAATCTGAAGTTAACAATTAAAAATTCGAAATTTGGCTACAACTCAATCTAAAAAATCTGAAGTGTTCATATAAATATATATACATACACATATATACATCAATCCATATAAACCCGTGTGTGTGCGTGAAAAAGGGTGGTTAAAACCGTGAGTATCGTGCGAGTGTGTGCGGGAGGAAGAGGGAAGAGGGGTCTTACCGCCGGTGGTTTGAAGGTCGGCGGCTGCGTGAGGAAAGTGGCCGGTGGTGGGCGTCGAAGTCGCCGGGAGAGGAGCGGTGAGAGAGCGAGACAGAGACGGAGAGGTCGAGGGTGAGAGATCGGGTTCGAGAGAGAGAGAGAGAGAGAGAGAGAGAGAGAGAGAGAGAGAGAGAGAGAGAGAGAGAGTGACCGAGTGAGAGAGAGGCGTGAGTGAGAGAGTGATTAGGTTAGGTTAAGGTTTTTAATCTTTTGGAATTTGCAAATCAGTCCCTCAACTCTTCTCTTTTGTTTAAGTAAGTTTATAAGTTCTATTTACCCTCGATTGACACTACATTTTTCCCCCAAATTTCAAATTGGCATAATAAAATAGAAAATAACATGCTGAGGCAATAAAACAATTATTTACATAGAATTGCACGTAACTAATTTAAATAACCAATTTATAATCTTTCAAATTGGTACATTGATCGAGCTGGCGTCCAAGTTCTTCCACTGCAAAATAATTTCAATTATAGACATTAAAGATCATACACTAGTACATTAACAGTCAAAGGCGTCGGTTGTAAAGCAGAAAAGGCGTCGGTTGTACAGGAGACGCCTTTAGTAGAGACGCTAAAAGTGCATACTTAAGGCGTCGATTGTAAACTGACGCCTTAAGTTAATTAAAGGCGTCGGTTGTTAAACAACAATCGACGCCTTTCCTCAACTAAAGGCGTCGGTTGTTACGTAAAAACCGACGCCTTTAGTTGAGAAAAGGCGTCGGTTGTTGTTTAACAACCGACGCCTTTTACAAATATTTTTTTTTTCATTTATTTTTATTTCCCTTACCTATATAAACTATAACAATCATGTACACATCAAAAAATTATCTTCAACAAATATATATAATCGAAGAATGCAGAACAAATTGATCAAAGAATTTTCCTTCTGGAACGTGTTAAAAAACTGAAACACACGATTTAAGATATCAGCATTTTGCTGGTTCTGTATTTCTAAACATGCCGGCAAACATTTGCATCAGAAACTAGTTTCTGTCTTCTATTACAAATAATTAAAGACAGCCCAGAATTAATAAGCTCGTTTCTTGGAAGAAGGGTCATTCCTAAATACCAACTGCTAAGTTTCAGTAATCCAACACAAATAAATAAATAATAACCAATGTTCGTTTCTTGTAAGCCCATTATTTGTACCGATTTATAGACCAAAATTCATCCGCCATTAAAGAAAAAAGAACCCATTAAGGTTCATCGCTTTGGTTAATAGAATAAGAGAAGCGCATCATTAAAATCACTAAATTCACATAAAAAAATTAACATGCATGTAATTAAAAAGGGAAAAATGAACAGATATGAATGATTAAAAATAGGAAAAGAGATTGAACAGGTAGAAACAGAAGCTGAACCAAATTATGGAAGAGATTTGAAATCTTGATGGTGAAAAAAGCGCCGACACGCTTGATCAGCTGCAGGAAATCCTCCTTGGAATAATCAGCAATGGCCCCCTCGGATTTTCCACTAATTAAATAATTGAAGACGATTTTAGTTGTAGTACGTGACTTGATGATTTGGAAAATAAATCTTCAATCTCGGGTTTCCGCACTTGCCCACACTGTGTAAGGTTTTAATAATAAACATATTAAATCATAAATAAATAAATTCAATTATAAATTAACAAAATGAACAAACTAGTTTAAGCTTAAAAAATAAAAAATTACCGTGTTGGTGGGACGGTGGCGGCTGGGGGAGGAGGTGGCAGAGGTGCGCGCTGGCTGGGGTTCCCTACTCGCGGCTGGGGGAGGAGGTGGCGGAGGTACCAGTACACGGTGGTGACTGGGTGTGGCGCACGGAGGAAAAGAGAGGGCAGCGGGGTGGGGGTGGTGCGCAGCGGAGAAAAGAATGGCGGCGACGAAGCTGAACTACCGGTCGGAGGTGACGTTGGCTACGGTGGGGGAGTGTGATGAATGAGACTTTGAGGCTGTGGAGGTGCAACGGCGCTATGGAGTGATGTGGGAATATTCAAAGTGCTGAAGAATTTGACCTAAGATGGAGGGAAAATGCCTAAATTAAAGGCGGCGGTTCCTTTTAAGAACCGCCGCCTTTACTAAAAGGCGTCGGTTCTTACTAAAGAACCGACGCCTATAATTTAATTATAGGCGTCGGTTCTTTAGTAAGAACCGACGCCCTTAATGGCCTACTAAAAGGCGTCGGTTCTTACTAAAGAACCGACGCCCTTAATGGGCCGGCTCTACCAGCGTCAGTTCTTCTTAAAGAACCGACGCTTTTTATGAATTTTTATTTACAATTTTGCCACCGCTTTTTTTGAGGCGTCGTTTTTTGAGAAAAACGACGCTAATATGTTATTTTTTTTATGTAATTTTGTACTAGTGATAAAATCATAATTTGTGATAACATTCATCACAGTATTACGTGAAATTTAAAATTGCACGAGAAATGAAAAGCGGTCTTACAAGAAGGGTGTAAATAAGCATCAAAAGCAGTCTAAAAATCTGGTGGAGTCTCCCACTCAAAATACCACTTTGTAAGTGTTGAAACTTGGAAATTTGATGCTAATTGATGTTGGACTTTAAGACTTTTCATTAGCTTAAGTGTTGTTTTATGTTCAAAACATAAGATTAAAAGTGTGTTAAGATGTCATAAACATGCTTGAAAATCTGTTGGGATTTCTCATTCAAGTTATCACTTTACAAGTGTTTAAAAGTAGATTTTGAGGTGAAATGTTATTGAGCTTGATGATTAAAACTTGTTAAGGCATAAGTTACGTTTTATGTTCGACATACATTATTAGAAGCGTCATAAGAGGTACATAATGTGCCTTTAAAATCTGTTAGAAATCCTCATGTAAAGCTATACTTTTCAAGTGTTTAAGACTAGACTTTGAGATTTAAGGACAGGGGATTTTATTTCTAACACTTGTCATTATCTTAAGTGAGGATCTATGATTGGTACACATGATTTGAAATGTGTTAATGAACTCCAAATATAATTGACAAGGCTGCTAAAATTAATTAGCTAAGATGTTCCTTAGTATGTGTTTAAAAAAGGGAACTTAAGACTAAATGATGTTGGAATTGATAAATAAATTATATCATAAGTTTAAGATATGTTATATGTCTAACCTATATGAGGAAGAAGTTTGTTAAGATGAGGAGTAACATGATTTGGCGAAATTGTGTACTTAGAAATATCATTTTAGTGTTATGGTTATGATTATGTGAAGACTCTTCATGTGATGAGAGTATGTATTAATGTATCAAATGGAGATCATGTGCAAATTTTTTTTGTCATGCTTGAATATTCGTGCAAATTATCAAGCTACATATGAAGAGATAATTATATGCATGACCCTTCAAGTAAGATATTTGCATAATTATTGAAGTTTCATGTGCATCCTGACATCATAAGCATTTGTGATCATTTAAGCATTCAAGAGACAATTGATGTTTTCAAAAAATGATCATGAACAATTAAGAATATCCCTATTTAGGCCGTTGCATCAAGGGAGAAAGTCCCTAATTGGTCACGGGCTATGAGGTACCCTTCGGGGGTAAGTATCTCACAAGGCACCCTTTTGGGGGTAAGTGTCTCATGCTAGCAAGCCCAAAGAAAAGAAGGCCAAGTCTTTTGTACTTTGAGGTATAAAAGCATACTAACTATTTATAAATAGTGATCTTGTGTCGTAGGTACGCATATGATGCGCGCGATGCACGAACCTAATATGGGAAGGGCCTCTAAAGTAAAAGACATGAAAGAAATGTAAAGAGTGAAATTTCATACTCATTTATGTCATTTTTCAACGAAGAAGAAAGAACGAAAGAAAGAAAGCATGAGAAAGTGAATCACATTATCACTCATGCATATCACTTCATGCATTACATTAGTGTCATAAATATGAAATTGATTAATTGAATGTAGTTATATTGAATTAAATGTTGTGAAGTGATTACAAATGATACGTTGAATTGATTATGATTTATTTTACTATATGAAATTGATGTTAAGATTAGAAAGTAGTAAAAGAAGCAAATGTAAGAGAATAAGTAAATGATGCTTGTATGATATCAATCTCATTGAATTTTGTTATCATGATTGAATTGAATATGATCTTTAGAGTTGCTTGAGTTGGTTAGCAAAACTAAGTTTTCTATTCGGATGCTCAAATTATTACTTTAGGAAAAGATGGAAGTTGAATTTAAAAGCAAAGTGTATGATTTATATTCATTCATGAAAATGTGAAAGTTTTACAAGGAAATAATGAGAATGATAGATGCTATATGACTTCATACACTTTATGTTAAAGTTAACCTCTTATTACATGCATCAAGTTTTATTCACCGAACCATTTGGTTCACAGTTATTTTATATCTCTTTTTATAGGTAATGGAGCATAAATTTTGTAGTGTGGAGTCCCTATGGAGAATGTCAGCCAAGAATGAAGAGTACTTATTGGTAACCAAAAGAGAGAAAATATTAAGCCCTTTTGTACTTATAATTATTTTGAGATGAAATTTTTATTCTTTTAGTAGTTAAAGTTAAATACTATTTGGGGCTCGATTTTTAGATGTTTAAGTAGATTTTCGTGAAAAGAAATTTCCCTTATATTTTAAAGATCCGCATAATGTTTTAAGTATCATTCTTATGAAGTGTTGAAACAGTTTTTAGCATTATTACTAAAATGACAAAATTGAAGTAATGATGATGATCCTAAATGTTTAACAGGGTAAACATAATGTCTAGAACAATTTAAAGTGATTCTAAACAAGTTTATAAAAAGTTTTTAGTAAATGTATTAAAGCTGCCCTATTTCTGAAAGTACGCTACTAGTAGCCTCCTGTAGCTACGTTTTCAGTTAATTTTATGCTACTAGTATCCATCAGCAGGATTGGAAAAAAAATTTAGCCTGAATTTTGGGGTTGTGACAAACTTATTTACGGTCGTAACTACGGCCTTAATTCCAAAACACAAAAAATTTCCAGGAGGCCACTTACGGCCGTAACGACCTAAATTACGGTCGTAACTTCAACACGAAAATCGTTCCTTGCTGATTTCATGGTCTATCTTTGGTATATCTTATGGGAAACCCTAGGGCACATTTTTTGGGATATAAAAAGAGAAATTTATCACAGAACAAGGCTGGAAAATTGAGGGGAAAATAGAGCATTATTGGGGAAATTTTAAGGGAAAAGAGAGCATTCTTGGGGAAAATTGAGGGGAAAAAGAGAGCATTCTTGGTGAAAATTGAGGGAAAAAAGAGAGCATTCTTGGAAGATCTTCAAGCACAAGAGCATCAACAACAAGTGAAATCATGAATCAACTTGAAGAACTCACCACAATCACACTGGGCTAAATTCCCAATTTTATTCAAGAGGGAAGTTGTGTCATTCATTTATTGTTGTTTTCTTTTCCTACAAACTCGTAACGTTGAATCTATTCCTTTTCCTTCAATTGTTAAATTATTACGTTTTGAATGTTATTGAGTTTATTTGATTAATACATTTAATTTGGCCAACTGAATTGTTTAGTCTTTAAACTCATATATGTGCTAAGTTTAAATCTTTTAATCTGTAATTTTCATTAGATTTCAACTCATAGTAGCAAATAAATCTTGAGCAGGTTTAGTAATAATTTGACTTGGATTAATTGATTCGAGCTTGTGAAATTGATAATCCAATTCAATCTAATCTTCTCAATTTTCACACTAACATTGTATTAAATCCTAAGAGCTTATTTAGGGTTGTCTATTGGCTAGAATTGAATCAAAGAGTTTGTTTTGATTTAATTTGCGTAAGGAAGAATTGAATAGTCAGAGCTTGTTGATTATTTAAGATTAATAAATTGAATTAGGGATAGAAACGTCTTGCAAGGAAAAGTATAACATTAATTGAGGGCATAACCAAATCCGAGAAGAAGATTTCCTCTCATATTAATACATTAGTCATATTTAATTATTTCTTTTTATGCATAGTTTACATTTAGGAAAATTCAAACAACAAAACCCCCATTCTATCCTACTTGATTGGGCAACGAATTAGTTTCACTGTTCCTTGTGGGTTCGATCCTTACTTTCGCTACTAATATTTTTTTTTTTTTTTTTGATTTGTCTTGTTATGTTCATTTTAAAAAAAAAAAAAGAATCGGACAGGAGCTAAATTACGACCGTGAACACATAATTCATGCTCGTAATTCAACGAGTGGGCTTTTCATCAAATTATCTAGTAAACGCGTTACGACCATAACTCCCTATATTACGGCTGTAACCCCACTTTCATCAATTTTGTCCAGAATATTGGTTACGACCGTAACTACCTATCTTACGGTCGTACTGAATTCAAGGAATTTTTAACCCCGTGTAGAACTTACGGCCGTAAGAAACTTCTTCACGGCCGCAAGTCTCGCGACTGTTAAAATGACCCCTCCCCTCATTTTCATTTCATTCTCGTCTCTCTTCCCCCTCTTTTGTTTTGTATGGTTCATTTCCACAATGAGGACATTGTTGAATCCAAGTGTGGGGGGTAATTGTCTTTGTCTTTTACTATGTTTCGTTCATTCTATTTATTTAGTTTTTGTTCTGTTTATTCAGTTTTTGTTGTGTCTAGACCTACATTTTGGTGTAATTGGAGCAGCCTCACTTTTGTTAAATTTTGAGTAATCAAACTTCTTAATTGCATAATTGAATATGAAATGAGCACATAGAGATGAACTCGTCCAATAAATTTTGAATAGGTTGAAAATGGAGATAAATTGTCAAATATCTGCAACCTAACCAACCCAAACTAAAATTGATATGATCCTCTCTAGAGTACCCTGAGCGACCTAATTCTAGCAAGGGTTATCAGGCTCTTATGAGTAACCATGATTTGAATTTTGTAAGACTATCCTTAGCTAATAGATTTGGAGATTGGAACTAAGATTAAGCAATGACCTATACTGCATAATTGGATGGGAGCAACACATAAACCTTAATTTGTGAGCTTTTGAGCTGCTTTTACTCTTTATATTAAGCTCGTAATTCTTTGGTGTGTGTCCTGCATGGTTGGTTTGTTCTTGGATGTGCTTTCTTGTGCGTGCTATTGTAGCTTCTTAGCTCAAGTGAAAAATATAGTAAAGACATTAGGTTTAACCAAATTTGACCTTCTAAAAGGGCCTACCATGATACATGTATAAATAGAAGCCCCTTTGAGCCTTAGACTTTCTTTGAAATTTTGGTACCACGCTACAAGCCACAGATACCCGTTCTTTCATGCTATCTCTATCTTGAGCCCACAAGAGAGGAATCTCACAAGCTTGTATTGGTTGAGAAGTATGTGACGAACTAAGCTTCAAAAAGAATGGCGGCTTCATTTTGTACTAATTAAGGATTCAGTAGTAATGTGGTCAAAAGAAACAAGTTGCAGGGAATTTATTTGAAAAAAAAAATTGAAAAGTTTGGTAAATGAGAAAAAGAAAAGTTTAGTCAAATGCTACATTTAGCGGATCAAGAAAATTTTCCGGTGAGGAAAACAAAGCTTCAAGTTGCACAAAATGAAAATTGAGTGATGATTTAGTTGGATTAGGAAACCATGAAAATTACATTGGTAGTGGAGGACGAAATATCCATGTTGAGTCAATTTAGCTTGTGAATTTTCCTCTCGATTTAGCCTAAATGTTTCCCTTTTATCCTACCTGACTCGAAGCCCCATTACAACTAAGTAAAGACCTATACTTTGAACTTGTGTTATTGTTGGCTCCGATTATGACATTTGAGCAGTCTGTGGTAATGAATTATCTATTTAGTGAGTTAACTAAAATTGTTACCCTTATACACTTTTGTGCACAGAGAGAGAAATATCTAGTGAGGTTGTTGGCTCCTTACATATACATATGGGTGGTTTGAATTGCTTGATCTAGCTTTTGTGTTGTGGATTTGGGGCTAGGGATATCGTGTTGATTGAATTCTCACCATGGGCAACTTACATTAATCTAGTGGTTTCTGTCGGAGTTGGACGAAACTAAAACCCTTATAATAACTCATTGATAAATGTTGAGAGTGTACTCACGAGTGGTGAAAGGATACATACCACACTGGGTATGATTTGGGTCGGGAATATTGAATTCGCATGTTTCTATTCTAGGGATATTGGATAATGCATCTCTTGCACATTCTAACACACTCCGGTTATGCAATAAAATTTTAATGCTAAAGGAAGTGGGATGTAACCTTGAATCTTCACATTATAACTCTATCTGTTTGTTTGAGTTCTATTTCACTTCTTCCCATCATTGTTCAAGGACGAACAATGGTTCAAATGTGGGGGGATTTGATGAGTGCTTTATTAACACTTATTAATTAGTCCACTTTTTATCACATTTTGTTATTGGTTTGATCCTATTTAAGTATTGTTTAATACTTTTTCATGTTTTTGCGTTGTATAGGATCACGAAGGACGAGAAAAGAGGAAAAATGATGAAAATACACTTAAAAATGAAGTTTGGGGACCAATGTTACAAATAACTTACGGCCGTTACATCATCATTCACGACTGTAAGTCATTATCATGTGCAAGCATGAAAAGGATAGAAACTCATTTATGGCCGTAACACCAAAACATAGAAAATTTCCAGGAGGCCACTTACGGTCATAATGACCTAAGTTATGGACGTAACTTCAACGCGAAAATATTTCCTTGCTGATTTCATGGTCTATCTTTGGTATATCTTACGAGAAATCCTAGGGTACGTTTTTGGGGATATAAAAAGAAAAATCTACCATAGAACAAGGCTGGAAAATTGAGGGGAAAATGAGAGCATTCTTCGGGAAAATTAAGGGGAAAAAAAGACCATTCTTGGAAGATCTTCGAGTACAAGAGTATCAACAGCAAGTGAATTCGTGAATCAACTTGAAGAACTCACCACAATCAAGTTGGGCTAAATTCCCGATCTAGATCAAGGGGGAAGTTGTGCCATTCATTTATTGTTGTTTTCTTTTCCTACAAACTCGTAACGTTGAATCTATTCATTTTCCTTCAATTGTTGAATTATTACATTTTGAATGTTATTGAGTTTATTTGATTAATATATTTAATTTGGCCAACTGAATTGTTTAGCCTTTAAACTCACGTTGTGCCATGTTTAAATCTTTTGATCAGTAATTGTCATTAGATTTAAACTCATAGTAGCAAATAAATCTTGAGCATGTTTAGTAATAATTCGACTTGGAATAATATATTCAAACTTGCGAAATTGATAATTCAATTCAATCTATTCTTCTCAATTTTCACACTAGCATTGCATTAAATCCTAAGAGCTTATATAGGCTTGTCCATTGGCTAGAATTGAATTAAAGAGTTTTTTTGATTTAATTTACATAAGGAAGAATTGAATAGTCAGAGCTTGTTGATTATTTAATATTGATCAATTGAATTAGGGACAGAAATGCGCTGCAAGGAAAAGTATAACATTAATTGAGGGTATAACCAATCCTGAGAACAAGATATCCTCTCATATTAATTCTCTAGTCACATTTAATAGTTTCTTTTTATGCATAGTTTACATTTAGGCGAATTCAAATAACAAAACCCCCCATTATATTCTAATTGATCGGGCAACTAATTAGGTTCACCGTTCCTTGTAGGTTCGACCCCTACTCTTGCTACTATATTATTAATTGATATTTGGTGAGTAAGGAATCAATTATTACTTTGGTGCATCTTGACACTCATCAACTAGCATCCCTAGCCCAGATTGTTGAGGAACATATTCCATTTTATTTTTTATTGGTGAAATTTGGAAAGTGTTTGTTGCCTTGCAATCATACCATGGGATCTTGATTGTAAAGGTCCATTTTTGAAATTTTTTTAGAAATTTTTGAAATGTTGCTGAATTTGAAACCCTAAATCAGATCTTGGTAAAATTTAACAAGAGTTGTTGCCCTTGCAACCCTAACTTAGACTGCTGATGGAGATGATCCATTTTTAAATTATTTTGAGATTCCTATGAAATTTTGCAGAATTCGGAACCCTAACTCAGACTGTTGTGCAGAAATCCAAATTTTAAACTTATTTCGAAAAATGTGATTAGTTGTGGCATCACTTGTAACCCTAACTGAGACTTCTAAATAGCTGGACTAATATTGAAACTTATTTCAATAAATTTAAAAAAAATTGATAACATTAGGAATACTACCTAGAACTATAGAGGAGCTTGTCGAATTTGAAATTTTTTCGAGAAATTTAACCAAAATTCCAGAACTCGAAACTGTACCTCGGGTTGCTAATTGAGAAAGTCCCTTTTTTAAATTTATTTTACGAAATGTTTCAAAATTTTGCAAAAGTTGCAACCCTAACTCAGACTGCTGAAAAAAGTTCTCTGAGAGTTGTTTCCTGAATCCGAAAGAGGGGTGCAGTTAAAATTTTGAAACTCATTTCGAAAAAGTTGATGAAGTATGGCATCACATGGAAACCTAACTAAGATTGTTTAAGGAATGGTCTAGTTTTGAATTTTTTTTCGATAAATTTAACAAAATTTTCCAGCACTTGGAACACTGCCTCGAATTGCAAAGGACCAAATCCAATTTTGAAATTTGTTTCGATAAATTTAACGAAATGTTGTAAAACTTGTAACCTTAGACCGGGATTTAGAGGGACACGTTCTATTTTAATTTTTTATTGGTGAAATTTAGCAAGTGTTTGTTACCCTTGCAACAATTCCTTAGATTGGTCATTGATAAGGTCCATTTTTAAATTTTTTTCAATAGTTTTTCGAAATATTGCAGAATTTGCAACCCTAACTCAGACTATTGAGGAGGATTTCCAATTTGAAACTTATTTCAAAAAAGTTGGTAATGTAAAGTAGCATTTGAAACCCTGACTAGGACTTCTAAGAAGCTGGTTAAATTTTAAATTTAACAAAATTTATTTTGATAAATTTAACAAAATTTATTGACTCTTGGAACACCAGCTCGAACTGCAGAGAAGTAGCTCCAAATTTGAAATTTGTTTCAATAAGCTTAACGAAATATTGCAGCGCTAGCATCCCTAGCTCGGATTACTGAGGAACATATTCCATTTTTTTTTTTATTGGTGAAATTCGGAAAGTGTTTGTTGCCCTTGCAATCATACCATAGGATTTTGATTATGAAGGTCTATTTTTGAATTTTTTCTAGAAATTTTTGAAATGTTGCACAATTTGCAACCCTAAGTCAGACTGCTGAGGAGGAATTCCAATTTGAAACTTACTTTGAAAAAGTTGATGAATTAAAGCAGCACTTGAAACCCTAACTAAGATTGCTGAATAGCTGGACCAATTTTAAAATTTATTTTTATAAATTTTACAAGATTCTGTAACACTTGGAACACTATCTCCAACTGTAGAGGAGCCGCTCCTTGTAATCATTCCTTAGATTGGTGATTGAGAAGGTCCATTTTTAAATTTTTTGAGTAATTTTACGAAATGTTGTCGAATTTGCAACCCTAACTCAGACTGTTGAGGAGAAGTTCCAATTTTTAACTTATTTCTAAAAAGTTGATAAATTTTAAATTTTATTTTGATAAATTTAACAAAATTTGTTAACATTTGGAACACGAGCTTGAACTATAGAGGAGTACCTCCAAATTTGAAATTTGTTTCGAAAAACCTAAAGAAATGTTGCAACGCTAGCATCCCTAGTTGGGCTGTTGAGGAACATATTCAATTTTATTTTTTTATAGGTGAAGTTTGATTAGTGTTTGTTTCCCTTGAAATCATATTGATGCATGTCGCAATGCACCAAAATAATAAATAATTCCTTACTCATTAAATATTAATTAATAATGCAATAGCGAGAGTAAGGGTCGATCCCACGAGGAACGGTGAACTTATTTAGTTACTCGAGAAATTATAATGGAATAGGGGAATTGTGATGTTTGAATTTGCTTAAATGAAAATATGCATAAAACAATTAAATATGTAAGGAATTAAATGAGAGAAGATCTTGTTCTCGGGTTCGGTTGTGTCCTCAATTAATGTTATATTTTTCTTTGTAGCGTGTTTCAATCTCTAATTCAATTATCGATCGTAAATAATTAACAAGCTCTGATTATCTCAATTCTTCCTTATGTGTGTTAACTCAAAACAAGCTCTTTGGATCAATTCTAGCCAATGGACAATCCAAGTTGAATTATTGTTAAACTCGCGTGAGATTTATTTGCTACCAAGGTCAAGATCTAATGACAATTACAGATCAAAAGACTTAACATGGAACATAGATGAGTCTAGAGATTAAACAATTTAATTGGCCAAGTCAAATTTATTAATCAAAAAAACTACATCAAACATTCAAAATTCAATAATTGAAATAAACTCTATTCTAAAAAGCTCGCTTACGCTTATGCTTAGGCGCGGCGTTTAAGCTTGAAGCTTGACCTTCACGCTTCACGTTTTAACCGCGCTTCGCTCGTACATTGGTAGAATTTTTCTCGTTTAGGCGCGCTCAAGCTTGAAACTTGGCTTTGCCGTTTTGTCACGCTTTACGCTTTCTAGAACACTGGAAATAAGGGAATACATTCAATGTTACTAGTATAGGAAAAGGAAATAACAAAATTGAATGGACACAACTTCCCCTTTGAACAAGACAATGAATTTAGCCCATCATAATGGTGGTGAAATCTTCAATTTGCTTCATGGATTCCATTGGTTGTTGATGCTCTTGTGCTTGAAGATCTCCCAAGAATTCTCTCTTTTAATCTCTAAGTTTTCAGCCTCCTTTATATGGTGATTTTCCTCTTTTTATTGCTCCAAAATTGTGCCCTAGGGTTGCCCATAAGATATATCAAAGATAGACGTCGATTCAGAATAGGAAAATATTCCACGTCGAAGTTTCGGCCGTAACTTAGGTCGTTACGGCTGTAAGTGGCTTCCTGGAAATTTTTGTATTTTGGAAGTTACGGACGTAACTTCGCAGGTTACGGTCGTAATTGAATTTCTGATGTTTTTCCAATTACACCTAGAAATGATTTACGTCCCTTGACTTTAAAATTCCTTGGTCCCCAAACTTCATTTTAAGTGGATTTTGGTCCTTTCTTCCTCTTTTCTCATTCTTTGTGATCCTACACAACATAAAACATAAATTGCATTAGACAATACTTAAATACGATTCAACTAATAACAAAATAGGATAACGAGTGAACCAAACTAGTGCTAATAAAGCACTTAATCATATCTTAGAATGCTGATTGAGAAAGTCCATTTTTAATTTTTTTTTTTAGAAATCTTTGAAATGTTGTAGAATTTTCAACCCTAAATTAAACTGCCGAGGAGGAATTCCAATTTGATGAATTACAGCAGCACTTGAAACCTCAACTAAGAAAACTGAACAACTGGTCCAATTTTAAAATTTATTTTGATAAATTTTACAAAATTTTGTAACACCTGGAACATTAGATCAAATTGCAGAGGAGCAACTCCAAATTTTAATTTTTTTTCACGAAATTTAACGTAATGTTGAAGCACTTGCAACCTGAGCCCCGACTTTTGAGGGACATGTTTCATTGTGATTTTTTATTGGTGAATTAACAAAGAGGTTTTGCCCTTGCAACCCTAACTTAAACTGTTGATTGAGATGTTCCATTTTTAAATTTTTTTTGAGATTTTTTTTGAAATGATGTAGAATTTGTAACCCTAACTCCGATTACTTAGGAGTAGTTCCAGTTGAAACTTATTTCAAAAAATTTGATTAGGTATGCCATAACTTGAAACCCTAACTCAGATTATTAAAGAACTGGATTAATATTGAAACTTATTTTGATAAATTAACAAAATGTTCCAGAACTTATAACCTTAGACCGGGAGGTAGAGGGATAGGTTCAATTTTAATTTTTTATCGGTGAAATTTAACAAAGAGTTTTTACCCTTGTAGCCCTAACTTAGACTTCTAATGGAGATGACCCATTTTTAAATTTATTTTGAGAACTTTTCTGAAATTTTGCTGAATTTGCAACCCTAACTGATACTTCTCAGGAGTAGTTCCAATTTGAAACTTGGCTATGTTTGATTCAACATGGAAAAGACAAATGAAAATATTTACCTTTTCCACGCAAATTTTCCCACCAAAATGGTGAGAAAATATTTTTCAAGAAAATGGCTTAAGTTGTGCATTAGATACTTGTACCAAGAAAATATTTTCCAAGCAAATTTTTCCAATCAAACACAAAAAGATGGAAATTTTTTTTATTGATGTGACATTTTCCTTGAAAATAGTTACAATCAAAATCAAACACACCCTAACTGAGACTGCTAAAGAGCCGGACTAATATTGAAACTTATTCTGATAAATTTAACAAAACTCGTTAACATTGGGAATAATACCTCGAACTATAGAGGAGCAGCTCCAATCTTGAAATTCTTTACGAGAAATTTAATGAAATGTTGCAATACTTGTAACCTTAGACCGAGCTTTAGAGGCACATGTTCAATTTTATTTTTTTATTGGTGAAATTTAACAAGTATTTTGACGTAAACCCCCTTGGTATTTGAACAAAGATTCCCACAATAATTTGATTCGTCCCAAGAAAGCTAAAATTAGTAGAAATAAACCTTAACCCAAGTTTAATCTAACCAAAATTCAAAGGTTAAAGAACATAGTCCAATGGATAGAAATAAACAAATTTTAAGATTTCTTTCAACAACACAAGAATCAATAATCCTACATGAAGTTGTGAACATTACCTCAAAGAGGCTTGATAAAAGGAAAGAATTTACTCACCTTCAAAGAGTGTTCTTCACACATTTTTTTTTTTTAGTTTGGGCAGTTCACAGTTTATCATCATGCGGGCGAGGAGCTAACATTAATAGTAGATAGTACATGAAAGGAGGGGATATAAACCTAACCTCCAAGAAAGCAAAAGAAGCAGTAAATGTAGGAGTTCAGATCTCTAACAATAAAAGCAATGAAAAGTACAAGTAAAATAAAGCCTAAGCTATAGCCCTCTGTAGCTGGGTAGGCCATATCTGTCGATCTCTACAAGCACCCTGAGTTTGCGAGGTAAATCATGCGGTCCATACTCCTGATAGTGTCTTTGATCCCAACCCCTCTAATACAAGTACGTCAGCAACCTGATTACCCTCACGATAGATATGGGAAATAATATCACTGTCAAACTGAAGGATGTCTCTGATCTGTCTAAGTATGCCCTGAATCATCTAAGGTCCACCTCCTCGGATGATACAATGGATAGCCACTAAAGAATCAGCCTCAACCCAAATAAATATAATCCCCAATCTACGAGCAAGAAGAATGCCATCCAGGATAGCCCGCAACTTAGCCTCAAGAATAAGACAGTCCCATTGAATACAAAAAAAGCCCATATACAGTGCCCTCCATGATCCCTAATAATATCCCCTCCACTAGCTGCACCATCCTTAGCTCATCCATCAGTGTTAAGCTTGAAAGCTCCCACCAAGGAAGTACGCCAAAGTACTAAAATACGGAGAGAGGGTGTAGAGGGAGCAAAACTAATACCAAATAAAGAGGCAAAAGCTCTGTCCCCATGCCAATGCTGTGATCTAAGGAGTCGCCCAGTATGTAAGAATGAGAGCATCCAGTATACTCTCCGAATAATCTTTCTCGGCTCCATCCGAATGCTCCTATGCTTCTCATCATTCCTCTCGATCCATAGGAACCAAAATATTACATGGGGGATAATGGTGCGAATATGGCCCAGTCGAACATAGCATCCAGAATAGATCCATCGTTGGAACCTCTGCCTGACATCCTTACTCAAAATCATGGAAACCTGTAAAATATCTCCAAAGTGGTTCCAAACTTGATCTGAAATAGTGCTGCCTGTGAAAATATGCATAATCGTCTCAATCTGTGAGCAACACTGACATATGGATGCTAAGTGGCTTCCAATACGCCTTTGAATTACTATGTCAATAGGGATGATCCCCTGCCATAACCTCCAAGTGAAGAAAGTGACCGTGACAGGTAGGGTAGAACTCCACATCAGACGATAGGAATCCTGGGTTTGATGAGCCACCCGAACCAAATGCCAAGCTAATTTGGTAGCAAATCTACCATCAGTAGTATCCCTCCAAACAATCCGATTAAGACGGTCAATATCTCATCCAGTGTCATCAAAAAAATCCTGCACACTCTCCAATGAGTGATGTCTGTCTAGGAACAAAGTTGTCAAGGTAGTATCACCCATCCAACAATCATGCTAGAAAAATATCTGTCTTGCGCCAAGATGCCACGCAATGTGTGGCTCAGTAAGTGGTCCAACCCTCTTCAGCCTCTTCCAAGCAGGAGAAGCTGAGTGTGGAATAACAGCAAATGTAGGATGAGCCCTCATACAATATTTACCCAGCATGAACTGAGCCCAAAGGGATCTCTGCGATCTAAAAAGACATCATAGCTTCATCGAGAAAGTATCAACCATATCCTGTAGGTGTCTGAAGCCAAGACCACCCTCATCAGTAGTAAAGCATAAATCCTTCCATCTCCTCCAATGCAAGCGATGAGCACCCTCCTTGGAATCCCAAAGGAAGCATGCAAAGATGCTCTCTAGCTTCTTCAGTATAACCTTAGGAGGCTGTAGGATCTGAAGAAGGTGTAGTGGGAGAGAGCTGAGGAATGATCTAAGTAAAGTAATACGTCCTCCTGGGGAAAGCAACCGAGATGCCCAACCAGAAATCCTGCTATTGACCTTCTGGATGAGCTCATCATAAAGGAACGTTAGCTTGGCCCCCTTGTATAAGGAAACTCCCAGATAAGTGAAAGGCTGTTGCTGATGTCTGAATCCTGTTAAATGCTCAAGCCGTCTAATCTGACTGATGGAGGCTAGTCTAGGAAGAATGAGTCCACTCTTGTCTTTGTTCACCAACTATCCAGAAACCCCCTCATAGTGCTTCAAGTACTCAAGTACTCTCCTAACTGACTATTTCTGGCCATTGGCAAAAATGATCATGTCATCAGCAAAAGATAAGTGAGAGACTAGAGAATTACCCCCATGTCTAAATGCCATACTGGGATACCTCTCCAACTATGCTATGAGTAGGCATGAAAATTAATCCGCTGTGATGATGAAAAGAGATGGCGATATAGGATCTCCCTGCCTGAGCCCTCGCAAGGAAGGAAAGAAGTCACATGGGCACCCATTAAGGAGTGTTCTTCACACATTTCAAATGAACCAAAGTTAGGATTAGGGTTTGAGTGAGAGTTCTATTTATAGTACAAATAATTAGGTAAATAAAGAAAAATAGAAAATACGATAAAAATCCTAAGTTTTGGGTCTCTTGGGGTATCGTGCGATCGCACAGGCCAATTCAGAACCCCATTGGACATTCTGTTTATTTGAACTTTATTCAACCATGTGATCGAGTGAAATTTCTAACATGCGATCGCATGGTATAATTTTCGAATTCTACACGTGCCCTATTCAGTATTCTGGTAATAAATTTTGATCCCGATGTTCGATTGAAGCGATTCAAAATGCATTGGAAACTAGACAAAAATTGTAACACCCAGGATAAGAAAGCTTAAAAGATTTGATAGTTAATACTCATACCAATAAGGGACACATTCTTTTCTGAAAGTCTACCGTTAGAAACTCTACAGTTAAACGTGCTTGGCTTAGAGCAATTTTATGATGGGTGACCTCCTGAGAATTTTTCTCAGGGAGCATGCGAGTGAGGATAAAATATGCTGAAAAGATCCATGTTGATACAGTATGGACAGTACGTGGTTGATCTAATGGTCGGGATAGCCCATTGAGTGGGACCCCGAGTCGTTACAAATGGTATCAGAGACAGTCGCTAGCCAGAAACTTGTCATGTTACAAATAGAACCATATCCAACCAACCGGATCAAACGTGTCATGTTAGAGTTGTTGCCCTTGCAACCCTAAGTTAGACTACTAATTTAGATTGTTGCCCTTGCAACCCTAAGTTAGACTGCTGATTTAGATGGCCATTTTTACATTTATTTTTAGAACTTTTTTGAAATATTGCAAAATTTGCAACCCTAAGTCAAACAGCTAAGGAGCAGTTCCAATTTGAAACATTTCAAAATATTTGATGAGGTATTGCATCTCATGAAACCCTAACTGAGACTGCTAAAGAGCTTGGCTAATATTGAAACTTCTTTCGATAAATTTAACAACATTTGGTAATATTAGGAACACTACCTTGAACTCGAGAGGAGCTGCTCCAATTTTGAAATTCTTTTCGAGAAATTTAACGAAATGTTGTAGTACTTCCTGCCCTACCTTGGATTGCTGATTGAGAAAATCCCTTTTTTAAATTAATTTTCAGAAATATTTTGAAAATGTTGCAGAAGTTGCAACACCAACTCAAACTATTGAGGAACAATTTCAATGTTGAAACTCATTTCGAAAAAGTTGATGATGAATGCCATCACTTGAAACCCTAACTAAGACTATTCAAAAGATGGTCTAATTTTGAAACTTATTTCAATATATTTAACAAAGTTTTGTAACACTTGGAACACTACCTTGAACTGTAGCGCCCCGAGTTCCGTATACCCGATTCACTACGTCATTTTCTGTCTAAATTTTTCGAATAATATTTTTGCGGAAGAAATAATTGAAATTCATTTTTGGCAACATTAAATAAACTGTAATGGCCGCTAAAATTGAAAACATTTATGAAACCATTTGAAATAGTAAATCGAACCATTAATATTGTAAAGAAATTGCCAATATCATAATTTCTCAAATAAATGAACTTCTCTAAATTATTCGATTGTTTGGAAAATACGGAAATCATTAACGTCAAACTTTCAACCATTCAACGATTATTGCCACCATCATTCATCGCTCGCCACCGTCTCCGAAATCTGCAAAACTGTTAAAAAGTAGGGTGAGTATTTCATGGGGGAAATACTCAGTAGACTCATCGCAAATTAATTTAATTTATAAGATGATTAAACATATAAATCCCGGCTCTTTATAAAACGGGCATTGATAGAACTTCTTTATAAAACGGCTCTTGATAAAACTCATATTGTGCATTACAGTACGGGACATATTTTGCAAATCATAGGCTCTTTGAAAATAGCTCTTTGAAAACAGCTCTTTGAAAACCATATACTTATAAAAACATTTTAATTATGCCAAGCATAATTTCTTTTGAAAGCATAACATAAGATAGGATTGAAATCCTCTTAAACATAAATAGACACAAGAACTTTACCGAACTTAGGTGGCAAGAATTCTTATGCAGTAAAATCATAATAACAGTAAGTTTTCATCATAACATAGGATAAAATCGAAATCCTCATAAACATAAGAATTTTACCGAACTTAGGTGGTAAGAATTCTTATGTAGTAAGTATACCAAGCATAATTTTCTGAAATTCATAGGGATCAATTGCATCATAACATAAGATAGGATCGAAATCCTCATAAACATATGCGACAGGAATTTTACCGAACTTAGGTGGCAAATCCTCATAAACATATGGAAACATAGGAATTTTACCGAACTTCGTGGCAAATCCTCATAAACATAGGAGACACAAGAATGTTACCGAACTTAGGTGGCAAGAATTCTTATGTGTAGCGCTACTAAAACTCCGGTCCCCTTAACATATCATAACTTATCATATGGGACCCAAAACAATCTTGGTAGATTGATTTCATAGCAATGATCCAAAAAAAACATTTTCGTGAAGCATAGGGTATACTTACTTTTCGTAAAAACATAAAGTATATTTTCTTTTCATAAAAACATACTTACTTTTCATAACAACATAAGGTATATTTACCTTTCATAAAAATATACTTGCTTTTCTTAAAAATTGACTTTCACAAGTCACATGACATTCATATGAAATCATAATTTAAATCAATTAATAAGTGCGAGTCTACCTCAAATCCGACGAGTGCAAAGTTGAGCGGGAATGACTTCTTTAAATTCTCCGTACGCTTCGTCTTAGCCAATAAGTCACTTTAGTATATCGAATATATAGTTCAAAATGATAAATTATAATTTGAGGACTAAAATTGATGTTTTGAAAGTTGAGGGACTAAAATGAATACTTTTGAAAGTTCAGGGACTAAAATAGATACTTTGAAAGTTGAGGGACTAAAATGTAAATCTTTTTAAAACTTGGGCTTAAAAGTAAATCAGCAGGGACTGAAATAATAGATTTTAAAAATGAAGGGCTGATTAAGACTCATTTAAAACTTAAGGGCTGAAATTAAAAAGATTTAAAGCTGAAAGGACTGAATTGAAACAAATTAAAACTTCAGGACTAAAGTTGCAAATTTCCGAAAGTTTATAATATTTAAAATATCCTTTTCTCATTCAGATCGAAGAGAGAGAGAGAGAGGGATCGGAGAGAGTGAAACGAATAAGGGCGACGTCTCCTCCTTCCATCCACGCCGGCGCTACAACCGGCGATTGGCCGGCGGATAGCCGTCGCAGGGTAGCGGCAAGAGGCGGCCAAGGTAAGGTTTCTGGTTTGAGGGCTTGGGTACGAGAAACAAGGGCGAAACCGAAAAGAAATCAAATCTTAGTTCGCGATTTGGGTCTGAAATTCCGGCGAAGGGAGCGGCGATTGAAGTAAGTATTTGGGCTTGGCTTAATCTGGGTTTTGGGTTTTGATTTTGGATTGCGATTGGAGTTGGGTTTGATGTTGAGCAGTAGGCAGTGGGTGTTTTGGTGTATCGATTATGGCAGATTGAGGGATTTGATCGTGCAGTGGTGTTGGTGGAAGAGGTGATACAGATTGGTGGTGATTCTGGGGCAGTGACTGAGGTTCGATCGGCAATAGAGGTGGCTGCGAGCCATGGCAGTGAACTGGTTTGGCAGTGATGGAGCGATGGTTGCCAGCTTGGGATTTGTATAGGTTGAGTGATTTTTCTTGAATTGGACAGTGATGATTTCTTGGTGGCGTACTGATTGTGCTTAGATGTTGGTGTTATGGTTATGACTGAAGTGCTGCAGTGGACTGATGGTGTCAAAAGGGTGATTTGGGCAGTGGTGGAAATCCAGTGGTGGTGATGAAGATTTATGATGATGATAATATAGATGGTGTTATAGATGAATGATTTAAGCTGTAGGTGGGTTGATTTATTAAGGATGATGATTGAGGGTAGTGAACTGCGATGGTAGCTATTGTGTGAATTGATATTGGAGTCTGGTAATGGAGCTGCTGGTGGTGATGGTTTTCTGACTGAGGTGGAAATTTATAATTGGCATTAGGCATAGGAATGATTTGTAGTGGAGAATTTGGTGTGATAAAAAAAATAGAACATGGATACATCATCATTATATTCTTGAAACATAATGATGGTTGATTTGGTGTAAAATGTGATGCATACGGGTGGTGGTGGGAATTCTTTGATAAAATTGGTGTAAAGATATGATGGGGATGCTTTGATGATAAAGAAGAAAACATGTGGGGAAATTTATGTAATATAAATTTTGATTATGAATATTGGACTAACTTTGATCAAGAAGCGTATTTGAAACAGATATGTTTTTGGACTGAAAATACATTTGAGAATAAATAATTAAAATAACATAATTTTAGAAATTCGGATTTTAATTTAAAATCGAACAAATTCGATATTTCTTGACTTGGCTAGACGAATCCGTCGCGGCGTTAACTTCAAAATAATAAATGAAATAGTAGCGACACAATTTTCTAAATATTAAAATAATTATTTATTGCATAAAAATTCTGAGTCGCTATAATCTTACCTCCTTAAAATAATTTCGTCCTCGAAATTAAACTTACTTAATCTTATAATTTCTGAATACTTAATCAGAATCTCTTCTTCTTATCATCGAATATTCTCAAAATAATCAAAACAATTCCCAATCGTATGTAAAAATTTCATCATATCTTGTAGTATTCATGTAACTTGTCACTTATCATCGTATCATGTGACCTCAAATATTCGTATATATCTCTAAAATTTCAACAAATCTTTACTGACATATCGTATCATAATAATTTTTCCTTTCTTATCATCGAAAATTCCCAAAATAATCAAAGAATTACCTGAATATTCTCTCTAAGTAACATATCAACATAATATCATCAACTTATCTTTCCAACATTTGTAACTCAAAATTCAGTAAACAAATATCTCCCAAACTAAAATTCTTTACTTAAATATCACCACATTTCCTGCAAAGTATTTCTTTCACTTGTATATACGTATGAATTTTGATTCAATACGGTACTCATTTTACTTTCCACGTATTATCACACTATACCATGATTATTATTATTACAACAAAATATCAGTACCCATAATCCAAGAAAATATTCCAAATCTCCAATCAAATCTCCTTTATCGATAAAGTAAACGGCGCATAAACTCTTGTTCCCTCTTTTCCATTAAAATAATCCTGCTCTTTCTTGCTGGACACAACATCACGCGGATTCATTCATATCCTTGCGCTTTTAAATAGTTCATGCTGGGAAGAGGTTGAATCATCAAACAATGGATATCATCCTTTCTAACATTCGCAAGTATTATTCCAGTCTTCCTATGAATGATCTGAGAAAGATCTATAGAATAAGGCTCGAAAGATTGAGGTTGCTAATGGCTCATGATATTCCAGAAGATGTTCGCTGGTTGATAGAAGCAAAGGTTCGACTATCTGGTGAATTACCATCAACATTTCCAAAACATATGCCTGGTTTAGGCAAAAGCACGTTCGCAAAGAAACGAAGAGCAAAAAGGCTGGGTGGTTGCTACAAATGTGCTCGTTGGAATTGTGATACTCGTTGCAAATCAGTAGGATATTCTTCTACTAATCGGGATGATAAAATCGAATTCATAAAGGGTGGACTGAGTAAGGAGTCTTTGGATGATATTCGACTGACTCTTGAGACGCACCCAAGTGGTTATGTACAACGTGAACTTCTCTCCTTATACGCTCAGTTTAACGAGGACAAAAATCGTTATAGTCTCCAAAATATAATAGCAAAAGATCCTGTTTGCCAGTCTGTTTTACAAAATGAGGCTTCTGGCAGTTCAGCAATGATATAAGGTAAATCTTTTGATATGCTTTTTAAAATATTTTGCTATTTTCTTTAACGCGTTTTGGAAATAAAAAAATATTTTCCTTTCTCGAGTTTTGATAAAGCTGGAAATAAATATATTTTTCTTTTCTCGAGGTTTGATAAAGCTGGAAATAAATCACCGAAAGGTGATATCTTTGATAAAATAGTCAAAAGTTGGCCGATTTTGTCAAAAAGTGAATCTTTACTTTTTCAGAATCAATCAAAAACAGTAAATTTTTCCGGCTTTAAATAGCCAAACATATTTCATAGTTCAGGCATCCCAAAATCACATCTTCTTCGTAAGTTTTCCCTTCTTTACTATCAAAGATGGAAGCACCAAAACTTCGACAGATCAAAACTATTTGTGTATTTTGTGGATCAAAAGTAGGGAAAGGCTTCGCTTATCTAGAAGCGGCCGTAGATCTTGGAAAGAAACTGGGGGAAAAAGGTATCACTCTTGTATATGGGGGTGGTAGCAGTGGTCTAATGGGTTGTGTTTCCCAATCTGCTCTTGCAGAGAAATCAAAAGTAATCGGTGTTATACCTGTCCCTTTGGTAGATGTCGCAGGCAAAACACGAGGGCATGAAGTTCAAACCTTATCCATCCATGAACGCATAACTTGTATGCTATATGGTTCTGATGCCTTTATAGCCCTGCCCGGAGGTTTTGGTACCTTAGAAGAAATTTTTAACATTACCTCGTGGGCTCAACTAGATCTCCATACTAAGCCTATTGGGCTTCTGAATGTTAACAATTTGTTTGATGGTTTGTTAACCTTTCTTGATTATGCTGTGGAACAGGGATTCATCTCTCCATTTTCCAGAAGGCTTCTTATTTCTGCTCCTACTATTGATGAACTACTGGATAAGCTGCAGTCATATATCTCAATACAAGATCCAGCAGGAGTTAAGATAGATTGGTCGCAAGGAAGGGGAATCAAGCGAAAATGGAGTCCGGTTAATGTAAACTTAACTCTTTGAATCTTAGAATAGGTGGGGGTAGAGTACGGAGTATTCTCACTCTCGAGACACCCCTCCATTTACTAGGATTTCCTTAATGTTTAAATCTTGTGTGTACTTCAAAGATTCCAGGTGGTAGATTACGGAGTATTCTTACTCTCGAAACACACCTCTTTGAAGGTTTCTTTATTTCCTCAAAAGATCAGAGGTGGTAGGATACGGCTACTCCGGAAACACATCTCTCATTCTGAGGATCTTTCCATGTTTTTCTCTTATGCTTTCGTGTGTTTCATGTATTTCCTTTCCCGTGTGACTCTTGTGTGTTCTCCTTATGAGAAAATAATAAAATCTCTGCTATCATCTACTAAATCTCGTTTGTGATGTAAATGATCTTGCATGTCTAACCTTAATTCCTTTAGTGGATGCTTATCATATTATGCTCTTAATTCCAAATGATAAAATTCTGGATAGAGTCTCCCTTGTAATTTGGACTTATCCAAACCATAAGCATACTTCATAACTCACAATAATAAATAACTCCACATTTGATCACAACGATCTAAAAATATTGAAAACGATTCCAACACTTCAATATCATCAAAATATCCCATAATTCAATTCATAATTCCTCAACATAGAAATTTCAAATCATATTTTTCAATATCACAATATTACTTCCTTCCATACCTTAATTGGCTCAAAAGTTACTCATACTTATAAATATATGCCATAAATCATATTCCCAAAATTTATTCACAAAGCCAAACTTCATAATAAATTTCTCTTCAACATAGAGGCATAATAAATTAACTCAACATAATATCCATTACTTAATTCTCAATAAAATCATATTATTCCCATTATGCTCAACACTCGTTTTCTTTAAAAAAATTTCTCATAATCATACATTAAAGCATATAAGTTATGACAAAGCATAACAACATCATTATTTTCGAAGAAATACATTCTTATTTCTCATAAATCATAAGTATCCGAAATACTCTTCATTCTTTCTCATAAATCAATAAAATGAGTATTCGAAATACTGAAATAACTTTAAACATCATAAACTTCTTTACCTCGGAGTTGGTGGAACGAATGATGGCAGTGGCAATCTTCATCAATAAAAATCTTATAATGGAAAATATTTCTTAAAATTCTTTTTGAAAATTTTACCAGTCTACAGAAACGCAGACTAGCTCTGATACCAACTTGTAGCGCCCCGAGTTCCGTATACCCGATTCACTACGTCATTTTCTGTCTAAATTTTTCGAATAATATTTTTGCGGAAGAAATAATTGAAATTCATTTTTGGCAACATTAAATAAACTGTAATGGCCGCTAAAATTGAAAACATTTATGAAACCATTTGAAATAGTAAATCGAACCATTAATATTGTAAAGAAATTGCCAATATCATAATTTCTCAAATAAATGAACTTCTCTAAATTATTCGATTGTTTGGAAAATACGGAAATCATTAACGTCAAACTTTCAACCGTTCAACGATTATTGCCACCATCATTCATCGCTCGCCACCGTCTCCGAAATCTGCAAAACTGTTAAAAAGTAGGGTGAGTATTTCATGGGGGAAATACTCAGTAGACTCATCGCAAATTAATTTAATTTATAAGATGATTAAACATATAAATCCCGGCTCTTTATAAAACGGGCATTGATAGAACTTCTTTATAAAACGGCTCTTGATAAAACTCATATTGTGCATTACAGTACGGGACATATTTTGCAAATCATAGGCTCTTTGAAAATAGCTCTTTGAAAACAGCTCTTTGAAAACCATATACTTATAAAAACATTTTAATTATGCCAAGCATAATTTCTTTTGAAAGCATAACATAAGATAGGATTGAAATCCTCTTAAACATAAATAGACACAAGAACTTTACTGAACTTAGGTGGCAAGAATTCTTATGCAGTAAAATCATAATAACAGTAAGTTTTCATCATAACATAGGATAAAATCGAAATCCTCATAAACATAAGAATTTTACCGAACTTAGGTGGTAAGAATTCTTATGTAGTAAGTATACCAAGCATAATTTTCTGAAATTCATAGGGATCAATTGCATCATAACATAAGATAGGATCGAAATCCTCATAAACATATGCGATAGGAATTTTACCGAACTTAGGTGGCAAATCCTCATAAACATATGGAAACATAGGAATTTTACCGAACTTCGTGGCAAATCCTCATAAACATAGGAGACACAAGAATGTTACCGAACTTAGGTGGCAAGAATTCTTATGTGTAGCGCTACTAAAACTCCGGTCCCCTTAACATATCATAACTTATCATATGGGACCCAAAACAATCTTGGTAGATTGATTTCATAGCAATGATCCAAAAAAAACATTTTCGTGAAGCATAGGGTATACTTACTTTTCGTAAAAACATAAAGTATATTTTCTTTTCATAAAAACATACTTACTTTTCATAACAACATAAGGTATATTTACCTTTCATAAAAACATACTTGCTTTTCTTAAAAATTGACTTTCACAAGTCACATGACATTCATATGAAATCATAATTTAAATCAATTAATAAGTGCGAGTCTACCTCAAATCCGACGAGTGCAAAGTTGAGCGGGAATGACTTCTTTAAATTCTCCGTACGCTTCGTCTTAGCCAATAAGTCACTTTAGTATATCGAATATATAGTTCAAAATGATAAATTATAATTTGAGGACTAAAATTGATGTTTTGAAAGTTGAGGGACTAAAATGAATACTTTTGAAAGTTCAGGGACTAAAATAGATACTTTGAAAGTTGAGGGACTAAAATGTAAATCTTTTTAAAACTTGGGCTTAAAAGTAAATCAGCAGGGACTGAAATAATAGATTTTAAAAATGAAGGGCTGATTAAGACTCATTTAAAACTTAAGGGCTGAAATTAAAAAGATTTAAAGCTGAAAGGACTGAATTGAAACAAATTAAAACTTCAGGACTAAAGTTGCAAATTTCCGAAAGTTTATAATATTTAAAATATCCTTTTCTCATTCAGATCGAAGAGAGAGAGAGAGAGGGATCGGAGAGAGTGAAACGAATAAGGGCGACGTCTCCTCCTTCCATCCACGCCGGCGCTACAACCGGCGATTGGCCGGCGGATAGCCGTCGCAGGGTAGCGGCAAGAGGCGGCCAAGGTAAGGTTTCTGGTTTGAGGGCTTGGGTACGAGAAACAAGGGCGAAACCGAAAAGAAATCAAATCTTAGTTCGCGATTTGGGTCTGAAATTCCGGCGAAGGGAGCGGCGATTGAAGTAAGTATTTGGGCTTGGCTTAATCTGGGTTTTGGGTTTTGATTTTGGATTGCGATTGGAGTTGGGTTTGATGTTGAGCAGTAGGCAGTGGGTGTTTTGGTGTATCGATTATGGCAGATTGAGGGATTTGATCGTGCAGTGGTGTTGGTGGAAGAGGTGATACAGATTGGTGGTGATTCTGGGGAAGTGACTGAGGTTCGATCGGCAATAGAGGTGGCTGCGAGCCATGGCAGTGAACTGGTTTGGCAGTGATGGAGCGATGGTTTCCAGCTTGGGATTTGTATAGGTTGAGTGATTTTTCTTGAATTGGACAGTGATGATTTCTTGGTGGCGTACTGATTGTGCTTAGATGTTGGTGTTATGGTTATGACTGAAGTGCTGCAGTGGACTGATGGTGTCAAAAGGGTGATTTGGGCAGTGGTGGAAATCCAGTGGTGGTGATGAAGATTTATGATGATGATAATATAGATGGTGTTATAGATGAATGATTTAAGCTGTAGGTGGGTTGATTTATTAAGGATGATGATTGAGGGTAGTGAACTGCGATGGTAGCTATTGTGTGAATTGATATTGGAGTCTGGTAATGGAGCTGCTGGTGGTGATGGTTTTCTGACTGAGGTGGAAATTTATAATTGGCATTAGGCATAGGAATGATTTGTAGTGGAGAATTTGGTGTGATAAAAAAAATAGAACATGGATACATCATCATTATATTCTTGAAACATAATGATGGTTGATTTGGTGTAAAATGTGATGCATACGGGTGGTGGTGGGAATTCTTTGATAAAATTGGTGTAAAGATATGATGGGGATGCTTTGATGATAAAGAAGAAAACATGTGGGGAAATTTATGTAATATAAATTTTGATTATGAATATTGGACTAACTTTGATCAAGAAGCGTATTTGAAACAGATATGTTTTTGGACTGAAAATACATTTGAGAATAAATAATTAAAATAACATAATTTTAGAAATTCGGATTTTAATTTAAAATCGAACAAATTCGATATTTCTTGACTTGGCTAGACGAATCCGTCGCGGCGTTAACTTCAAAATAATAAATGAAATAGTAGCGACACAATTTTCTAAATATTAAAATAATTATTTATTGCATAAAAATTCTGAGTCGCTATAATCTTACCTCCTTAAAATAATTTCGTCCTCGAAATTAAACTTACTTAATCTTATAATTTCTGAATACTTAATCAGAATCTCTTCTTCTTATCATCGAATATTCTCAAAATAATCAAAACAATTCCCAATCGTATGTAAAAATTTCATCATATCTTGTAGTATTCATGTAACTTGTCACTTATCATCGTATCATGTGACCTCAAATATTCGTATATATCTCTAAAATTTCAACAAATCTTTACTGACATATCGTATCATAATAATTTTTCCTTTCTTATCATCGAAAATTCCCAAAATAATCAAAGAATTACCTGAATATTCTCTCTAAGTAACATATCAACATAATATCATCAACTTATCTTTCCAACATTTGTAACTCAAAATTCAGTAAACAAATATCTCCCAAACTAAAATTCTTTACTTAAATATCACCACATTTCCTGCAAAGTATTTCTTTCACTTGTATATACGTATGAATTTTGATTCAATACGGTACTCATTTTACTTTCCACGTATTATCACACTATACCATGATTATTATTATTACAACAAAATATCAGTACCCATAATCCAAGAAAATATTCCAAATCTCCAATCAAATCTCCTTTATCGATAAAGTAAACGGCGCATAAACTCTTGTTCCCTCTTTTCCATTAAAATAATCCTGCTCTTTCTTGCTGGACACAACATCACGCGGATTCATTCATATCCTTGCGCTTTTAAATAGTTCATGCTGGGAAGAGGTTGAATCATCAAACAATGGATATCATCCTTTCTAACATTCGCAAGTATTATTCCAGTCTTCCTATGAATGATCTGAGAAAGATCTATAGAATAAGGCTCGAAAGATTGAGGTTGCTAATGGCTCATGATATTCCAGAAGATGTTCGCTGGTTGATAGAAGCAAAGGTTCGACTATCTGGTGAATTACCATCAACATTTCCAAAACATATGCCTGGTTTAGGCAAAAGCACGTTCGCAAAGAAACGAAGAGCAAAAAGGCTGGGTGGTTGCTACAAATGTGCTCGTTGGAATTGTGATACTCGTTGCAAATCAGTAGGATATTCTTCTACTAATCGGGATGATAAAATCGAATTCATAAAGGGTGGACTGAGTAAGGAGTCTTTGGATGATATTCGACTGACTCTTGAGACGCACCCAAGTGGTTATGTACAACGTGAACTTCTCTCCTTATACGCTCAGTTTAACGAGGACAAAAATCGTTATAGTCTCCAAAATATAATAGCAAAAGATCCTGTTTGCCAGTCTGTTTTACAAAATGAGGCTTCTGGCAGTTCAGCAATGATATAAGGTAAATCTTTTGATATGCTTTTTAAAATATTTTGCTATTTTCTTTAACGCGTTTTGGAAATAAAAAAATATTTTCCTTTCTCGAGTTTTGATAAAGCTGGAAATAAATATATTTTTCTTTTCTCGAGGTTTGATAAAGCTGGAAATAAATCACCGAAAGGTGATATCTTTGATAAAATAGTCAAAAGTTGGCCGATTTTGTCAAAAAGTGAATCTTTACTTTTTCAGAATCAATCAAAAACAGTAAATTTTTCCGGCTTTAAATAGCCAAACATATTTCATAGTTCAGGCATCCCAAAATCACATCTTCTTCGTAAGTTTTCCCTTCTTTACTATCAAAGATGGAAGCACCAAAACTTCGACAGATCAAAACTATTTGTGTATTTTGTGGATCAAAAGTAGGGAAAGGCTTCGGTTATCTAGAAGCGGCCGTAGATCTTGGAAAGAAACTGGGGGAAAAAGGTATCACTCTTGTATATGGGGGTGGTAGCAGTGGTCTAATGGGTTGTGTTTCCCAATCTGCTCTTGCAGAGAAATCAAAAGTAATCGGTGTTATACCTGTCCCTTTGGTAGATGTTGCAGGCAAAACACGAGGGCATGAAGTTCAAACCTTATCCATCCATGAACGCATAACTTGTATGCTATATGGTTCTGATGCCTTTATAGCCCTGCCCGGAGGTTTTGGTACCTTAGAAGAAATTTTTAACATTACCTCGTGGGCTCAACTAGATCTCCATACTAAGCCTATTGGGCTTCTGAATGTTAACAATTTCTTTGATGGTTTGTTAACCTTTCTTGATTATGCTGTGGAACAGGGATTCATCTCTCCATTTTCCAGAAGGCTTCTTATTTCTGCTCCTACTATTGATGAACTACTGGATAAGCTGCAGTCATATATCTCAATACAAGATCCAGCAGGAGTTAAGATAGATTGGTCGCAAGGAAGGGGAATCAAGCGAAAATGGAGTCCGGTTAATGTAAACTTAACTCTTTGAATCTTAGAATAGGTGGGGGTAGAGTACGGAGTATTCTCACTCTCGAGACACCCCTCCATTTACTAGGATTTCCTTAATGTTTAAATCTTGTGTGTACTTCAAAGATTCCAGGTGGTAGATTACGGAGTATTCTTACTCTCGAAACACACCTCTTTGAAGGTTTCTTTATTTCCTCAAAAGATCAGAGGTGGTAGGATACGGCTACTCCGGAAACACATCTCTCATTCTGAGGATCTTTCCATGTTTTTCTCTTATGCTTTCGTGTGTTTCATGTATTTCCTTTCCCGTGTGACTCTTGTGTGTTCTCCTTATGAGAAAATAATAAAATCTCTGCTATCATCTACTAAATCTCGTTTGTGATGTAAATGATCTTGCATGTCTAACCTTAATTCCTTTAGTGGATGCTTATCATATTATGCTCTTAATTCCAAATGATAAAATTCTGGATAGAGTCTCCCTTGTAATTTGGACTTATCCAAACCATAAGCATACTTCATAACTCACAATAATAAATAACTCCACATTTGATCACAACGATCTAAAAATATTGAAAACGATTCCAACACTTCAATATCATCAAAATATCCCATAATTCAATTCATAATTCCTCAACATAGAAATTTCAAATCATATTTTTCAATATCACAATATTACTTCCTTCCATACCTTAATTGGCTCAAAAGTTACTCATACTTATAAATATATGCCATAAATCATATTCCCAAAATTTATTCACAAAGCCAAACTTCATAATAAATTTCTCTTCAACATAGAGGCATAATAAATTAACTCAACATAATATCCATTACTTAATTCTCAATAAAATCATATTATTCCCATTATGCTCAACACTCGTTTTCTTTAAAAAAATTTCTCATAATCATACATTAAAGCATATAAGTTATGACAAAGCATAACAACATCATTATTTTCGAAGAAATACATTCTTATTTCTCATAAATCATAAGTATCCGAAATACTCTTCATTCTTTCTCATAAATCAATAAAATGAGTATTCGAAATACTGAAATAACTTTAAACATCATAAACTTCTTTACCTCGGAGTTGGTGGAACGAATGATGGCAGTGGCAATCTTCATCAATAAAAATCTTATAATGGAAAATATTTCTTAAAATTCTTTTTGAAAATTTTACCAGTCTACAGAAACGCAGACTAGCTCTGATACCAACTTGTAGCGCCCCGAGTTCCGTATACCCGATTCACTACGTCATTTTCTGTCTAAATTTTTCGAATAATATTTTTGCGGAAGAAATAATTGAAATTCATTTTTGGCAACATTAAATAAACTGTAATGGCCGCTAAAATTGAAAACATTTATGAAACCATTTGAAATAGTAAATCGAACCATTAATATTGTAAAGAAATTGCCAATATCATAATTTCTCAAATAAATGAACTTCTCTAAATTATTCGATTGTTTGGAAAATACGGAAATCATTAACGTCAAACTTTCAACCGTTCAACGATTATTGCCACCATCATTCATCGCTCGCCACCGTCTCCGAAATCTGCAAAACTGTTAAAAAGTAGGGTGAGTATTTCATGGGGGAAATACTCAGTAGACTCATCGCAAATTAATTTAATTTATAAGATGATTAAACATATAAATCCCGGCTCTTTATAAAACGGGCATTGATAGAACTTCTTTATAAAACGGCTCTTGATAAAACTCATATTGTGCATTACAGTACGGGACATATTTTGCAAATCATAGGCTCTTTGAAAATAGCTCTTTGAAAACAGCTCTTTGAAAACCATATACTTATAAAAACATTTTAATTATGCCAAGCATAATTTCTTTTGAAAGCATAACATAAGATAGGATTGAAATCCTCTTAAACATAAATAGACACAAGAACTTTACTGAACTTAGGTGGCAAGAATTCTTATGCAGTAAAATCATAATAACAGTAAGTTTTCATCATAACATAGGATAAAATCGAAATCCTCATAAACATAAGAATTTTACCGAACTTAGGTGGTAAGAATTCTTATGTAGTAAGTATACCAAGCATAATTTTCTGAAATTCATAGGGATCAATTGCATCATAACATAAGATAGGATCGAAATCCTCATAAACATATGCGATAGGAATTTTACCGAACTTAGGTGGCAAATCCTCATAAACATATGGAAACATAGGAATTTTACCGAACTTCGTGGCAAATCCTCATAAACATAGGAGACACAAGAATGTTACCGAACTTAGGTGGCAAGAATTCTTATGTGTAGCGCTACTAAAACTCCGGTCCCCTTAACATATCATAACTTATCATATGGGACCCAAAACAATCTTGGTAGATTGATTTCATAGCAATGATCCAAAAAAAACATTTTCGTGAAGCATAGGGTATACTTACTTTTCGTAAAAACATAAAGTATATTTTCTTTTCATAAAAACATACTTACTTTTCATAACAACATAAGGTATATTTACCTTTCATAAAAACATACTTGCTTTTCTTAAAAATTGACTTTCACAAGTCACATGACATTCATATGAAATCATAATTTAAATCAATTAATAAGTGCGAGTCTACCTCAAATCCGACGAGTGCAAAGTTGAGCGGGAATGACTTCTTTAAATTCTCCGTACGCTTCGTCTTAGCCAATAAGTCACTTTAGTATATCGAATATATAGTTCAAAATGATAAATTATAATTTGAGGACTAAAATTGATGTTTTGAAAGTTGAGGGACTAAAATGAATACTTTTGAAAGTTCAGGGACTAAAATAGATACTTTGAAAGTTGAGGGACTAAAATGTAAATCTTTTTAAAACTTGGGCTTAAAAGTAAATCAGCAGGGACTGAAATAATAGATTTTAAAAATGAAGGGCTGATTAAGACTCATTTAAAACTTAAGGGCTGAAATTAAAAAGATTTAAAGCTGAAAGGACTGAATTGAAACAAATTAAAACTTCAGGACTAAAGTTGCAAATTTCCGAAAGTTTATAATATTTAAAATATCCTTTTCTCATTCAGATCGAAGAGAGAGAGAGAGAGGGATCGGAGAGAGTGAAACGAATAAGGGCGACGTCTCCTCCTTCCATCCACTGCCGGCGCTACAACCGGCGATTGGCCGGCGGATAGCCGTCGCAGGGTAGCGGCAAGAGGCGGCCAAGGTAAGGTTTCTGGTTTGAGGGCTTGGGTACGAGAAACAAGGGCGAAACCGAAAAGAAATCAAATCTTAGTTCGCGATTTGGGTCTGAAATTCCGGCGAAGGGAGCGGCGATTGAAGTAAGTATTTGGGCTTGGCTTAATCTGGGTTTTGGGTTTTGATTTTGGATTGCGATTGGAGTTGGGTTTGATGTTGAGCAGTAGGCAGTGGGTGTTTTGGTGTATCGATTATGGCAGATTGAGGGATTTGATCGTGCAGTGGTGTTGGTGGAAGAGGTGATACAGATTGGTGGTGATTCTGGGGCAGTGACTGAGGTTCGATCGGCAATAGAGGTGGCTGCGAGCCATGGCAGTGAACTGGTTTGGCAGTGATGGAGCGATGGTTGCCAGCTTGGGATTTGTATAGGTTGAGTGATTTTTCTTGAATTGGACAGTGATGATTTCTTGGTGGCGTACTGATTGTGCTTAGATGTTGGTGTTATGGTTATGACTGAAGTGCTCTGAAGTGCTGCAGTGGACTGATGGTGTCAAAAGGGTGATTTGGGCAGTGGTGGAAATCCAGTGGTGGTGATGAAGATTTATGATGATGATAATATAGATGGTGTTATAGATGAATGATTTAAGCTGTAGGTGGGTTGATTTATTAAGGATGATGATTGAGGGTAGTGAACTGCGATGGTAGCTATTGTGTGAATTGATATTGGAGTCTGGTAATGGAGCTGCTGGTGGTGATGGTTTTCTGACTGAGGTGGAAATTTATAATTGGCATTAGGCATAGGAATGATTTGTAGTGGAGAATTTGGTGTGATAAAAAAAATAGAACATGGATACATCATCATTATATTCTTGAAACATAATGATGGTTGATTTGGTGTAAAATGTGATGCATACGGGTGGTGGTGGGAATTCTTTGATAAAATTGGTGTAAAGATATGATGGGGATGCTTTGATGATAAAGAAGAAAACATGTGGGGAAATTTATGTAATATAAATTTTGATTATGAATATTGGACTAACTTTGATCAAGAAGCGTATTTGAAACAGATATGTTTTTGGACTGAAAATACATTTGAGAATAAATAATTAAAATAACATAATTTTAGAAATTCGAATTTTAATTTAAAATCGAACAAATTCGATATTTCTTGACTTGGCTAGACGAATCCGTCGCGGCGTTAACTTCAAAATAATAAATGAAATAGTAGCGACACAATTTTCTAAATATTAAAATAATTATTTATTGCATAAAAATTCTGAGTCGCTATAATCTTACCTCCTTAAAATAATTTCGTCCTCGAAATTAAACTTACTTAATCTTATAATTTCTGAATACTTAATCAGAATCTCTTCTTCTTATCATCGAATATTCTCAAAATAATCAAAACAATTCCCAATCGTATGTAAAAATTTCATCATATCTTGTAGTATTCATGTAACTTGTCACTTATCATCGTATCATGTGACCTCAAATATTCGTATATATCTCTAAAATTTCAACAAATCTTTACTGACATATCGTATCATAATAATTTTTCCTTTCTTATCATCGAAAATTCCCAAAATAATCAAAGAATTACCTGAATATTCTCTCTAAGTAACATATCAACATAATATCATCAACTTATCTTTCCAACATTTGTAACTCAAAATTCAGTAAACAAATATCTCCCAAACTAAAATTCTTTACTTAAATATCACCACATTTCCTGCAAAGTATTTCTTTCACTTGTATATACGTATGAATTTTGATTCAATACGGTACTCATTTTACTTTCCACGTATTATCACACTATACCATGATTATTATTATTACAACAAAATATCAGTACCCATAATCCAAGAAAATATTCCAAATCTCCAATCAAATCTCCTTTATCGATAAAGTAAACGGCGCATAAACTCTTGTTCCCTCTTTTCCATTAAAATAATCCTGCTCTTTCTTGCTGGACACAACATCACGCGGATTCATTCATATCCTTGCGCTTTTAAATAGTTCATGCTGGGAAGAGGTTGAATCATCAAACAATGGATATCATCCTTTCTAACATTCGCAAGTATTATTCCAGTCTTCCTATGAATGATCTGAGAAAGATCTATAGAATAAGGCTCGAAAGATTGAGGTTGCTAATGGCTCATGATATTCCAGAAGATGTTCGCTGGTTGATAGAAGCAAAGGTTCGACTATCTGGTGAATTACCATCAACATTTCCAAAACATATGCCTGGTTTAGGCAAAAGCACGTTCGCAAAGAAACGAAGAGCAAAAAGGCTGGGTGGTTGCTACAAATGTGCTCGTTGGAATTGTGATACTCGTTGCAAATCAGTAGGATATTCTTCTACTAATCGGGATGATAAAATCGAATTCATAAAGGGTGGACTGAGTAAGGAGTCTTTGGATGATATTCGACTGACTCTTGAGACGCACCCAAGTGGTTATGTACAACGTGAACTTCTCTCCTTATACGCTCAGTTTAACGAGGACAAAAATCGTTATAGTCTCCAAAATATAATAGCAAAAGATCCTGTTTGCCAGTCTGTTTTACAAAATGAGGCTTCTGGCAGTTCAGCAATGATATAAGGTAAATCTTTTGATATGCTTTTTAAAATATTTTGCTATTTTCTTTAACGCGTTTTGGAAATAAAAAAATATTTTCCTTTCTCGAGTTTTGATAAAGCTGGAAATAAATATATTTTTCTTTTCTCGAGGTTTGATAAAGCTGGAAATAAATCACCGAAAGGTGATATCTTTGATAAAATAGTCAAAAGTTGGCCGATTTTGTCAAAAAGTGAATCTTTACTTTTTCAGAATCAATCAAAAACAGTAAATTTTTCCGGCTTTAAATAGCCAAACATATTTCATAGTTCAGGCATCCCAAAATCACATCTTCTTCGTAAGTTTCCCCTTCTTTACTATCAAAGATGGAAGCACCAAAACTTCGACAGATCAAAACTATTTGTGTATTTTGTGGATCAAAAGTAGGGAAAGGCTTCGGTTATCTAGAAGCGGCCGTAGATCTTGGAAAGAAACTGGGGGAAAAAGGTATCACTCTTGTATATGGGGGTGGTAGCAGTGGTCTAATGGGTTGTGTTTCCCAATCTGCTCTTGCAGAGAAATCAAAAGTAATCGGTGTTATACCTGTCCCTTTGGTAGATGTTGCAGGCAAAACACGAGGGCATGAAGTTCAAACCTTATCCATCCATGAACGCATAACTTGTATGCTATATGGTTCTGATGCCTTTATAGCCCTGCCCGGAGGTTTTGGTACCTTAGAAGAAATTTTTAACATTACCTCGTAGGCTCAACTAGATCTCCATACTAAGCCTATTGGGCTTCTGAATGTTAACAATTTCTTTGATGGTTTGTTAACCTTTCTTGATTATGCTGTGGAACAGGGATTCATCTCTCCATTTTCCAGAAGGCTTCTTATTTCTGCTCCTACTATTGATGAACTACTGGATAAGCTGCAGTCATATATCTCAATACAAGATCCAGCAGGAGTTAAGATAGATTGGTCGCAAGGAAGGGGAATCAAGCGAAAATGGAGTCCGGTTAATGTAAACTTAACTCTTTGAATCTTAGAATAGGTGGGGGTAGAGTACGGAGTATTCTCACTCTCGAGACACCCCTCCATTTACTAGGATTTCCTTAATGTTTAAATCTTGTGTGTACTTCAAAGATTCCAGGTGGTAGATTACGGAGTATTCTTACTCTCGAAACACACCTCTTTGAAGGTTTCTTTATTTCCTCAAAAGATCAGAGGTGGTAGGATACGGCTACTCCGGAAACACATCTCTCATTCTGAGGATCTTTCCATGTTTTTCTCTTATGCTTTCGTGTGTTTCATGTATTTCCTTTCCCGTGTGACTCTTGTGTGTTCTCCTTATGAGAAAATAATAAAATTCGATATTTCTTGACTTGGCTAGACGAATCCGTCGCGACGTTAACTTCAAAATAATAAATGAAATAGTAGCGACACAATTTTCTAAATATTAAAATAATTATTTATTGCATAAAAATTCTGAGTCGCTATATGAACTGTTGAGGACCAGTTCCAATTTTGAAATTTCTTTCGAGAAATTTAACGAAGTGTTGCAGAACTTGTAACCTTAGACAGGGCTATAGAGGGACAAGTTCTATTTTAATTTATTATTGGTGAAATTTAACAAGTGTTTGTTTCCCAAGAAATCATTTCTTAGAATGCTGATTGAAAAGGTCCTTTTTAAAATTTATTTTGAGAGATTTTTGAAATGTGGCAGAATTCTCAACCCTAACATAGACTGCTGAGGATAAATTCCAATTTGAAACTTACTTCGAAAAAGTCGATGAATTATAGCACCACTCAAAACGATAATTAAGACTATTGAATAGCTTGTCAAATTTTAAATTTTATTTTGATAAATTTTTCAAGATTTTATAACACTAGGAACACTAGCTAGAACTGCAGAGGAGCAGCTCCAAATTTGAAATTAATTTCCCAAAATTTAACGTAATGTTGTAGCACTTGCAGGCACAGCCCCGAATGCTCAGGGACAGGTTTCATTGTGATCTTTAATTTCGATAAATTTAACAATATTCTATAACATTAGGAACGCTACCTTGAACTCTAGAGGAGCTGCTCAAATTTTGAAATTCTTTTCGAGCAATTTAATATGACGTTGCATCACATCCAACCCTACCTCAGAATGCTGATTGAGAAAGTCCATTTGTTAAAATTAATTTTGAGAAATTTTTCGAAATGTTGCAACCCCAACTCAAACTACTGAGGAGATATTACAATGTTGAAACTCATTTCAAAAAAGCTGATGATGTACGACATCACTTGAAACCCTAACTAAGACTGTTCAAGAGTTGGTCTAATCTTGAAACTTATTTTAATAATTTTAACGAAATTTTGGTAAACTTGGAACACTAACTCGAACTACAGAGGACTTGCATCAATTTTGAAATTTGTTTCGAGAAATTTAACAAAGTGTTGATGAACTTGTTTCCTTATACTGAGCTCTAGAGGGACAAGTTCTATTTTAATTTTTTATTCGTGAAATTTAACAAGGGTTTGTTGCCTTTCTAATCATACCTCAGACTTGTGATTGACAAGGTCCATTTTGAAATTTCTTTTGAGAAATTTTTCGAAATGTTGCGGAATTTGTAACTCTAAATCAAACTTCTAAGGAGAAGTTCCAATTTGAAATTTATTTCGAAAAAGCTGATGAAATAAAGCAACATGTGAATCCCTCACTAGGATTGTTGAAAACCTAGTCCAATTTCATAATTTATTTTGATAAATTTAACAAAAAATTTTAACACTTGGAACACCGGCTCGAACTTCAGAGAAGCAGCTCAAAATTACCTTCCCGGTTTGTTGAGGGACATTTCCATTTTAATTTTTTATTGGTAAAATTTGACAAGTGTTTGTTGCCCTTTCAATCCTACCTTAGAATGTTGATTGAGAAGGTTAAATTTAAATTATTTTGAGAAATTTTTGAAATGTTGCAGAATATGCAACCTTAACTCAGACTGCTGTGGAGAAAGTCCATTTTTATACTTAATTCGAAAAAGTTGATGAATTAAATCAGCACTTGAAATCCCAACTAAGACTGCTAAATAGCTAGTCAAATTTTTAAATTTATTTTGATAAATTCGACAAAATATTATAAAACTTGGAACACTAACTCGAACTGTAGAAGAGCAACTGCAAATTTGAAATTAGTTTGGCGAAATTTAAAGTAATGTAGCAACACTTGCAACCCTCGCTCTGATTGTTGAGGGACAATTTTCGTTATAATTTTTACTGGTGAAATTTAACACAGAGTTGTTGCCCTTGCAACCCTGATTTAGACTGCTAATTTAGATGGCCCATTTTTAAATTTATTTTGAGAGTTTCTTTGAAATATTGCAAAATTTTCAACCCTAACTCATACTGCTGAGAAGCAGTTCCAATTTGAAACATATTTATAAAAAATGATGAGTATTGCATCACTTGAAACCCTACCTAAGACTGCAAAAGAGCTTGGCTAATATTGAAACTTATTTCGAAAAATTGAACAACATTTGGTAATACTAGGAACACTACGTTGAACTCTAGAGGAGCTGCTCCAATTTTGGATTTCTTTCCAGAAATTTAACGAGTGATGTAGAACTTGTAACCTTAGATCAGGCTATGGAGGGACAAGTTCTATTTTAATTTATTATTGGTGAAATTTAACAAGGGTTTGTTTCCTTTGAAATCATTCCCTAGAACGCTGATTGAAAAGGTCCATTTTTAAATTTATTTTGAGAGATTTTTAATGTTACAAAATTCGCAACCCTAACACAGACTGCTAAGGATAAATTCCAATTTGAAACGTACTTCGAAAAAGTCGCTGAATTATTGCAGCACTTGAAACCCCAATTAAGACTGCTGAACAACTAGTCAAATTTTTTATTTTATTTTGATAAATTTCACAAGATTTTATAACACTTGGAACACTAGCTCAAACTGAGAAGAGTAGCTCCAAATTCGATAACATTGGAAACACTACCTCGAACTCTAGAGGAGCTGCTCCAATTTTGAAATTCTTTTCATGAAATTTAATGAAACGTTACAGCACTTCCAGCCATATCTTGGATTACTAATTGAGAAAGCCCATTTTTTAAAATTAATTTTGAGAAATGTTTCGAAAGTTTTTCGAAGTTGCAACCCTAACTCAAACTGCTGAAGATGTTGAAACACATTTCGAAAAAGTTGATGATGTACAACATCACCTGAAACCCTAACTAAGACTATTCAAGAGTTGGTCTAAGTTTGAAATTTATTTCAATAAATTTAACGAGTTTTTGTAACACTTGGAACACTACCTCGAACTACAGAGGACCAACTCCATTTTTGAAATTTGTTTCAAGAAATTTAACGAAGTGTTGCAGAACTTGTAACCTTCGACCGGACTGTAGAGGGACAAGTTCTATTTTAATTTTTTATTGGTGAAATAAAACAAGATTTTGTGCCCTTGCAATCATACCTTTGACTAGTGATAGAAAAGGTCCATCTTTAAATTCCTTTTGAGAAATTTTTCGAAAAAATGTTGCTGAGTTTGCAACCCTAACTCAGACTGCTGAGAAAGAGTTCCAATTTGTAACTTATTTTGAAAAAGTTAATGAAGTAAAGCAGCATTTGAAACCCTAACTGGGACTTCTAAAAAGCCGGTCCAATTTTATAATTTATTTTGATAAATTACCAAAAAAAATTTGACACCTGGAACACCAACTCGAACTGCAGAGGCAGCTCCAAATTTGAGATTTGTTTCAATAAACTTAACGAAATGTTGCAACGTGCATTACTATCCCATACTGTTGATGGACATATTCCATTTTAGTTTTTTATGGGTTAAATTTGACAAGTGTTAGTTGCCCTTGAAATCATACCTTAGAATGCGGATTAAGAAGGTCCATTCTTAAATTCGTTTTGAGAAATTTTTGAAATCTTGCAGAATTTGCAACCCTAACTCAAACTCTTGAGGAGAAATTCCAATTTGAAACTTACTTCAAAAAAGTTGATAAATTAAAGCAGCACTTTAAAGTTTAAACCACAACTAAGACTGCTGAACAGCAAGTCCAATTTTAAATTTATTTTTATAAGTTTTAAAAAAATTTGTAACACTCGGAACACTAGCTTAAACTATAGAGGAGCGACTCCAAGTTTCAAATTAGTTTTGTGCAATTTAACGTAATGTTGCAGCACTTGCAACATTAACTCAGACTGTTGAGGAGTAGTTCCAATTAGAAACTTATTTTGAAAAATTATATTAGGTATGGTACCACTTGAATCCCCAACGAAGACAACTAAAGAGCTTGGCTAATATTGAAACTTATTTCGATAAATTTAACAAAATTCGATAACAATAGGAACACTACCTCGAATTCTAAAGGGGCTGCTCCAATTTTGAAATCCTTTTTGAGAATTTCACTAAATGTTGCAGCAGTTCCAGCCTTACCTCGGACTGCTGATTGAGAAATCCCTTGTCAAAATTTATTTTAGAAATGTTTCGAATTGTTGCAACCCTAACTCAGACTGCTAAGGAGTAGTTCCAATTTATAAACTCATTTCAGAAAATTTGATGATGTATGGCATCACTTAAATCCTGAACTAAGATTGTTGAAGAGTAGGTCTAATTTTTAAATTTATTTCGACAAATTTAGCAAAATTTTGTAACACTTGGAACACTACCTCGAGCTGCAGAGGACCAGCTCCAATTTTGTAATTTGTTTCGAGAAATTTTACAAAGTGTTGCTGAACTTGTAACCTTAGATTGGGTTGTAGAGGGACAAGTTCTATTTTAATTTTTTATTGGTGAAATATAACAAGTGTTTGTTTCCCTTGCAATCATACCTTTGATTGGTGATTGAGAAGGTTCATTTTTAAATTTCTTTTTAGAAATTTTTCAAAATGTTGCGAAATTTGTAACCCTAACTCACACTGCTGAGGAGAAGTTCTAATTTGAAACTAATTTCGAAAAAGTTGATAAAGTAAAGCAGCATTTGAACCCCTAACCAAGACTTTTGAAAAGCTGGTCCAATTTAAAATTTTTGATAAATTCCCAAAAAAATTTAACACATGGAAAACCAGTTGAAACTGTAGAGAAGCAACTCCAAATTTGTAATTTGTTTCGATAAACTTGACAAAATGTTGCAGCACTACATTACTAGCCCGGACTGCTAAGGGGACATTTTTCATTTTAATTTTTTATTCATTAAATTTGGCAAGTGTTTGTTGCCCTTGCAATCATTCCTTAGAATGCTGATTGAGAGAAGGTCCATTTTTTAAATTTATTTTGAGAAATGTTTGAAATGTTGCAGAATTTGAAACACTAACTCAGACTTCTCACGAGAAATTCCAATTTGAAACTCACTTTGAAAAAGTTGATAAATTAAAGCATTACTCGAAACCCTAACTAAGAATGTTGAACAGCTTGTCCAATTTTAAAATTAATTTTGATAAAGTTTACAAATTTTTATGACACTTGGAATACTAGCTCGGATTGCAGAGGAGCAGCTCCAGATTTGAAATTAATTTCGCGAAATTGAACATAATGTTGCAGCACTTGCAACCCTTGCCTTAACTGTTGAGGGACAGGTTTCATTGTGGTTTTTTATTGGTGAAATTTAACAAAAGGTTGTTGCCCTTGCAACCCTAACTTAGATTGCTGATTGAGATGGCCCATTTTTAAATTTATTTTGAGAAGTTTTTTGAAATGTGGTAGAGTTTGTAACCCTAACTCAAACAGCTGAGTAGTTATACTTTGAAACATATTTCGAGAATTTTGATGAGGTATGGCATCACTTGGAAGCCCAACTGGGACTGCTAAAGAACTTGGCTTATATTGAAACTTATTTCGATAAATTTAACAAAATGCAATAAAAATAGGACTGCTACCTCGAACTCTAGAGTAGTTGCCCCAATTTTGAAACACTTTTCAAGAAATTTACCAAAATGTTGCAGGACTTCCAGCCCTACCTCGGACTGCTCATTGAGAAAGTTTCTTTTTTGAAATTTATTTTGAGAAATGTTTTGAATTGTTGTAGAAGTTGCAACCCTAACTCAGACTGCTGAGGAGCAGTTCCAATTTTTGAACTCATTTCGAAAAAGGTGATGATGTATCGCATCACTTGAAATGTAACTCCCCGAAAATTTCATGCTTTGAATAAGAGAATTTTATTATTTTTTTACCTCTCGTTAGGATGTCTATTGGCTGGATATAGAAGTGGAGTTCCATAATCCATGATAATAGGACTTAAACTAAGATGATTAAGTTTGTAGTGATTTATTTTAGGACTCAAAAAGATTAATTTCATAAGGATTAAACTAGAAATTTGAAATCCTTAGAAATTACGAGTGCGACATCACTATAGACATGACTTTGAGAGTAAATTTATAAGACCTAAATTAGATTCTAGCCAATGCATGTTATACTATCATATAGTTCATGATGATATCTAAACATTGATACCAAATTTGATCATATTTGAGGTCGGGAAGTGCCTCAAATATCGAGCCAAAATCACACAAGAATAAGGGTCAAAATGCTGAAATTTTTCTAAGAATAGAAGGTTGTCCAAACAGCCATATTTGATCGAGTGTCACAAATTGTGGAGTTAACCAATTGCTTTGCATGTGTATGCGTTATGAAGTTCGTGACATGAACTTTGTAACGGCATAAAGAACGACCGAATCGAACTTCATGTGGACCTCTAAATACCGACTCAAAGTAGGTTTCATTAAGTGAAAAATCTACATTTTATTTGATTAAAATATTAGGGCGAGTGCCACTTGGCATACATGCAATTTTGAGGTGTAATTCCATGTTTGGGCATTTTCTTAAGCTTGCAAGACTACTTCGATTTATTATTCATTCAAATAAAGGTTAAAATAATGTTTTAAAATACTTTTTAACTTATAAGCTCACCCAAACATGTCCTAACTCACCTATTCCTATTTATATGTGTGACCTTTCACCTTCTTCTTTTTCCATCTCTTCCACTCTCAAAAACTAGTTGAAGATTGAGGGAAAATCTGAGAAAAAATCCGATCTCCAACCGAAGGTAAAATGTAAAGCATGATTTCAAAATCTTTTTGAAGTTCTATTCCTTTTTTATTTCATTAGAATAATAAAATCTGATTTGGTTTAAAGAACTCCTTACAATATTCATAAAATGCAAGAAGAAAGAAGTGATCGAATCTGGAATCTTAGGAAAAGAAGCCTGGATCGGAGGTTACCAATAATGCGAATTTGTAAGAAAACTTGGTTTTTAGAATTTTTGAGTTACTAATAACGTCCGACTGCGATAAACTTGAAGATTCAACCAGTTTTTGAATGATTTTTGAGACAGATTTTATAAACTCTAATTTTTCTAAACATTTTCCTTATTTAACCTTTGAAAACCATGATTTCAGGTTTAAATCACATGAGACAACCTCCTTCACATAGTGAGTAAAGCATTTATGTTTTCTTTTGCCATAAATTTTTTGTACCCTATGAAATAATGTGTAAATCGTTAGATTTGGTAAGTTGTAAGGTTTAAATTGAAGTTGTTGATATTCAAAGAAATTTATTTGGAAATATGTTACGAGTTGTGGATTGTAAGTTCCTAGAAACTTAATTTTTCATATTAAATGCGTTCTTGTGATAAATCTTACTTTTGCAAAAGTGATGAGTGATTTTAGAAAATGAATAATTGTTACCGACCATGCATAAGTTTAATGAATGGTAGGGAAATCGAAGCGAATGTTTCAATGTAAATTGATGCTGAATAATGTTTAATTTTTACTTGGCTTAGACCGTAATATATATGCTCCTAATTCCGTAATTGATGAAGTCTTGTCTGGAATTTAATTTCGTAATGGTAACTTCTATGTGGAATTTAATTTTAATGGTAACTTCTATGATATATTGATGGTGATTTTCATGTTGAGAAATTGATAATGGGAAAATAAGTAATTTGATCAATTGATTGAATTAATTCTTGGGCTTGTTATCTCCTATGTGGCAAATCAAAGTATTATTAAGTAATGACCAAGGTTCGATTAGTAGAATGAAAAAAAAAAAAATAGGGACTCTACGGGTTAATATGGATACCTTATCTTTTGATAAATGATTTCATTAATAATCCATGTCTGTTGAGAAGAAGCATGATTTAGCTAGTTATCATAAGATCATATTTATAGGATGAAGGTATGACTTAAAGAATGTGAAATGTAAAGATGAAAAATGGCATGAAGTTCAAGTTGCTGATTTTGTTACAAGTTCATGGAATTTTAGGTTTTACGATCAGTATGATTAAAAAATTATCATTTCCTATGAATAAGTAAAGAATGAAGAAACGATTATGTGAATGGTCGTCCAAGTGATATTACCTTGATGATTGATGTTCAATTTATTGCATCATAACATCATATGCATTCATGATCATTAAGCTTGTTGAAGAGAAAATATGTTTTAAAGAAATGATTACAAAGTATTGAGAATGTCCCTATTTAGATTGAACACCAAGGGAGCAAGTCCCCAAATGAATTGAGGTCACGGACACTAGTTGTCCATAAGGTCTTATGTCCCTTTCGAGATCGATGTCTCATGATCATGGGGACGAGCCCCTATCGAGCTTGATGGCTCAAATGAATGGAGCTTCGGGTCAAATGAATGGAGCTTCGGCTCATAACTAGTTAACTCGGGAGTGTAAACAATCTTGTCACCTTGTACTTAGCAAAGCACAAATGTATGGTGCGCATTGTACAATCCTAATAGAGGAAGGGCCCAAAAATGTAAAAAAAGAAAGTGAAAAGTATAGCAATGATTATTGCAATAATTGCACATCACTTACCAAGAAAAGAATGAAAATGAAAATGATAGGATTGAAAAGTGCATTCCATCCCATACATACAATGTCATTCATTTCATTACATTGATGATTCAAAATCATTGTACGAGTTTATTTGGTGACTAATTGAGTTACATGAAGTGCTTAATCACCTAGATTGTAATGTGTAATTACATTAATGACTTAAAATCATTGTACGAGTTTATTTGGTGACTAATTGAGTTACATGAAGTGCTTAATCACTTAGATGCTAATGTATATTTTCATTGTTGAATTAAAATCATTGTACGAGTTTATATGGTGACTAAGGATAATTACATGAGTTAATTCAACACTCCATGCATCTAGTTCCGTATTAGGACATGAATGTAGTGACTTTAAGTGTTATGACTAATTGATAGTGGAAACTATATTTGCATTTATGTTGTTGAATTGAGTATCACGTTTAAGAGGAGTAGACCGAGATTCAATTTAGAATTTAAGGTGAACTGTGTGAATTCTTTGAATATAGTTGATAACTAATGTTATTGGCATCGCGATATTGATGATAAATAAGCAAAAGTAAGGTCTTGGATTGCTCTTCCTATACTTGTGAAATTGAGTTACTTTATAAAATAGACTCATCAAACTGAAAGGTATGTATTTATGTATTATTTCAATAAGAGCATGTTATGTGAATATGTGATTAAGTGACACTTTGCTCACTAAGCTTCATGGCTTATAAGTCATTTCATGACAAATGTAGGACATGGACCGAGAGATACATGAGGTTGTAAGATCATGGTCGAGGACATCAAGGAATGGTGTGGAATTCCATATTATTACCAAAAAGCAAGTGTGGGTACAATTCCCTCTATGGCCTAGGATTTATTTTAAGGAAAGAATCTACAAGATGATTTATATTTATGACTCTTTTACCCTTGAGCTCCTTTGTACATCACTCTTTATCTATTAAGATATTGAGTAATATATAAAGTATTTTGTAATTAAAAAGGGCCTTTATGTAAGTAAATATGAAAGTTGATATAAACCCCTCTGTAAAACGATAGTGAAGTACCATTCCACTCTTTTGCTGTGGAATGAATATTATGGGGTTTTTTCATGGGGAATATCTCTCGAGAACAATGAACATACCTTTTGATCAGTGTTCTAAAAAGCGTGATGAAACATGGAGCCTAAGAGTCAAGCTTTTGAAGCTTAAACGGGAGTAGGCGTTAAAAAACGTTTTTCAATTACTAGATATTTGATTTAAATTTTACTTATACTTGAACAAGTAAAAATAAAAAAAAGGAAGAAAAAAAAAAAAAAAGGCAGGAGCGCTTTTTAGATAAAAAATTTTAAAACGCTTTTTTCGCGTTTTTCGCCAAAGCGACCTACCAGAGGCGCGCACAGTGCGTGGGCGCGTTTTAAAACGCTGCTTTTGATATAAGTCTCAATATGTTTTATGAAATAATATTATGTTGCGCTCTAAGGTTTCTTTAAAATTTACATTATGCTATTTTCACGTATTCAAGATCCTAAAGGAAAATTCATGTTTTATGAAAAGGAACTAAGATTAAAATATGATTTAGTTTTTCGCTGCAAGATACTAGTACCTTATTTTATAAATAAAATTATGTTACGAGCACAAAAAAAAAATATTTCAAGGAAATTTTGATGGCGTGACATGAAACCCTAACTAAGATTGTTGAAGAGCAGGTCTAATTTTTAAATTTATTTCGATAAATTGAACAAAATCTTGTAACACTTGAAACACTACGTCGAGCTGTAGAGGACCCACACCAATTTTGAAATTTGTTTCGAGAATTTTTACAAAGTGTTGCAAAACTTGTATCCTTGGACTGGGTTGTAAAGGGACAGGTTGTATTTTAGTTTTTTATTGGTGAAATATAACAAGTGTTTGTGGCCCTTGCAATCATAACTTTGAATGGTAATTGAGAAGGTCCACTTTTAAATATTTTTTTAGAAATTTTTAGAAGTGTTTTGGAATTTGTAACCTTAACTCACACTGTTGAGGAGAAGTTTCAATTTGAAACTTATTTCGAAAAAGCTGATGAAGTAAAGCAGCATTTGAAACCCTAACTAGGACTTTTGAAAAGCAGGTCCAATTTAAAATTTATTTTAATAAATTACCCAAAATATTTAACACGTGGAACACCAGCTCGGACTTCAAAGGAGCAGCTCCAAATTCTGAAATTCGTTTTGATAAACTTAACAAAATGTTGCAATGCTAGCAATACTAGCTCGGGTTGCTGGGGGACTTATTCCATTTTAATTTTTTACTGGTTAAACTTGACAAGTGTTTTGTTGCCCTTGCAATCATTCCTCATAATGCTGATTAAGAAGGTCCATTTTTAAGTTTATTTTGAGAAATTTTTGAAAAATTGCATAATTCGAAACCTAACTCAGACTGCTGAGGAGAAATTCCAATTTGAAACTTACTTTGAAAAGTTGATGAATTAAAGCATCACTTGAAACACAAACTAAGAATAATGAACATCTAATCCAATTTTAAAATTTATTTATATAAATTTTATAAATTTTTAAGACACATGAAATATTAGCCCGAACTATAGAGGAGCAGATCCATATTTGAAATTACTTTCATGAAATTAAACATAAAGTTGCAGCCAGGGACGGATTTAATTAAGGCCCAGGAGGGTCCTTGGCCCACACTGACATTTGAAGAATTTTTGGGTTGAAAATGGGCCATCCAATTTGATTTGATTTTGGCCCAAAAAAAATTGAATAGTTCATTTCCCAAGCCAGCTCCCCAGCCTATTTGCTCGCCTCCAGCCAGTCTGCCCTCGTTTCTTTCTTCCAACCGATAATTCTTTCTTCTCCAGTCTACGAGCTCTCCACCTCCACAAACGACCACGCCGCTGACGCAGTTGATAAGTGTATTTTATACACTTATTTATATGTCGAAATTAGGGTATTATGTTGTTTTTCTTGAATAAATTCTACTTAGTTTGTGTATATTATTATTATTTCAGGTTTTTGTCCTAACATCAAGAAAATGAGGAATTGAAGCAATCACACAACAATTGGATAATAATTGGTGCGAAATCATACAATTTGAAAGTTGGTGAAATTATTCAAGAATCAAAGTGGAGCTTAATAGAAGACATGCTAAAATTCAAGGACTAACTTATATAATGTTGAATAATTGAGGTTAAAAGCATTAATAGTGAATTAATGCAAATTGCAATCTAATTGGGCTTTATTGGATTATTATATGCATTGGACTCCACTTAAAAAAGACTAGGGCTCGACTGGTGATGATATACATATATATACACAGCAACTGAGGTCAGCCGAGGGGAGCACGTAGCTTTTGGCAGAAGAAAAAAAGAGAAAAAGGGAGGCAGCCGTGAGAGGGCTTAAACGAGTGAGAAAGACACGGTTGGTGATGTGATCCGAAGTAGGAGACCAAAGGAGAAGTCGACCTATCGGAAATGCGACAGTGATCTACGCGAGAAACGGCACAAGTTTCATGTTGGAAGCGAGCCGAGGAGACAAAGGGATCGAGCCGAATCAAAAGGGTTAAGGTTTGGCGACCAAGACCACATTCACGGCCGTAAAACCAGTGTTCACGGCCGTAACTTTGCTATCGCACGGCCGTAACTCCAGATTCACGGCCGTAACCAAGTTATACAGTTTTTATTCAGAAGGTGTCTTACGGCCGTAAGAATCAATGTCACGGCCGTAAGACACAAAATCAGTTTGGACCCGAGGGTCAATTACGGCCGTAATGTATATTTTCACGGCCGTAATTCCAACGCGTTTTAATTTGTGTTTTTTGCGGCTAGGTTAACTTTGGACGCGTTTTTTGGTTATATTATGCTTTCTTTATCATTGTATGGAACAACTTTTGAATTATTTTGAATGAATGTGAGATTTTCTCTCTCTAAAAGGAGGATTCCTTTTTTTCTTGTTCTTGTTCTTGAAGAACAATTCATAGAACTTATCAGATATTTTCTTGAATATTTGTGGCGTTCCAATCAGAAACTTATCAAGGAATTTGGCATTCCTTGTGGCGTCTCGAAAACCTCGGCTCTTCAATCCGCATCGTCAATTTATTGCGTCGTGATTGTTGGGTCCAGGTCCTATAAATAAATAGACGGGAATTAAAATAAGATTGACGATAGGACCTGGACCCAACAATCACGACGCAATAAATTGACGATGCGGATTGAAGAACCGAGGTTTTCGAGACGCCACAAGGGATGCCAAATTCCTTGATAAGTTTCTGATTGGAACGCCACAAATATTCAAGAAAATATCTGATAAGTTCTATGAATTGTTCTTCAAGAACAAGAAAAAAAGGAATCCTCCTTTTATAAAGAGAAAATCTCACATTCATTCAAAATAATTCAAAAGTTGTTCCATACAATGATAAAGAAAGCATAATATAACCAAAAAACGCGTCCAAAGTTAACCTAGCCGCAAAAAACACAAATTAAAACGCGTTGGAATTACGGCCGTGAAAATATACATTACGGCCGTAATTGACCCTCGGGTCCAAACTGATTTTGTGTCTTACGGCCGTGACATTGATTCTTACGGCCGTAAGACACCTTCTGAATAAAAACTGTATAACTTGGTTACGGCCGTGAATCTGGAGTTACGGCCGTGCGATAGCAAAGTTACGGCCGTGAACACTGGTTTTACGGCCGTGAATGTGGTCTTGGTCGCCAAACCTTAACCCTTTTGATTCGGCTCGATCCCTTTGTCTCCTCGGCTCGCTTCCAACATGAAACTTGTGCCGTTTCTCGCGTAGATCACTGTCGCATTGTCGATAGGTCGACTTCTCCTTTGGTCTCCTACTTCGGATCACATCATCCCCCCTTTCTTGGAAAGGATTCGACCTCGAATCCGTATATGGCCTATCCTTTATGTAACTCTTTCTTTCGTTGGTTCGAGGGACCTGTTCCTGTTTGGTGCTATACATCATCCTTTGGGGTTGTCCTGTCCGGAAATTAATTTTCCTTTTGGCCTTAACTTTGTAATCTGATTGTAGTACCTGCAAAACAGAATTAGCCAAACTAGGGAGGGATGTGTTAGCGAATGCAAATAAGCTCTTTTTTGTGGTGGACTCTCTTTTCTTTTTCTTTGTACTCTCAAGCTCACCTTTTTCTGAGGTCGTTGCCTCAACTCTCTTGTTTACAATTTTCACACCCTCTCCTTTTTCTGAGGTCGTGGCCTCAACGCTCTTATTTTTTTCCTCAAACTCGCTTTTTATTCTCAATTGATCCTCTTGGACCTCTTTAGGCGTTAGCGGAGCAAGAGTGATCCTTTTCCCTCCCTTCACGAAAGAATATTGATTTTTGAACCCATCATGCACCACTCTCCTATCATGTTGCCATGGTCTTCCCAATAAAATATGCCCAACATTCATAGGGACCACATCACATACAACCTCATCTCTATAACCCCCAATGGTGAATTTAATATTAACCTGCTTGTTCACCTTAAGTTCTCCCGACTCGGTTAACCACTGTAATTTATAGGGGTTGGGGTGTTTCACCTTAGTACAGCTTCCCCCGTCAATTACCATCCCACAAACCTTTTTCCCTACCAAACACCTAGTGTGGAAAAGATTATCCCGCTGTTCATCAATCTCAACCATCTTAGTTCGAGAACTTAGGACACGTCTATTCATAAGGGACCCTTTCACCGCATAAGTTAACCCCTCTTCATCGCTACTACTAGCCCCAATATCCACTAACTTAGGCATTCCCTTAAATTCATCCTCAGAACTAATTTCACCATTATCACGCAAAAGCATTACTTTTTTATTTGGACACTGTGATGCTATATGGCCCGACCCCAAACACTTAAAGCACTTAATATTTCTATCCCTAGTAGGTTGAGAGTCAGAAATATTTTTACCTTTAGTTGGAAGTTCCTCCTTTCCCTTCGGGACGTGCTCATCATTGTGATCCTTCCTTGGTTGTGATGTAGGATAAGTTCCTGGTGATTGTTTAGATGTTCCCTTCCGCCTTAATTGCCTTTCTACCTTCATTGCCATGTGAACCATGTCTTCCAGTTCCACATAATGTTGTAACTCAACAATGTTCGCAATATCCCTGTTCAGCCCACTCAAAAATCTAGTCATTGTAGCTTCCCGATCCTCCACCACGTTGGCCCTAATCATGGCGACCTCCATGTCCCTATGATATTCCTCTACACTCCTAGAACCCTGCGTGAGCCCCTGCAACCTTTGATAGATATCCCTATGATAGTGGCTTGGGACAAACCTCTTCCTCATGATGGTTTTCATCTCACGCCATGTATCCACCGGCCCTTCACCATTCCTCCTCCGATCCTTCACCAACTGATCCCACCAATTAATGGCATAATCGGTGAACTCAACAACCGCTAGTTTCACCTTCTTTCCTTCAGAATAATTGTGGCAATCAAACATCAATTCTACCTTCTTCTCCCAATCTAAGTAAGCCTCCGGATCACTCCTCCCATGAAAAGGTGGAATAGACATTTTTATTTTACCCAGATTATCATCTATCTCATCCCGATCACCACGATCTCTTCTATTATTTGCCCTTTCATTCCTACCTCCTCTACCCCTTCTCCTCCTTACACTATCCACAGATGATTGGGTACTACTTCCTTCACTCGCAAACTCTTCATCATCAAACCCATATCCAACCCTTTGATTATATCTCCCCCTATGATCCCTCCGGTCTTCCCTCCTAACCCTAGGACCCACACGAGTTTGTTCCCTACGCAACTTGTTAATAGTTTCCTCCTGCTTATCCATCCTAGTCATCAACTTCTCAAATTGTTCATGTATCGTCTCCATCACACCTACATCATTTTTATTCACTCTATTCATACCTTCCGGTCGTTTGTTGTGGCTCGTTGATAGAGCTGCTGGCTCCCTCTTGTAAATTCCCTGGTTGTCTCCAACTGATGAAGATGATGAATCCCGTCTGCTAGACATTATTAGTCCTCACAGAAACAAATTTGGAATATTTAGGAAAATAATGGAAATTTTTTTTATTTTTTATTTTTTTAAAACTGTTAGACAATCTGACTACGAATATGGCGAAAAAAACGGAATTGGATTTGGACGAGAAACGAACAAGAAAAACACTTTTGAATTTTTGGGACTGACTTTTATGGATCAAACTGGAAAAAAATTATGACGACACGAAGAACGCGAAGAACACGAAAGAAAAAAAATCAAGAACGCAAGAATCTGAAATAGATCCAAGCTCTGATACCAGATGACGCGATCCCAGTCGGGGAATCTCGTCGAAACGCGGAATAACGATAAATCTAAAACCCTAGGAAAGATCTAAATCAGATCTGACAAGAAAATTAACAAGAATTAAAATAAATAGACGGGAATTAAAATAAGATTGACGATAGGACCTGGACCCAACAATCACGACGCAATAAATTGACGATGCGGATTGAAGAACCGAGGTTTTCGAGACGCCACAAGGGATGCCAAATTCCTTGATAAGTTTCTGATTGGAACGCCACAAATATTCAAGAAAATATCTGATAAGTTCTATGAATTGTTCTTCAAGAACAAGAAAAAAGGAATCCTCCTTTTAGAGAGAGAAAATCTCACATTCATTCAAAATAATTCAAAAGTTGTTCCATACAATGATAAAGAAAGCATAATATAACCAAAAAACGCGTCCAAAGTTAACCTAGCCGCAAAAAACACAAATTAAAACGCGTTGGAATTACGGCCGTGAAAATATACATTACGGCCGTAATTGACCCTCGGGTCCAAACTGATTTTGTGTCTTACGGTCGTGACATTGATTCTTACGGCCGTAAGACACCTTCTGAATAAAAACTGTATAACTTGGTTACGGCCGTGAATCTGGAGTTACGGCCGTGCAATAGCAAAGTTACGGTCGTGAACACTGGTTTTACGGCCGTGAATGTGGTCTTGGTCGCCAAACCTTAACCCTTTTGATTCGGCTCGATCCCTTTGTCTATTCGGCTCGCTTCCAACATGAAACTTGTGCCGTTTCTCGCGTAGATCACTGTCGCATTGCCGATAGGTCGACTTCTCCTTTGGTCTCCTACTTCGGATCACATCAGTTGGTTTATCAAATAAATAGGGAGTGCTTGGGAATTAAATTAAGGGGACAAGAATTGTGGTCACCTTTGGAGTTGTCGGCTGGTGCAATTGAGAGAGAGTGAGGCAGATTGATACACAAGGAGAGAGGCTGATACACAGTGGAGAAAAGGAAGTGCCAATTGAAATTATTAGTGCTACTGTGATTAAGGAGCATTGTTGTGGATAAAAATGGCTGCCGGCTGGAGTGGTTCTTGGAAGAAGGGGACGATGCTAATTCTCAAATTCTTCAAACTCCGGATTTTATTTTCATTATTTATCTATTTTTATTCCACAAACATGAAAAGCTAAATTTTAAATCGGGATTGACGATATAGATTTAATGTTTTAGTTTGATTTTAAGTCTCAAGTTGGTACTTTATTTTCATGTATTGATTTTATTATTGAGTTAAATGCTTGAGTTGCTTGATCACCAATTCATATTTAATGGTTGTTTTCATAATCCGAGAGGTGAGTTAACAATTAGATCACGTAATAAAATCCGGCAATTTCAACAAAAAGATAGAGATATGAATTTGTGGTTGCATGTGGTCACTTAGGAATTCTTAGGAAATTTAATGCATTTAGCTAAGGAGAACTCTGACCCGCTGTAGAGATACATGGTTGACTTAGTTAAATAGGTCTAATTTGAACTCGAGAGAGGTAAATTAGATATAAGCGTGAATTCGACCAAATACAATTTTAGAAAACAACTTGAGATGAGAAATTAAGTTAGAACGTTATTTCGAAATCGTTAGTCCCGATATTCATTCAATTGTTTAAAATCCCACCACTTTGCTTCTTGCTTTCGTTAATTGTTTTGTTAGCTAGTTTTAGTTTAATTTTCTATTTTCATTTTAATTACGTTGTTTCTTTCATTTATTTTCAATTTTATTGTCGTTTTTGGATTATTTTGCATTCTATTTTCCTAGTTTGTTTTTGTTTTAGTTTAGGAATTTTAGATTCGAAGTAAATATATAGCGAATTAACTAGTCCTCGTGGGATCGACAACTCGGACTCAAAAGTCCACTTTTATTACTTGTAGCGATATCGTACACTTGCGATAATTTTCTCACAACAAGTTTTTGGCGCCGTTGCCGGGGACTATTTTAATTTGTTATTTATTTATTTTGATTTTTAGCATTCTTAGCTTTTAGATAGTTTGCCTTGAGTTTTTAGTATTTTGATTCATAATAAACAAAAACAACAAAAACATCGAAAATTCTCTAAATTTAAAAAAAAAAAAAAAAAAAAAAAAAAAAAAATAAATTCTTCTCGTCCTTTTATGCTCCGTTCGAAAAGGGGGAATCTTTTACCTTTCGAACCTGAAATTGAACAATTCTTTAGAGGACGACATAGGGAACAACAAAATCTGAACCAAATGGCCAATCCAATCAATCCTTTGGAACACATTGAACTAAACCCGAATGCAGCTGCATTACCTCCTGGTCAAAATGCAGCATTGCAAATCAATCAAAACAACCAACAAAATGTACAAGATGACAACGTAGGAGACCTTCCTATGGGTCAATTCTTGACTCCTGTTGCCACTGCAAACCGTTCTAGTATATTATATCCGCCTTTTGGAAGGAATGACTTCCAATTAAAAGCAGATTTAATAAACCTTTTCAGTAATAATCTTCAATTTTTTGGAAAGGCACACGAGGACCCCAATGCACATGTTGCAAGATTTGGGAGAATGTGCCAAAATTTCCAATTTCAAGGCATAAACGATGATACCATTCGTTTGCGGCTATTTCCTTACACTTTAAGAGATAGTGCATTGGAGTGGCTTGATTCTGAGCCTGAATCTAGTATAGTTACATGGGATGACTTAGCTAGAAAATTCTGTAACAAATATTTTTCACCCGCTAAAGTAGCTAAACTAAAATTGGAGATATCTACTTTTCAACAACTAGACGGTGAGAGTTTTCATGAATCTTGGGGTAGATTTAAGGATCTTCTTAGAAAATGCCCATATCATGGATTTAAAAAAGGCCTTCAAGTTCAATACTTTTACTCTGGGTTGTCACCACAATACAAATCCATAGTGGACTCATCAGCTGGTGGGTCCATTACCAATAAAAGTGTCAACCAAGCATGGGACATGGTGGAACTCATTGCAAAAACACACACCATGTTCCCGTCTGAAAGTAGTGCACAAAAGAGTTGCTGGAATACATGATGTAGATGCACTAACCAGTACAAATGCGCAACTTGCTGCGCTAACAAAAAAGGTTGACATGTTGTGTTCACATCATCAAGGAGTTCACGCTATTCAATCACCAGTAGTGTGTGAGAATTGTAGCGCGAGCCATTCAACTGAAAATTGCATGTTGTTGGCTTCAAAAGAGGAGCAGGTTAATTTTGTGCAAAACAATCATCAACAACAGAATGACCCATATGCTCCTAATTACAACCCTGGTTGGAGACAACACCCAAACTTCAAATGGTCTAACAATCAAAATGAGTTTAACCAACCAATGCAGGAGAGAAGACCAAGTTTGGGGGAAATGTTTCAAAAGCACATGCAGAAGACTGATAAAATGTTTGAACTACATCAAACAACCATACAAAATCATTCTGCTGCACTTAAAGGGCTTGAAAATCAGATAAGTCAAATCGCTCAACAACTGTCTGAGCGAGCACCTGGAACACTCTCAAGTAACACAGTTAAAAATCCAAGGGAGCAAGTCAACATGATCTCTGCAGTGGAAATGGAAAAAATCTACACTCCAGCTTATGAGGTAGCTGTTGAGGATGAATCATACATTCCCGCAGAGGAATATTTTCCACCAAATGGATATCTACCTCCAATCCCTTTCCCTCATAAACTCCTAAGAAATAGGGTACAGAAGGATGTTCAGGCTATCACTACCAAAAGTGATGTGCAATTGCCTGAAATACATGAGAAGATATATGAACAGAGGGAAAAGCTGATGGAAAATGAAGACAAGGATATGGAGACGAATGAGATATCAAATTCAAATTGTCAAAATAATGTTGCAAAATCAAAGGAAGAATCTCAATCGCCTATCAATACCTATGTCCCACCAGTCACATTCCCCCAACGTCTGCAAAATCACAAAATGGATAAGCAATTTAGTAAATTTCTGGAAGTATTCAAGAAATTGCATATCAACATTCCATTTGCAGATGCTTTGGCTCAGATGCCAGCTTACCTCAAGTTTATGAAAGAGATGATTTCTAAAAAGAGGAAGTTGAGGGAATTTGAGACTATATCCTTAACTGAGGAGTGCAGCGCAATTCTACAAAATAAATTGCCTCCAAAACTCAAAGATCCAGGGAGTTTCTCTATCCCTTGTGATATTGGAAATTTCAAATTTGATAGAGTTTTGTGTGATTTGGGAGCAAGTATCAATTTAATGCCTCTCTCAGTTTACAAGAAACTTGGATTAGGGAAACCTAAACCAAGCAAAATCACATTACAGCTGGGTGACAGATCTGTGAAGCATCCATATGGTGTCATTGAGGACATTTTAGTTAAAGTGGATAAATTCATTTTTCCAGTAGATTTCGTGATTTTGGATATTGAAGAGGACAGTCAAATGCCACTTATTTTTGGTAGACCTTTCCTAGTCACGGGACGAGCTTTGATAGATGTTGAAAAGGGGGAGGTGATCTTAAGGGTTCAGGATGATCAAGTGAATTTCAGTGTCACTCAATATCCTAATAAATACTATCAAAAAGAAAGTTGCTTCAAAGTGGAGAAAATGGTACATGTCAATGGACATAATTTAAACCTAGAAGAAAAATCAGGGGACACTCAGATCAACAATCAAGAATTTAAGAAAGTGCGCAGTAAGGTTGAGAAATGCAAGGCGGGAAATTGCAAGGAGTGCAGGGCATCACGAGCATCATTTAAACCACCATAAGAAAGTTTACAAAAAGTCGAGCTTTAGACTATAAACGGAGCGCTTATTGGGAGGCAACCCAATTTTCTATCTCTTTTATTTATTCTTGCTTTATTTGTAATTTTAAATTTTTAGGTAGTAGTTGCATTTTATTTATTTATTTATTTATTTTTTCTCTTTATTGGAGTTTTTGAAGTAAGCATCCCTAGCACCAACTTCTGTTATTTGATCTTCAACTGCACTCGTCATTTTAAATTATACATGATCCATGAGTCAACAATTTTGCTTCACATAGTGTCAAAGTCATTACTCTTGTCATATCAAAAATAAATCATATGCATGATTTTGCACACTTTGATTGTGTTTAAAAATTCAAAATTTTTCCTATGTTTTAGTTGTGATTGTTTGTATTGATCTAGTTCAACGGTGTGTATGATTCTAATATTGTTTATCTTTTACTTGCGAGGAACACACCACTTATAACACTTTCAACCAAGCATGGAAACATAAGAAACATGTCGAAATCATCCAAGCGAGATCAAAGCAAAGCTTCAAGTTATCACATCGCTCCTCTAAACCTGGGAAGTACCTAATTTCTCTTTTATGTATTTTTTATAAACTGATATATCTTCTTTTACATTGAGGACAATGTAACTTTCTAGTTTGAGGGGGTGGTATCTCATTTCTTCATTTTGTTCATTCGATACCTTGTTTTTGGGATTCATAAAAAAAAAAAAAAAAAGTGAAAATTTTGAACATTTTTGTTGATTTATTTATTACTTATGACATGATTTGAATTGACTTCTGTGCTTTAGTTAGAAAATTTGGACAACATGTGAACTAAAATTTTTCTTGACATTCATCCATGTAAGACATTAATCAAACTTGAGCACATAGCCACTTTCGAATAATAACTTTTGTAGGGAGATGCTTGATACTTGTGGGATAAACGTGTGCACTTTGAACATAGAATTGACTGAAAAATTCCAAACTTTAAGAAATTAGATCCCGACCTGAAATGTAGAACCAAACTGCTCAAGAAGCAGTTTAGGGGTAAAGAGTTCAAGTACAAGTAGGCATTGATAGATTGAGGGTCTGAAATTTTTAATGATCCATCTTTAGTGGAAGGGGTTTTAATCAACGGGTATAAACCATGACCAGCATAAAAACAGAAAAATGCTGAAGGTCTTATTCTACTCTTCAAATGCCTTTTTGACTCGAGTAAGTAAGTCCGAGGGGTCTTTTAAACCTGGTGCCCTAAAGTCGTCTGGCTTGGGAGTCATCGACCTAAAGCTCGCTACAGGGGTCAACTAGAAAGCAAGTACAGAGAGTGGACTTACACATAAGACACTAAAACATCTTTAACTTTTCTATTTAAGCCTTTATGACTCGGGTAATTAAGTCTGAGGGGTTCTCTGAACCTGGTACCCTAAGCTCAACTGAGTTGGGAGCTGCCGACCTAAAGCTCGCTACAGGGGTCATATAGAAAGCCAGTATGAAAAGTTCTGCACAAAGATGGTAAAAGATAAGGACATTAAAAGAAAAAGTCGTCCATATAAAAAAAAAAATATGATATATAAATGGTATAAGCTTTGTTGATTAAAATTTCTAATACTGGAGTGTGGGATTGGAGATGAATTATTCTTGGTCTGTCTTGCATACTTGTCAAATCCTAACTGCCTTGTGTGGAAAAATGCAATTTATACATGTTTAGAAACCACATCAATAGGAAAGACCTCGGGATAGGAGAGAAAAGCATTATGGTTGTGATCATGCATGAGAGTGTAAGGAAAATAAAAAGAAAATCATTGTTGACCACATGGGATTCGGGCTTATTTCTGCATGACTAGTCACACAGTGTCAAGTATATTTTTACATGAGTTTGCATTCGATTTTTGGCTATTCACACACACACGATGATGTTGAGCATTTGATGAATGAAAATAATTTTTGTTGTTCATTTTTCTTTTCTAAAGTGAATCGTCATTTTGGATTATTGAAGTGCATGGTAAATAAATTGAAAAAAAAACAAAAATAATTTCTGTTTGCATTTTTAGTTTTATTTTTATAGTTTAGTTTTATTTTTGTTCGAGGACGAACAAATATTCTAGTTTGGGGGGTTTGATAAGTGTATTTTATACACTTATTTATCTGTCGAAATTAGGGTATTATGTTGTTTTTCTTGAATAAATTCTACTTAGTTTGTGTATATTATTATTATTTCAGGTTTTTGTCCCAACATCAAGAAAATGAGGAATTGAAGCAATCACACAACAATTGGATAATAATTGGTGCGAAATCATACAATTTGAAAGTTGGTGAAATTATTCAAGAATCAAAGTGGAGCTTAATAGAAGACATGCTAAAATTCAAGGACTAACTTATATAATGTTGAAGAATTGAGGTTAAAAGCATTAATAGTGAATTAATGCAAATTGCAATCTAATTGGGCTTTATTGGATTATTATATGCATTGGACTCCACTTAAAAAAGACTAGGGCTCGGCTGGTGATGATATACATATATATACACAGCAACTGAGGTCAGCCGAGGGGAGCACGTAGCTTTTGGCAGAAGAAAAAAAGAGAAAAAGGGAGGCAGCCGTGAGAGGGCTTAAACGAGTGAGAAAGGCACGGTTGGTTTATCAAATAAATAGGGAGTGCTTGGGAATTAAATTAAGGGGACAAGAATTGTGGTCACCTTTGGAGTTGTCGGCTGGTGCAATTGAGAGAGAGTGAGGCAGATTGATACACAAGGAGAGAGGCTGATACACAGTGGAGAAAAGGAAGTGCCAATTGAAATTATTAGTGCTACTGTGATTAAGGAGCATTGTTGTGGATAAAAATGGCTGCCGGCTGGAGTGGTTCTTGGAAGAAGGGGACGATGCTAATTCTCAAATTCTTCAAACTCCGGATTTTATTTTCATTATTTATCTATTTTTATTCCACAAACATGAAAAGCTAAATTTTAAATCGGGATTGACGATATAGATTTAATGTTTTAGTTTGATTTTAAGTCTCAAGTTGGTACTTTATTTTCATGTATTGATTTTATTATTGAGTTAAATGCTTGAGTTGCTTGATCACCAATTCATGATTTAATGGTTGTTTTCATAATCCGAGAGGTGAGTTAACAATTAGATCACGTAATAAAATCCGGCAATTTCAACAAAAAGATAGAGATATGAATTTGTGGTTGCATGTGGTCACTTAGGAATTCTTAGGAAATTTAATGCATTTAGCTAAGGAGAACTCTGACCCGCTGTAGAGATACATGGTTGACTTAGTTAAATAGGTCTAATTTGAACTCGAGAGAGGTAAATTAGATATAAGCGTGAATTCGACCAAATACAATTTTAGAAAACAACTTGAGATGAGAAATTAAGTTAGAACGTTATTTCGAAATCGTTAGTCCCGATATTCATTCAATTGTTTAAAATCCCACCACTTTGCTTCTTGCTTTCGTTAATTGTTTTGTTAGCTAGTTTTAGTTTAATTTTCTATTTTCATTTTAATTACGTTGTTTCTTTCATTTATTCTCAATTTTATTGTCGTTTTTGGATTATTTTGCATTCTATTTTCCTAGTTTGTTTTTGTTTTAGTTTAGGAATTTTAGATTCGAAGTAAATATATAGCGAATTAACTAGTCCTCGTGGGATCGACAACTCGGACTCAAAAGTCCACTTTTATTACTTGTAGCGATATCGTACACTTGCGATAATTTTCTCACAACAGCAGTCAAGCAGAGCAGACCCGGTCCGGCGCTCTCCTCCCCTCCGTCGACGCTGCTCCTGTGCGTCGTCCACTACTCCACTCATCCTTCCCTGTGTGGCTGTGCCGCTACCTCACATTGACTGCCTCGCCCGTCGCCGACTCGCCACCAACAGGCAGCAGCAGTCAGTCGCCAATTGGCCCAATCCATTCGCCAATCTGAGACTTGAGAGGCAGAGGACTGAGGAGTGGGGAGCTGGGTGCCTGGCCTGGGAGCAGAATGCAGAGCAATTCCAATTGCTATTTGGCTTTGCTATTGGCCGGCCGGTTCAGGAGGGACTTGCTTGGTAAGTTTTAAATTTTTAATGAATTGATTATGAATTTATGAGATGTTGATTATTTCTTTTTCTTGACATCAATTACATCTTTATACTTGTATTCAGTACGCTTGTTAGTTATTCAATTGTTTCATGTATCATGTTTTTCTTGTTAGTTTGAACTTTTAAGTGTTTAACTAATTGATAGTTGATACTTGTCTTGTGTTAATTACTTGTGTTGTGCTTGTGAGACTTTGACCGTGAGTTCTTTAGAGTTTAGGTAATGGGTTGTTCTTCAATCTTCAAAGTTCGGTGCATTACTGCGTCTGCATTTTACCCTTTTTTTTTATATAAGATTTTGTTCCATACTTGAGAGTTGTGTCAGAGCATTTTAGTCTTTGATTTAGGTGGATGAAACATTGAAATTAAAAATTGGCTTAAAACTTTTGGTTTTTTGCACGAATTAGAATTGATTATTGATGATGTATTGTCATATTTGATATTCCAGATTCATAGTATTTATTTATGTACTAAAAATCGTCGTTTCAATCATTTTGGTTAAAAAAAAATTCGAGGGCTTCGCCCTCGAACCCCGGGGAGGGGGCCTCCCCTCCCCCACCATTTAAAAATTTGGCCCACACTCATTATAAATCCTGGCTCCGTCCCTGGTTGCAGCACTCGCAACCCTTGCCCCGACTGCTAAGGGACATGTTTCATTGTGATTTATTATTGGTGAAATTTAACAAAGGGTCGTTGCCCTTGCAACTCTAACATAGGCTGTTGACTGAGAGGGCCAATTTTTAAATTTATTTTGATAAGTTTTTTGAAATGTTGTAGAATTTGCAACCCTAACTCAAACTACTGAGGAGTAGTTCAAGTTTTAAACTTATTTCGGAAAATTTGATGAGGTATGGCATCATTTGAAGACCCAACTGCTAAAGAGCTTGGCTAATATTGAAACTTATTTCAATAAATATAACAAAATTCAGTAACATTAGGAACACCACCTCGAACTCTAGGGGAGCTACTCCAATTTAAAATTGTTTTCGAGAAATTTAACGAAATGTCACAGCACTTCCAGACCTACCTTGGACTGTTGATTGATAAAGTCTCCTTTTTTTAATTTATTTTGAGAAATGTTTCAAAATGTTACAGAAGTTGCAACCCTACTCAGACTGTTGAGGAGCAGTTCCAATTTTTAAACTCATTTTGAAAAAGTTGATGATGTATGGCATCACTTGAAACCTTAACTAAGACCATTGAAGGGCTGGTCTATTTTTGAAATTTGTTTCAAGAAATTTTACAACCCTTGTTTGAGACCAATATTTGGAAAAAATTATGGTTTGGAATAGTATTTTTGGGAGGATGTGTGGTTAAAAAATGTTTGAAAAGTCAAAAATTGTAGATTTGACTAAAATAGATGGTTGAAATTGAGCATTGAATAAATTTGATTTACAAAAAATGGGGTCCAAACAGGGATAACGTGTTGTAGAACTTGTAACCTTAGGCCGGGATGTAGAGGGATAGGTTCTATTCTAATTTTTTATTGGTAAAATATGAAAAGTGTTTGTTGTCCTTGCAATCATAACTTTGACTGGCGATTGAGAATGTCCATTTTTAAATTTTTTTTGAGAATTTTTTTGAAATGTCACATAATTTGCAACCCTAACTCACATTGCTGAGGAGAAGTTCCAATTTGACACTTATTTCAAAAAAGTTTATGAAGTAAAGAAGTATTTGAAACCCAAACTAGGACTTTTTAAAAGCTAGACAAATTTAAAATTTATTTTGATAAATTACCAAAAAAATTTTAACACACGTTCCCCAGCTCGAACTGCAGAGGAGCATCTCCAAAATTGAAATGTATTTTAATAAACTTGACGAAATGTTGCAGTGCTAGCATTACTAGCTCGGATTGTATCGCCTTGATATCTAAATACCTGAAATGTCACTTCATCGTCTCAAACTAACTTTCAAAATGATAATTGAGTGGATAATAACTGAAATTTCAAATTTACATAATTTTATAAAATTGACTCAAACGGTCAAAAAGTTTGAACATGAAATAAAGTTGAACAAAATAAATAAGTTTGTTATTTCAAACAAACATTTCTAAAGTATCATTAATAGCCACATTGTACGTCTCGTCTCCAACACCATCATCTGCAAAATTATTTTTAAAAAAAACTGAGTATTTCATAGAAATACTTAGTAGACACACGGACGATAATAATTTAATATTATAAATTAAAACACATAGTCATGAGTATTAAGTTTCATGTGTTTAACGATCACCAGTAGTCTCATGAACAAGTAATAAATACAAGTTCAAATCTCATGCATTTAAGCAAGTAAATTCTCATAACATAGTCTCGTGCTTGAAAAACAAGTAATTCTCATGAACACAATCATACATGCTAAACTTACAATCCAAATAATCATTGATGCGCATTTTTGAAAATATAAGTTCACAAACAAGTGTCTACCTTATTCTCGAGTTTTGAGCAAACGAGATTAAACTTTCTAGTGTTCTTAGGTCTCGTCTAGTCCTGTAAAAATAAATAAATATATAATTAAAACCATACTTTAGAATAATCAAGTCTAGAAAGATTAACAAGGTTTTAGGGACTAAATTGTGAAATTCGAAAAATCAGGAATTGACTCATGTAATTAATGAATATTTTGTATTTATTTGACAGAATCAAAAGTTTCTAGCCAAATTAGAATTTCAACAAAAAATTTGTGTCAAAATAGACTCAATTGAAAGCTTTGAGCCTAATTAGACTAAATAAAAGCAAAAGGGATTGAATTTGATTTAATTTAAACATTGGGACTAAAATTGGTAATTTTATTAAATTTATATATATATATATATATATATATATCTATCTCTCTCTCTCACAAATGAGAGAGAGAGAGAAGTAGAGGAGACGGGGTTGACGAAGGGTGTCACCCCTCCGATTCCAGATCGTTGTCTGTAACGCCCCAATTTCAATTAAACTCAATATAATATCAATATGAAATTTCCTTTAAAATATGTACTGTGGACATCCCCTAGGACCCAATTACGATCTTGAACATATTTACGATCCTTGACAACATGTTATAAGTGCTAAATAAAATTGTGCATTGTGGGACAATCCCTGTAGCGCCCCGAGTTCCGTATACCCGGTTCACCACGTCATTTTTTGATCTAAATTTTTTTCGAATAATATTTTTGCGGAAGAAATAATTGAAATTCATTTTTGGCAACATTAAATAAACTGTAATGGCCGATAAAATTGAAACATTTATGAAACCATTTGAAATAGTAAATCGAACCATTAATTTTGTAAAGAAATTGACAATGTCATAATTTCTCAAATAAATGAACTTCTCTAAATTATTCGATTGTTTGGAAAATACGGAAATCATTAACGTCAAACTTTCAACCGTTTAACGATTATTGCCACCATCATTCATCGCTCGCCACCGTCTCCGAAATTTGCAAAACTGTTAAAAAGTAGGGTGAGTATTTCATGGGGGAAATACTCAATAGACTCATCACAAATTAATTAATTTATAAGATGATTAAACACATAAATCCCGGCTCTTAATAAAACGGGCATTGATAGGGCTTCTTTATAAAACGGCTCTTGATAAATCTCATATTGTGCATTACAGCACGGGACATATTTTGAAAATCATAAGCTCTTTGAAAACGGCTCTTTGAAAACTTCGTCTCTCGTGCTCATGAGGCACGTATGTTATGCATAACATCATCATTTCTTGTAGCGGATTGGACTCCCTCAAGGGGCCTTTTCCCAATCTTGCCCGCATACACTGTAGCGGATTGGGCTCCCTCAACGGGGCCTTTTCCCAATCTTGCCCGCATACTCATATCATAATCATATCATCATTATTCCTGACGAGGGAATATAGGCTCATTTTCATAAAAATGACTTTTCACAAGTCACATAACATTCAACCATTATTTCCGAAGAAATACATTCTTATTTCTTTTCATAAAAATAACTCTTCACAAGTCACATAACATTCATATGTAATCATAATTTAAATCAATTAATAGGTGAGAGCCTACCTTAAACTTGACGAGTGCAAAGTTGAGCGGGAAATGACTTCCATTCTTTAATTCTCCGTACGCTTCGTCTTAGCCAATAAGTCGCCTTAATCTTTTGAAATATATAGTTTAAAATGATAATTTATAATTTAGGGACTAAAATTGATGTTTGAAAGTTTAGGGACCAAAATGAATATTTTTGAAAGTTGAAGGACTAAAATGAATATCTTTGAAACTTGAGTTGAAACTTAAAACGAATATTACTATAGGGCTGAAATAATATATTTTTAAAAATGAAATGGCTGATTAAAACTCATTTTAAAACTTGGAGACTGAAACGATAGATTTTAAAACTTAGGGACTGATTTGAAATAACTTTAAAACTGAGGGACTGAAGTGAATAACTTTTCAAAAGAGGGGGACCAATGCTGCAAAATCTGAAAATCAAAATAATTAAACATTTTATCTCTCTCTCTCTTCGATACAATCACAGACAGAGAGCGAAAAGCGAGAGGGAGGCGATCGGCGACTGGGAAGGGCGAGAGCTGGGGAAATCCGGCGGAGGTACTGCCGGCTCAGGTGCGGTGAGTGGCTGCCAAGTCAAGGATTAGATTGGAGGGGTTTAGGTGGGAGAAACAAGGGCGAAACCGAAAATAAATCAAATCTTAGTTCGCGATTTTCTGGTGATTAATCTGTCGCAGTGGTGGTCTGAGGTGAGGTAAGTACTTTGGGCTTCCATTTCTGGGTTTTGGGTTTTGATTTTGGGTTGGATTGAAATTGGTTTGGGACTGGGCAGTGAACGAAAGTGGTGATGGTGGTGGTGACGGGTTGTGCAGGGTTGGTTGCAGGCGGTGGTTATGGTGTGGAGGCAGAGGGGTGTTGCTGCAGTGATGATAGAAATGGCTATTTAACAGATTGATGGTTTTGATTCTGTAATGGTTCTATGGCAATGGAGTCGGTTTGGATGTTTTGGGGATGATGGTAAATGGTGAGGTGTTGCAGATTGATGCCAATACGATGATGGTGGATCAACAGCTTTGGTGAATTGGGTGTTTAACATTACCCTTTTGTTGATGGTTGGAGACTGATTGCAGATTGAGCTGCATTGGGGTGGTGAGGATGGAAGGCAACATCTGTGGTGGCTGCATTGGTGGTTGCAGCATAGGTGCTTATAGAAATGGCCGGTTTTGGAGTTGAGGCAAAGCTTGTGGATTGATGATGATTATAGTGATTGTCGTGATGGTGATTTATTGGAGAGAAAAGTGGGAGACATGGGGAATAATTAGTTGGTTTGGTGATGATGATGTCTTGAGGATGAAAGTGGCGGAAATGGTGGAGATAATGAATAAGTAATGGAAAGAAAAGGAAAAATTTTAGATTAGTGGAAAAGAATGGAGTAAAGTATGAGAAATTTGGTTTGTGCGTGTGAATGATTATGTCTCAAAATATTTTGATGGATGGGTGGGAGAGAAAAGAAGAACGGGAATTATTTTAGTAAGAATTAGTTTAGGTATAATTAACTAAAAATTTGACTAACTTTGATTAGAAAACGTATTTAAAACAGATATATTTTGGACTGAAAATACATTTGAGAATAAATAATTAAAACAATATAATTTTAGAAATTCGGAATTTAATTTAAAATCGAACAAACTTGATATTTCTCGACTTGGCTAGACGAACACGTCGCGGCGTTAACTTCAAAATAATGGGTGAAATAGTAGCGACACAATTTTTCTAAATATTAAAATAATTATAATTGCGTAAAAATTCTTGGTCGCTACAATCTTACCCCCTTAAAATAATTTCGTCCTCGAAATTAAACTTACTTGATCTTATGATTTCTGAATACTTAATCAGAATCTCTTCTTTCTCTTATGTAGCATCATCGCTACCATATTTAACCCACTGGACTTTGACTAAATGCATCACTTTGTTTTCTTAAGTCATGGACTTTTCTATCAATAATAGACATATGTGTCTACTCAAAAATTCTTCTGAATCAAAATGAAAATTTCCAATCGTATGTGATATTTCATCATATCTTGTATTACTCATGTAACCTGTCACTTATCATCGTATCATGTGACCTCAAATATTCGTATATATCTCTAAAATTTCAACAAATCTTTACTGACATATCATATCATAATAATTTTTTTTTTTCCTTTCTTATCATCGAAAATTCCCAAAATAATCAAAGAATTACCTGAATATTCTCTCTACGTAATATATACAAACATTATCAACATAATATCATCAACTTATCATTCCAATATTTGTAACCCAAAAATTCAGTAAACAAATATCTCCCAAAACTAAGATTCTTTACTTAAATGTCACCACATTTCCTGCAAAGTATTTCTTTCACTTGTATATACGTATGAACTCTAATTCGATACGGTCCTCAATTCACTTTCACGTCTTCCCGTATTATTTCTATACCTTGATTATTATATCAAAATATCAGTACCCAAAATCCAAGAAAAATATTTCATATCTCAGATCTTATCATCAAATCTTCCTTTATCAATAAAGTAAACGGCGCATAAACTCTTGTTCCCTCTTTTCCATTAAAATAATCCTGCTCTTTCTTGCTGGACACAACATCATGCGGATTCACTCAGATCCTTAATGCTTTTAAATAGTTCTTGCTGGGAAGAGGTTGAATCATCAAACAATGGATATCATTCTTTCTAACATTCGCAAGTATTATTCCAGTCTTCCTATGAATGATCTGAGAAAGATCTATATAATAAGGCTCGAAAGATTGAGGTTGCTGATGGCTCATGATATTCCAGAAGATGTTCCCTGGTTGATAGAAGCAAAGGTTCGACTATCTGGTGAATTACCTATGACCTTTCCAAAACATATGCCTGGTTTAGGCAAAAGCACGTTTGCAAAGAAACGAAGAGCAAAAAGACTGGGTGGTTGCTACAAATGTGCTCGTTGGAACTGTAATACTCGTTGCAAATCAGTAGGATATTCTTCTACTAATCGGGATGATAAAATCGAATTCATAAAGGGTGGACTGAGTAAGGAGTCTTTAGATGATATTCGACTGACTCTTGAGACGCACCCAAGTGGTTATGTGCAACATGAACTTCTCTCCTTATACGCTCAGTTTAACGAGGACAAAAATCGTTATAGTCTCCAAAATATAATAGCAAAAGATCCTGTTTGCCAGTCTGTTTTACAAAATGAGGCTTCTGGCAGTTTAGCAATGATATAAGGTAAATCTTTTGATACGCATTTAAAATATTTTGCTGTTTTCTTTCACGCGTTTTGGAAATAAAAAAATATTTTTTCCTTTCTCGAGTTTTGATAAAGCTGGAAATAAATATATTTTCTTTTCTCGAGGTTTGATAAAGCTGGAAATAAATATATTTTCCTTTCTCGAGGTTTGATAAAGCTGGAAATAAATATATTTTCCTTTCTCGAGGTTTGATAAAGCTGGAAATAAATCACCGAAAGGTGATATCTTTGGTAAAACAGTCAAAAGTTGGCCGATTTTGTCAAAAGTAAATCTTTACTTTTTTCAGAATCAATCAAAAACAGTAAATTTTTCCGGCTTTAAATAGCCAAACATATTTCATAGTTCAGACATCCCAAAATCACATCTTCTTCGTAAGTTTTCCCTTCTTTACTATCAAAGATGGAAGCACCAAAACTTCGACAGATCAAAACTATTTGTGTATTTTGTGGATCAAAAGTGGGGAAAGGCTTCGGTTATCTAGAAGCGGCTGTAGATCTTGGAAAGAAACTGGGGGAAAAAGGTATCACTCTTGTATATGGGGGTGGTAGCAGTGGTCTAATGGGTTGTGTTTCCCAATCTGCTCTTGCAGAGAAATCAAAAGTAATCGGTGTCATACCTGTCCCTTTGGTAGATGTTGCAGGCAAAACACGAGGGCATGAAGTTCAAACCTTATCCATCCATGAACGCATAACTTGTATGCTATATGGTTCTGATGCCTTTATAGCCCTGCCCGGAGGTTTTGGTACCTTAGAAGAAATCTTTAACATTACCTCGTGGGCTCAACTAGATCTCCATACTAAGCCTATTGGACTTCTGAATGTTAACAATTTCTTTGATGGTTTGTTAACTTTTCTTGATTATGCTGTGGAACAGGAATTCATCTCTCCATTTTCCAGAAGGCTTCTTATTTCTGCTCCTACTATTGATGAACTACTGGATAAACTGCAGTCATATATCTCAATACAAGATCCAGCAGGAGTTAAGATAGATTGGTCGCAAGGAAGGGGAATCAAGCGAAAATGGAGTCCGGTTAATGTAAATTTAACTCTGTGAATCTTAGAATAGGTGGGGGTAGAGTACGGAGTATTCTCACTCTCGAGACACCCCTCCATTTACTAGGATTTCTTAATGTTTAAATCTTGTGTGTACCTCAAAGGTTCCAGGTGGTAGATTACGGAGTATTCTTACTCTCGAAACACACCTCTTTGAAGGTTTCTTTATTTCCTCAAAAGATCAGAGGTGGTAGGATACGGCTACTCCGGAAACACATCTCTCATTTTGAGGATTATCCCATGTTTCTCTCGTTTGCTTTTGTGTGTTTCATGTATTTCCTTTCCAGTGTGACTCTTGTGTGTTCTCCTTATGAGAAAATAATAAAATTTCTGCTATCATCTACTAAATCTCGTTTGTGATGTAAATGAACTTGCATGTCTAACCTTAATTCCTTTAGTAGATGCTTATCATATCATGCTCTTAATTCCAATTGATAAAATTCTGGACAGAGTCTCCCTTGTAATTTGGACTTATCCCAAACCATAAGCATACTTCATAACTCATAATAATAAATAACTCCACATTTGATCACAACGATCTAAAATATTGAAAACGATTCCAACACTTCAATATCATCAAAAATATCTCATAATTCAATTCATAATTCCTCAACATATCAATTTCAAATCATATTTTTCAATATCACAATATCACTTCCTTCCATATCTTAATTGGCTCAAAAGATTACTCATACTTATAAATATATGCCATAAATCATATTCCCAAAATTTATTCACAATGCCAAACTTCATAATAAATCTCTTCAACATAGAGGCATAATTCATTTACTTAACATAATATCATTTACTTAAATACCAAAAACTAAGAACCAAATCTTTAAATCTCTAACTTCATAATGCTTCTCATAAAAGTCTCAATAAAATCATATCACTTATAATCTTAACATCTTCTCACAACTTCATAACTGGCTTGCTATTTCTCGTTTAAATCTAAACGATAAATAATCTGAACATATAATCAAATCCTTTCCGTTGACTTCTCATACTTAGTGCCATGTCTAAAATCAATTATGCAAAGTCCATCTAGGGTTCATCATTTCTAACTCGAGGACAAAAATTATTTAAAAATCATTCTTAAATCATATTATTCCCATTATGCTCAACACTCGTTTTCTTTCTGAAAAATTTCTCATAGTCATGCATTAAAGCATATAAGTTATGACAAGCATAACAACATCATAAATCATTAACATAAGTATCCGAAATACTGAAATAATTTTAAACATCATAAACTTCTTTACCTCGGAGTTGGTGGAACGAATGATGGCAGTGGCAATCTTCATCAATAAAAATCTTATAATAGAAAATATTTCTTAAAAATTCTTTTTGAAAATTTTTACCAGTCTACAGAAACGCAGACTAGCTCTGATACCAAACTGTAGCGCCCCGAGTTCCGTATACCCGATTCACCACGTCATTTTCTGATCTAAATTTTTTTCGAATAATATTTTTGCGGAAGAAATAATTGAAATTCATTTTTGGCAACATTAAATAAACTGTAATGGCCGATAAAATTGAAACATTTATGAAACCATTTGAAATAGTAAATCGAACCATTAATTTTGTAAAGAAATTGACAATGTCATAATTTCTCAAATAAATGAACTTCTCTAAATTATTCGATTGTTTGGAAAATACGGAAATCATTAACGTCAAACTTTCAACCGTTTAACGATTATTGCCACCATCATTCATCGCTCGCCACCGTCTCCGAAATCTGCAAAACTGTTAAAAAGTACGGTGAGTATTTCATGGGGGAAATACTCAGTAGACTCATCACAAATTAATTAATTTATAAGATGATTAAACACATAAATCCCGGCTCTTAATAAAACGGGCATTGATAGGGCTTCTTTATAAAACGGCTCTTGATAAATCTCATATTGTGCATTACAGCACGGGACATATTTTGAAAATCATAAGCTCTTTGAAAACGGCTCTTTGAAAAATTCGTCTCTCGTGCTCATGAGGCACGTATGTTATGCATAACATCATCATTTCTTGTAGCGGATTGGGCTCCCTCAAGGGACCTTTTCCCAATCTTGCCCGCATACACTGTAGCGGATTGGGCTCCCTCAACGGGGCCTTTTCCCAATCTTGCCCGCATACTCATATCATAATCATATCATCATTATTCCTGACGAGGGAATATAGGCTCATTTTCATAAAAATGACTTTTCACAAGTCACATAACATTCAACCATTATTTCCGAAGAAATACATTCTTATTTCTTTTCATAAAAATAACTCTTCACAAGTCACATAACATTCATATGTAATCATAATTTAAATCAATTAATAGGTGAGAGCCTACCTTAAACTTGACGAGTGCAAAGTTGAGCGGGAAATGACTTCCATTCTTTAATTCTCCGTACGCTTCGTCTTAGCCAATAAGTCGCCTTAATCTTTTGAAATATATAGTTTAAAATGATAATTTATAATTTAGGGACTAAAATTGATGTTTGAAAGTTTAGGGACCAAAATGAATATTTTTGAAAGTTGAAGGACTAAAATGAATATCTTTGAAACTTGAGTTGAAACTTAAAACGAATATTACTATAGGGCTGAAATAATATATTTTTAAAAATGAAATGGCTGATTAAAACTCATTTTAAAACTTGGAGACTGAAACGATAGATTTTAAAACTTAGGGACTGATTTGAAATAACTTTAAAACTGAGGGACTGAAGTGAATAACTTTTCAAAAGAGGGGGACCAATGCTGCAAAATCTGAAAATCAAAATAATTAAACATTTTATCTCTCTCTCTCTTCGATACAATCACAGACAGAGAGCGAAAAGCGAGAGGGAGGCGATCGGCGACTGGGAAGGGCGAGAGCTGGGGAAATCCGGCGGAGGTACTGCCGGCTCAGGTGCGGTGAGTGGCTGCCAAGTCAAGGATTAGATTGGAGGGGTTTAGGTGGGAGAAACAAGGGCGAAACCGAAAATAAATCAAATCTTAGTTCGCGATTTTCTGGTGATTAATCTGTCGCAGTGGTGGTCTGAGGTGAGGTAAGTACTTTGGGCTTCCATTTCTGGGTTTTGGGTTTTGATTTTGGGTTGGATTGAAATTGGTTTGGGACTGGGCAGTGAACGAAAGTGGTGATGGTGGTGGTGACGGGTTGTGCAGGGTTGGTTGCAGGCGGTGGTTATGGTGTGGAGGCAGAGGGGTGTTGCTGCAGTGATGATAGAAATGGCTATTTAACAGATTGATGGTTTTGATTCTGTAATGGTTCTATGGCAATGGAGTCGGTTTGGATGTTTTGGGGATGATGGTAAATGGTGAGGTGTTGCAGATTGATGCCAATACGATGATGGTGGATCAACAGCTTTGGTGAATTGGGTGTTTAACATTACCCTTTTGTTGATGGTTGGAGACTGATTGCAGATTGAGCTGCATTGGGGTGGTGAGGATGGAAGGCAACATCTGTGGTGGCTGCATTGGTGGTTGCAGCATAGGTGCTTATAGAAATGGCCGGTTTTGGAGTTGAGGCAAAGCTTGTGGATTGATGATGATTATAGTGATTGTCGTGATGGTGATTTATTGGAGAGAAAAGTGGGAGACATGGGGAATAATTAGTTGGTTTGGTGATGATGATGTCTTGAGGATGAAAGTGGCGGAAATGGTGGAGATAATGAATAAGTAATGGAAAGAAAAGGAAAAATTTTAGATTAGTGGAAAAGAATGGAGTAAAGTATGAGAAATTTGGTTTGTGCGTGTGAATGATTATGTCTCAAAATATTTTGATGGATGGGTGGGAGAGAAAAGAAGAACGGGAATTATTTTAGTAAGAATTAGTTTAGGTATAATTAACTAAAAATTTGACTAACTTTGATTAGAAAACGTATTTAAAACAGATATATTTTGGACTGAAAATACATTTGAGAATAAATAATTAAAACAATATAATTTTAGAAATTCGGAATTTAATTTAAAATCGAACAAACTTGATATTTCTCGACTTGGCTAGACGAACACGTCGCGGCGTTAACTTCAAAATAATGGGTGAAATAGTAGCGACACAATTTTTCTAAATATTAAAATAATTATAATTGCGTAAAAATTCTTGGTCGCTACAATCTTACCCCCTTAAAATAATTTCGTCCTCGAAATTAAACTTACTTGATCTTATGATTTCTGAATACTTAATCAGAATCTCTTCTTTCTCTTATGTAGCATCATCGCTACCATATTTAACCCACTGGACTTTGACTAAATGCATCACTTTGTTTTCTTAAGTCATGGACTTTTCTATCAATAATAGACATATGTGTCTACTCAAAAATTCTTCTGAATCAAAATGAAAATTTCCAATCGTATGTGATATTTCATCATATCTTGTATTACTCATGTAACCTGTCACTTATCATCGTATCATGTGACCTCAAATATTCGTATATATCTCTAAAATTTCAACAAATCTTTACTGACATATCATATCATAATAATTTTTTTTTTTCCTTTCTTATCATCGAAAATTCCCAAAATAATCAAAGAATTACCTGAATATTCTCTCTACGTAATATATACAAACATTATCAACATAATATCATCAACTTATCATTCCAATATTTGTAACCCAAAAATTCAGTAAACAAATATCTCCCAAAACTAAGATTCTTTACTTAAATGTCACCACATTTCCTGCAAAGTATTTCTTTCACTTGTATATACGTATGAACTCTAATTCGATACGGTCCTCAATTCACTTTCACGTCTTCCCGTATTATTTCTATACCTTGATTATTATATCAAAATATCAGTACCCAAAATCCAAGAAAAATATTTCATATCTCAGATCTTATCATCAAATCTTCCTTTATCAATAAAGTAAACGGCGCATAAACTCTTGTTCCCTCTTTTCCATTAAAATAATCCTGCTCTTTCTTGCTGGACACAACATCATGCGGATTCACTCAGATCCTTAATGCTTTTAAATAGTTCTTGCTGGGAAGAGGTTGAATCATCAAACAATGGATATCATTCTTTCTAACATTCGCAAGTATTATTCCAGTCTTCCTATGAATGATCTGAGAAAGATCTATATAATAAGGCTCGAAAGATTGAGGTTGCTGATGGCTCATGATATTCCAGAAGATGTTCCCTGGTTGATAGAAGCAAAGGTTCGACTATCTGGTGAATTACCTATGACCTTTCCAAAACATATGCCTGGTTTAGGCAAAAGCACGTTTGCAAAGAAACGAAGAGCAAAAAGACTGGGTGGTTGCTACAAATGTGCTCGTTGGAACTGTAATACTCGTTGCAAATCAGTAGGATATTCTTCTACTAATCGGGATGATAAAATCGAATTCATAAAGGGTGGACTGAGTAAGGAGTCTTTAGATGATATTCGACTGACTCTTGAGACGCACCCAAGTGGTTATGTGCAACATGAACTTCTCTCCTTATACGCTCAGTTTAACGAGGACAAAAATCGTTATAGTCTCCAAAATATAATAGCAAAAGATCCTGTTTGCCAGTCTGTTTTACAAAATGAGGCTTCTGGCAGTTTAGCAATGATATAAGGTAAATCTTTTGATACGCATTTAAAATATTTTGCTGTTTTCTTTCACGCGTTTTGGAAATAAAAAAATATTTTTTCCTTTCTCGAGTTTTGATAAAGCTGGAAATAAATATATTTTCTTTTCTCGAGGTTTGATAAAGCTGGAAATAAATATATTTTCCTTTCTCGAGGTTTGATAAAGCTGGAAATAAATATATTTTCCTTTCTCGAGGTTTGATAAAGCTGGAAATAAATCACCGAAAGGTGATATCTTTGGTAAAACAGTCAAAAGTTGGCCGATTTTGTCAAAAGTAAATCTTTACTTTTTTCAGAATCAATCAAAAACAGTAAATTTTTCCGGCTTTAAATAGCCAAACATATTTCATAGTTCAGACATCCCAAAATCACATCTTCTTCGTAAGTTTTCCCTTCTTTACTATCAAAGATGGAAGCACCAAAACTTCGACAGATCAAAACTATTTGTGTATTTTGTGGATCAAAAGTGGGGAAAGGCTTCGGTTATCTAGAAGCGGCTGTAGATCTTGGAAAGAAACTGGGGGAAAAAGGTATCACTCTTGTATATGGGGGTGGTAGCAGTGGTCTAATGGGTTGTGTTTCCCAATCTGCTCTTGCAGAGAAATCAAAAGTAATCGGTGTCATACCTGTCCCTTTGGTAGATGTTGCAGGCAAAACACGAGGGCATGAAGTTCAAACCTTATCCATCCATGAACGCATAACTTGTATGCTATATGGTTCTGATGCCTTTATAGCCCTGCCCGGAGGTTTTGGTACCTTAGAAGAAATCTTTAACATTACCTCGTGGGCTCAACTAGATCTCCATACTAAGCCTATTGGACTTCTGAATGTTAACAATTTCTTTGATGGTTTGTTAACTTTTCTTGATTATGCTGTGGAACAGGAATTCATCTCTCCATTTTCCAGAAGGCTTCTTATTTCTGCTCCTACTATTGATGAACTACTGGATAAACTGCAGTCATATATCTCAATACAAGATCCAGCAGGAGTTAAGATAGATTGGTCGCAAGGAAGGGGAATCAAGCGAAAATGGAGTCCGGTTAATGTAAATTTAACTCTGTGAATCTTAGAATAGGTGGGGGTAGAGTACGGAGTATTCTCACTCTCGAGACACCCCTCCATTTACTAGGATTTCTTAATGTTTAAATCTTGTGTGTACCTCAAAGGTTCCAGGTGGTAGATTACGGAGTATTCTTACTCTCGAAACACACCTCTTTGAAGGTTTCTTTATTTCCTCAAAAGATCAGAGGTGGTAGGATACGGCTACTCCGGAAACACATCTCTCATTTTGAGGATTATCCCATGTTTCTCTCGTTTGCTTTTGTGTGTTTCATGTATTTCCTTTCCAGTGTGACTCTTGTGTGTTCTCCTTATGAGAAAATAATAAAATTTCTGCTATCATCTACTAAATCTCGTTTGTGATGTAAATGAACTTGCATGTCTAACCTTAATTCCTTTAGTAGATGCTTATCATATCATGCTCTTAATTCCAATTGATAAAATTCTGGACAGAGTCTCCCTTGTAATTTGGACTTATCCCAAACCATAAGCATACTTCATAACTCATAATAATAAATAACTCCACATTTGATCACAACGATCTAAAATATTGAAAACGATTCCAACACTTCAATATCATCAAAAATATCTCATAATTCAATTCATAATTCCTCAACATATCAATTTCAAATCATATTTTTCAATATCACAATATCACTTCCTTCCATATCTTAATTGGCTCAAAAGATTACTCATACTTATAAATATATGCCATAAATCATATTCCCAAAATTTATTCACAATGCCAAACTTCATAATAAATCTCTTCAACATAGAGGCATAATTCATTTACTTAACATAATATCATTTACTTAAATACCAAAAACTAAGAACCAAATCTTTAAATCTCTAACTTCATAATGCTTCTCATAAAAGTCTCAATAAAATCATATCACTTATAATCTTAACATCTTCTCACAACTTCATAACTGGCTTGCTATTTCTCGTTTAAATCTAAACGATAAATAATCTGAACATATAATCAAATCCTTTCCGTTGACTTCTCATACTTAGTGCCATGTCTAAAATCAATTATGCAAAGTCCATCTAGGGTTCATCATTTCTAACTCGAGGACAAAAATTATTTAAAAATCATTCTTAAATCATATTATTCCCATTATGCTCAACACTCGTTTTCTTTCTGAAAAATTTCTCATAGTCATGCATTAAAGCATATAAGTTATGACAAGCATAACAACATCATAAATCATTAACATAAGTATCCGAAATACTGAAATAATTTTAAACATCATAAACTTCTTTACCTCGGAGTTGGTGGAACGAATGATGGCAGTGGCAATCTTCATCAATAAAAATCTTATAATAGAAAATATTTCTTAAAAATTCTTTTTGAAAATTTTTACCAGTCTACAGAAACGCAGACTAGCTCTGATACCAAACTGTAGCGCCCCGAGTTCCGTATACCCGATTCACCACGTCATTTTCTGATCTAAATTTTTTTCGAATAATATTTTTGCGGAAGAAATAATTGAAATTCATTTTTGGCAACATTAAATAAACTGTAATGGCCGATAAAATTGAAACATTTATGAAACCATTTGAAATAGTAAATCGAACCATTAATTTTGTAAAGAAATTGACAATGTCATAATTTCTCAAATAAATGAACTTCTCTAAATTATTCGATTGTTTGGAAAATACGGAAATCATTAACGTCAAACTTTCAACCGTTTAACGATTATTGCCACCATCATTCATCGCTCGCCACCGTCTCCGAAATCTGCAAAACTGTTAAAAAGTACGGTGAGTATTTCATGGGGGAAATACTCAGTAGACTCATCACAAATTAATTAATTTATAAGATGATTAAACACATAAATCCCGGCTCTTAATAAAACGGGCATTGATAGGGCTTCTTTATAAAACGGCTCTTGATAAATCTCATATTGTGCATTACAGCACGGGACATATTTTGAAAATCATAAGCTCTTTGAAAACGGCTCTTTGAAAAATTCGTCTCTCGTGCTCATGAGGCACGTATGTTATGCATAACATCATCATTTCTTGTAGCGGATTGGGCTCCCTCAAGGGACCTTTTCCCAATCTTGCCCGCATACACTGTAGCGGATTGGGCTCCCTCAACGGGGCCTTTTCCCAATCTTGCCCGCATACTCATATCATAATCATATCATCATTATTCCTGACGAGGGAATATAGGCTCATTTTCATAAAAATGACTTTTCACAAGTCACATAACATTCAACCATTATTTCCGAAGAAATACATTCTTATTTCTTTTCATAAAAATAACTCTTCACAAGTCACATAACATTCATATGTAATCATAATTTAAATCAATTAATAGGTGAGAGCCTACCTTAAACTTGACGAGTGCAAAGTTGAGCGGGAAATGACTTCCATTCTTTAATTCTCCGTACGCTTCGTCTTAGCCAATAAGTCGCCTTAATCTTTTGAAATATATAGTTTAAAATGATAATTTATAATTTAGGGACTAAAATTGATGTTTGAAAGTTTAGGGACCAAAATGAATATTTTTGAAAGTTGAAGGACTAAAATGAATATCTTTGAAACTTGAGTTGAAACTTAAAACGAATATTACTATAGGGCTGAAATAATATATTTTTAAAAATGAAATGGCTGATTAAAACTCATTTTAAAACTTGGAGACTGAAACGATAGATTTTAAAACTTAGGGACTGATTTGAAATAACTTTAAAACTGAGGGACTGAAGTGAATAACTTTTCAAAAGAGGGGGACCAATGCTGCAAAATCTGAAAATCAAAATAATTAAACATTTTATCTCTCTCTCTCTTCGATACAATCACAGACAGAGAGCGAAAAGCGAGAGGGAGGCGATCGGCGACTGGGAAGGGCGAGAGCTGGGGAAATCCGGCGGAGGTACTGCCGGCTCAGGTGCGGTGAGTGGCTGCCAAGTCAAGGATTAGATTGGAGGGGTTTAGGTGGGAGAAACAAGGGCGAAACCGAAAATAAATCAAATCTTAGTTCGCGATTTTCTGGTGATTAATCTGTCGCAGTGGTGGTCTGAGGTGAGGTAAGTACTTTGGGCTTCCATTTCTGGGTTTTGGGTTTTGATTTTGGGTTGGATTGAAATTGGTTTGGGACTGGGCAGTGAACGAAAGTGGTGATGGTGGTGGTGACGGGTTGTGCAGGGTTGGTTGCAGGCGGTGGTTATGGTGTGGAGGCAGAGGGGTGTTGCTGCAGTGATGATAGAAATGGCTATTTAACAGATTGATGGTTTTGATTCTGTAATGGTTCTATGGCAATGGAGTCGGTTTGGATGTTTTGGGGATGATGGTAAATGGTGAGGTGTTGCAGATTGATGCCAATACGATGATGGTGGATCAACAGCTTTGGTGAATTGGGTGTTTAACATTACCCTTTTGTTGATGGTTGGAGACTGATTGCAGATTGAGCTGCATTGGGGTGGTGAGGATGGAAGGCAACATCTGTGGTGGCTGCATTGGTGGTTGCAGCATAGGTGCTTATAGAAATGGCCGGTTTTGGAGTTGAGGCAAAGCTTGTGGATTGATGATGATTATAGTGATTGTCGTGATGGTGATTTATTGGAGAGAAAAGTGGGAGACATGGGGAATAATTAGTTGGTTTGGTGATGATGATGTCTTGAGGATGAAAGTGGCGGAAATGGTGGAGATAATGAATAAGTAATGGAAAGAAAAGGAAAAATTTTAGATTAGTGGAAAAGAATGGAGTAAAGTATGAGAAATTTGGTTTGTGCGTGTGAATGATTATGTCTCAAAATATTTTGATGGATGGGTGGGAGAGAAAAGAAGAACGGGAATTATTTTAGTAAGAATTAGTTTAGGTATAATTAACTAAAAATTTGACTAACTTTGATTAGAAAACGTATTTAAAACAGATATATTTTGGACTGAAAATACATTTGAGAATAAATAATTAAAACAATATAATTTTAGAAATTCGGAATTTAATTTAAAATCGAACAAACTTGATATTTCTCGACTTGGCTAGACGAACACGTCGCGGCGTTAACTTCAAAATAATGGGTGAAATAGTAGCGACACAATTTTTCTAAATATTAAAATAATTATAATTGCGTAAAAATTCTTGGTCGCTACAATCTTACCCCCTTAAAATAATTTCGTCCTCGAAATTAAACTTACTTGATCTTATGATTTCTGAATACTTAATCAGAATCTCTTCTTTCTCTTATGTAGCATCATCGCTACCATATTTAACCCACTGGACTTTGACTAAATGCATCACTTTGTTTTCTTAAGTCATGGACTTTTCTATCAATAATAGACATATGTGTCTACTCAAAAATTCTTCTGAATCAAAATGAAAATTTCCAATCGTATGTGATATTTCATCATATCTTGTATTACTCATGTAACCTGTCACTTATCATCGTATCATGTGACCTCAAATATTCGTATATATCTCTAAAATTTCAACAAATCTTTACTGACATATCATATCATAATAATTTTTTTTTTTCCTTTCTTATCATCGAAAATTCCCAAAATAATCAAAGAATTACCTGAATATTCTCTCTACGTAATATATACAAACATTATCAACATAATATCATCAACTTATCATTCCAATATTTGTAACCCAAAAATTCAGTAAACAAATATCTCCCAAAACTAAGATTCTTTACTTAAATGTCACCACATTTCCTGCAAAGTATTTCTTTCACTTGTATATACGTATGAACTCTAATTCGATACGGTCCTCAATTCACTTTCACGTCTTCCCGTATTATTTCTATACCTTGATTATTATATCAAAATATCAGTACCCAAAATCCAAGAAAAATATTTCATATCTCAGATCTTATCATCAAATCTTCCTTTATCAATAAAGTAAACGGCGCATAAACTCTTGTTCCCTCTTTTCCATTAAAATAATCCTGCTCTTTCTTGCTGGACACAACATCATGCGGATTCACTCAGATCCTTAATGCTTTTAAATAGTTCTTGCTGGGAAGAGGTTGAATCATCAAACAATGGATATCATTCTTTCTAACATTCGCAAGTATTATTCCAGTCTTCCTATGAATGATCTGAGAAAGATCTATATAATAAGGCTCGAAAGATTGAGGTTGCTGATGGCTCATGATATTCCAGAAGATGTTCCCTGGTTGATAGAAGCAAAGGTTCGACTATCTGGTGAATTACCTATGACCTTTCCAAAACATATGCCTGGTTTAGGCAAAAGCACGTTTGCAAAGAAACGAAGAGCAAAAAGACTGGGTGGTTGCTACAAATGTGCTCGTTGGAACTGTAATACTCGTTGCAAATCAGTAGGATATTCTTCTACTAATCGGGATGATAAAATCGAATTCATAAAGGGTGGACTGAGTAAGGAGTCTTTAGATGATATTCGACTGACTCTTGAGACGCACCCAAGTGGTTATGTGCAACATGAACTTCTCTCCTTATACGCTCAGTTTAACGAGGACAAAAATCGTTATAGTCTCCAAAATATAATAGCAAAAGATCCTGTTTGCCAGTCTGTTTTACAAAATGAGGCTTCTGGCAGTTTAGCAATGATATAAGGTAAATCTTTTGATACGCATTTAAAATATTTTGCTGTTTTCTTTCACGCGTTTTGGAAATAAAAAAATATTTTTTCCTTTCTCGAGTTTTGATAAAGCTGGAAATAAATATATTTTCTTTTCTCGAGGTTTGATAAAGCTGGAAATAAATATATTTTCCTTTCTCGAGGTTTGATAAAGCTGGAAATAAATATATTTTCCTTTCTCGAGGTTTGATAAAGCTGGAAATAAATCACCGAAAGGTGATATCTTTGGTAAAACAGTCAAAAGTTGGCCGATTTTGTCAAAAGTAAATCTTTACTTTTTTCAGAATCAATCAAAAACAGTAAATTTTTCCGGCTTTAAATAGCCAAACATATTTCATAGTTCAGACATCCCAAAATCACATCTTCTTCGTAAGTTTTCCCTTCTTTACTATCAAAGATGGAAGCACCAAAACTTCGACAGATCAAAACTATTTGTGTATTTTGTGGATCAAAAGTGGGGAAAGGCTTCGGTTATCTAGAAGCGGCTGTAGATCTTGGAAAGAAACTGGGGGAAAAAGGTATCACTCTTGTATATGGGGGTGGTAGCAGTGGTCTAATGGGTTGTGTTTCCCATGGCAACCTTTTCACATGTAAAAACATTATATCAAAAATTAAAATCACACATCAAGAAATAATGTGGACAAAATAACCACAATTTCTTTAATGTAAACCCCACCTCAAAGTCTTGAAAATTTTCTTGAAATTGAATGGATATGAAGTTACCGTGCTTAAACTTTTCTCACGACCTCGTCTAGCAAGAACAAAATTAATATAATTAAGGATACTACGTCTTAATTAATACTTAAAGACTTTTAGGTACGTAATTGATTTTTTTTTTTTTTTTTTTTTTTGGAAATAAAGAGAATGAGTATATTGATAAATCTTTAGGGTGAAGTTACTAAAATTAGAAAGTTTAGTGCCAATATGATGAACTTACAAGTCTTTTATATTAAATTTGAGGAATACTAAGGTGTCGTTCTATTTGTATTTTATTTTGTATTTTCATTTTCGAAAATGTTTTGTATTTCCTGTTTTCATTTTTGTTTTCAAGTTTGCTGAAAACGCGTTTGGTTTGTCATTTCTGAAAACTGTTTTTGAAAATGAAAAGCTGAAAAACACGTTCTGTTTGAAATTTTGCAAAATACTACTTAAACTATTTTTAATTAATTTGCTTGCAGAATACTACTAATTCAAACTCAAATTTTCTTTCACAATACACTGAAAACATGGTTACATGCAACACACTAATGTGAGCATTAAGAGTCTATATTAACACAGCTTGGTCAGATTCGGGATTTGAAAAAGCTCTACTTCTATTAAAATTCAGAAAATGCAAATTCTTTCAAAACCACCAGAGTCCATTTATCAGTGCATTTTTTGAAATATAATAACAAAAATTCTCACTTAATTTTTTTTTGTAATGTTGATATTGAATTCAATAAAACTTTATTTAAACTTAGTTCCAAGTTAAGATAATTCTCAAAAAAAAAAAAAAAAAAAAAAAAAAAAAAAATAAGCTTAGTTCCAAATTAGGATAATTCTAAAAAAAGTAATAAATAAATAAAAAAATAAAAATTTTATATTAAGCTTAGTTCTAAGTTAAGACAATTCCTTAAAAAAAAAAAAAATAAATAAAATCCCAAAACGCGTTTTCCGCGTTTTGGACATTTTTTGTCGAAATACACACAAAACGCCCAAAACGAAGTTTTGAGCGTTTTTCGTTTTGTGTACAATTTTTTTTTTTTTTTTTCAAAATGCATTTTCGAAAATGGTAAAGAGAACGCGTTTTTACCGTTTTCAAAAATAAAAACAAAAAACGATCTCAAAACAGTAAAGAGAACATGGGCTAAAATTTTAAGGCAATAGATGAAGTTAAATAAAAAACTTGGGACTCATTTAAATATTTGGCATTCTTTAGGATTTAGAGATGAAATTTCAACATTTAAAACCAAACCCCCAGTCCCATTTTCCATCAATTCGGCATTAAATCAATAGAGTGCGAGGCTGTGTCGATTTCAGAAATGGGTCTACGATTCCACCTATTTCCGGCCAATACTCCGGCCAAAATGGACCGAAGGTCGAGGTAGGACATTGGGTTACTTCTATTTTCTTGCTTTCTTGGGTTTTTTGGGTGTTGAATTGAGGGATTTGTGAAGTGTTATTAGGCGTGTTTCGACGGTGAATGTTTCTTGGTTCTACCATTTTTCCATTTCTGATTTGTTTGAGTAGATTATGGAAGAAGGGTGTTAATCTTGGTGATTGATTTCTTGGGTTCGAAATGAAGGGTGGAGTTCACTGCTAACTCCAAAATTTAGTTCTTCTCTCTCTCTCTCTTTTTGTTTTGTTTTTTGTTTTTTTGTTTTTATTGCAAAGGACACAATGTAGTAAAGTTTATAATGAAAACTGAAAATTTGTTGGAAGAATATACCAGTGATTGCCGAGAGAAAATGTTGGACTCGAACTAGGAATTTAGGTTGGAAGAAACACTGTAATGGTGGTATTACATGAGAGTAGATAAGATGGTGGAGTTGAAGGAAAAATGATTATTCAAGAGTTGGGAGATTTTACCGAGTTGAAATCTGAAAATGCGTGTGAAAAATTCTGCTTTGTTGCTGCTTGAATGAGGGTGAAAAATCTGAATTTGGTTTTGATATTGTTGATGAGCCCTACTACGTTTTTGATATAATTTGGGCCAACATTGGACTTGATACTTCGGCCTAAGACGATTATTGGACTAAGAATAAATTTAGGGAAAATTACACGCCTCCTGGTGGTTTTTCAAAGACATAAATTAAAAATCTGGTGCCAAACTTTTACTTTGTAAATGTCAGGTGTTAATTCCATTTATTAACCGTTTAACACAAAATTGAAGTCAATTGATTTCACTCTCTCTCTTATCTCTCCCTCTGCCATATATCAGAGACTCACCTAAGGCGATCGACAACCTCTCTCCCTCTACCCACGTCCCCAACTAGACAATCGACAATGTAGTGGGGAGATCGCCTCTTTCGATGGGTAGCAATGGCGGGGAGATCATGCTAGTAATTTTGACCTGAGAATGGAATCTGATCGAAACTTACATTTTAGATTCAGACCATGGTACTACTCCGTTCAACAAGTAACACCAGATTTGGATTAGCGAGGCCAAGGAGCACCTCAACCAATCTGGTAGGAAATAGGTTTGTAGATCTTGTATGGTGTGGGTTTTTAGATATGGCTGTTTGTAGATCATAGTATTTGGGGGTTGCAGCATTGATGAGGTGGGTGGTAATGCCGTCGGCGGTGGGTGACAGTTTACGGTTGTGGTGCTGAGAGTGGTTAATAGTGATTTGGTGTGATGGTGTTTAATCTTCTTTGGAGTATGGTTCTGGTAGAGCATTATCGGATAGAATCAAGAAATTGGGAGGCAATGTATTGTCTAAATCTGAGGTTAGGGTATATGCAAGGTCTATACTTCAAGGATTAAATCATATTCATGGCATTGGTTATGTTCATTGTGATTTAAACCCCGATAATATTTTACTTGTTCATATTGGTCGAAGAATTGGGGTTTTTGAGTTTAGGGGAATTTTAGGTTGGCAAAGAGGGCGCAAGGGAACAAGAAGAGGAAATTGGAGCCTTATTGGAGGGGTACTCATCGGTATTTGGCTCTCGAGGCTGTGATGGATAGTGTTCAAGAGTTTCCTTTTGATATTTGGGCTTTCAATTGTATTGTTCTTAAGATGCTAACTGGGAAACCTCCTTAGGATAGGGAAAATGAATCAAATGTAGAGGATATTCTTCGCAAGATTAAAGGATGTTAATCGTTGAAAATTCCAAATGATATATCAAAGGATGTTTATTCAAAATTTGATTTGACCCTTCCAGCTACAAATGTGACAAATTATATGGGTAATTGTGACTTTATGTGTCTGGGCTGTAAATTTGTGTATGCAAATTGTGACTTTATGTGACCTAACTGCGACCTTGTATGACTGAATTGTAACATCGTGTGATCGAACTGTGACTTTATGTAAGCGAACTGTAACCTCGTGTGACTGAACTGTGACCTTATGTGACCAAATTGTGACCTTGTATGACCAACTGTGACTTTGTGTGACTAATTGTGACCTAACTGTGACTTTGTGTGACTGAACTGTGACCTTGTGTGACCAACAGTGACTTGGTGTGACCATTGGACGAGGACGTGATGTGACCTACAATTGTGTCAAATGACTATGTATGACCGAACTGTGACTTTGTAAGAACGAAGTGTGACTTTATGTGATTGACCTGTGACCTCGTGTGACCTAACTGTGACCTCGTTTGACCTAACTGCGACTTTGTGTGATTGAACTTTGACCTTGTGTGACTAACTGTGACTTTGGAGGGGTGGGGTTTTACAACTAAATTTGTAATTGTGACTCTGTGTGACTTAACTACGATCTCGTGTCACCTTGCGTGACTTCAGGGGTGGGATGGGTGGGGTGGGGTAGAGGTCGGGTGGGGCTAGAAAAAGTAGAAGAAATCATTTTTTTGTGGTGAGGTGGGGTCAAGGTGGGTAGGTGGGATGGGGATCGGGGTTGGAAAGGTAGAAAAAAAAATCATTTTTTTGCTGGGGTGGGGTGAGGTGGGGTGGGAAAAAGTAGAAAAAAAATAATCATTTTTTAGAGTGGGGTGCGGGGTGGGTAGGGTGGGGTCGAGGTCGGTTTGGGGGTTGGAAAAAGTAGAAGAAAAAAATTATTTTTTAGGTGGGTGGGTGCATGGGTGGGGTGGGGTGGGGTGGGGTAGGATAGGGTAGGGTGGGTTGAGATGGGGAGGTTGGGGCGAAGTCTGAAAAAAATAGAAGAAAAATTAATTTTCGATGAGGGTATGGTGGTGGCGGGGTGCGGTGGGATTGGTGGGGCGGTTGGGGGAAATGTGAAAAAATAGAAGAAAAATCATTTTTGGACGAGGACGAGATGTGACCTACAATTTGTCAAATATGAGTATGTGTGACCGAACTGTGACTTTGTAAGAACGAAGTTTGACTTTATGTGATCGACCTGTGACCTCGTGTGATCTAACCGTGACCTCGTTTGACTTAATTGTGACCTCCTGTGACCTAACTGTGACCTCGTTTGACTAAAATGCGACTTTGTGTGATCGAACTTTGACCTTGTGTGACCAACTGTGACTTTGGAGGGGTGGAATTTTACAACTAAATTTTTTGGGTGGGTTGAGATGAGGTGGTTGGGGTGAAGTGTGAAAGAATAGAAAAAAAATAATTTTTCGATGGGGTATGGTGGGTGGCGGGGTGCGGTGGGATGTGGTGGGGCGGTTGGGGGAAGTGTGAAAATATAGAAGAAAAATCATTTTTAGGTAGAGTGGGGGTGGTTGGGTGGGGTGTAAAAAATAGAAGAAAAATCATTTTGGATGGAGGTAGGGTGGGATAGGATGGGGCGGTTGAGGTGAAGTGTGAAAAAATAGAAGAAAAATCATTTTTTGATGGGGTTCCTAGGGTGGGGTGTGAAAATATAGAAAAAAATCATACTTGGGTAGGGTAGGATGGGATGGGGTGCGTGGGTTGCAAGGTAGGGTCGGGGCGGGGTGGGTAGGGGTGTGAAATATTAGGAGAAAAAAATTAATTTTTGGTGGGGTGGGGTGGGGTTGGGGATGGGTGGCGGGTTGGGTCTGGGCGAGTCGTGGAAAAGTAGTAAAAAAATCATTTTAAATGAGGTGGGATGGGGTAGGTCTGGGGCGTGGCTGGTGGGGGAGTCGAAAATTAGAAGAAAAAAAATTAATTTTCTGTGGGGTGGGTGGGTGGGGTTGGGGTAGGTGGCGGGGTAGGATAGGGTAGAGTTTGGACGAGTTGTGAAAAAGTAGCAGAAAAAAATCATTTTGAGTGAGATGGGGTGGGGTGGGGTAGGGTGAGTGGTGGTGGGACTAGGGGTGGGTGGTTGATTAGGTGGGTTGGGTTTGGGTTTGGGAGGTGTGGGGTGGAGTGGGGTGGGATGGGACTGAGGGGTGGGTGGGTTAGATAAGAACAAAATAGAAGTAAAATCATTCTTGTGGTGTTGTGGGGTGGGGTGGGGAGAGGTGGGTGGATGGGTGAGTGGAGTTGGGGTGAGTGGGTGGGTTGGGGAGTGGGTGGGGGTGGGAGTGAGTGTGAAAAAATAGAAGGAAAAAAGTCATTTTTTGAGTTGAGGTTGGGTGGGGTGAGTGCGGGGTTGAGTTGAGTTGGTATGGAGTGGTTGTGGATTAGATATTGTTTTAATTTTATTGTGTAATATTGTATAAGTTTTAATTTAATATATAAATGATAATTATTATAATATTATATTAATTAATTAACTAATTAATACCTGATTTTTTTAAAAAAAATCTTAAGTTTGTTATGTTTAAAAAGTGAAAGTTTTAGTTGTATAATTTTTTACTTTTACCATAAATTTAAATAGATTGATCCCAAAACGAATTCTTAAAACAAGAGAGCATGTGTTCGTTAACATACTTTTTTTAGATTATAAACCAAATTATAATCTACACAATTTCATAAATCACTTTTTAACCACACACATTTTCTCTCTCCAATTTTATATCACTAATTTTTATCTCAAAATCATAAATAAACCTGTTTGTAATCCAAACAGTGTTGTCAAACAATTTGTTAGTTTGGCCAAGAATATTTTGAATTTGATGATGGTGTAAAATTAGCCCCGATAGAAAAAATTGAATTACTTGTATTCCCGATCTGTCGAGGAGGAGCTTGGGAAGGTCCGGGCTGACCTCGAGGCTGCAATTCAAGAGCGAAACTCAACCCGAGATGAAAATAAATGCTTGGCAGAAGACCTCAAACAGGCTCGGGAAAGGGAGCTTCAAGCCAAGACTTCTGTAGTCGAGGCATTCAAGGGTTTCGAAGAGTACAAGCTTGCCCTTGTTAACTACACGCTTGAGTCCTACATTCAGGCGATCAAGCAAATGCGAGCTTGGTGCCTTCTGAAAGCGTCTGAGCTTGACACGAGTCCAATGGCGGAGTTCCCCTTAGGTGCCGATGATCTCGACCTCACCATGTTTAAGGGGGAGGTTGAGGAGGGCTGTGAAGTGGTTGAGGAGGCTAAAGAAGGGAGTGAGCTTGAGGCTTGATTTTGTATTTTTTTGTTCTTTTCTTTTTATCTTTTAGCCCGAGTTATACCTCATGGACCGCCTGTAGTCTTTTTGACTATGAATGGATTTACAAGTTTTAACTAAGTACGTGTTTCTTACTTGTGTTTTACATGCAAAATATTCATAAGGCCAGGCATATAACCCAACCTTGTAAGAGATTTTGTTTGAAGGGGTCAAGCCCTCGACTTTGTGATTTTTAGGAATTTATTTGTAAGGTCGGGCATTGTGGCCGACCTTATAATTTTTTGCGCAGAGAATGAGCTAAGTTCTTGATTTTGTGTAATTTACAGGAATAGTTGACAAGTTGGGTATGTTGGCCGATCTTGTAAGTTTTTTGTGCAACGAATGGGTCAAACCCTTTGTGTAATTTAAGAAATGGTAAGTCAGGTCAGGCATTTAGGACGATCTCATAAACCTTATGTACAAAGAAGGGGTCAAACCCTTAAATTTGTGTAATTTAAAGAAATAGTTGACAGATCGGGCAGGTAAGCCAACCTTGTAAACTTTTTGTACAAAGAAGGGATCAAATCCTTAACTTTGTGATTTAAGGAAATAGTTTTTCAGGTTAGGCATGTAGATCGGCCTTGTAAACTTTTTGTACAAAGAAGGGGTCAATCCCTTGACTTTGCGTAATTTGAGGAAATAATTTGTAAGGTCGAGCATATTGACCAACCTTATAAATTATTTGTAGGGAAGCAATTTGTCAGGTCAGGCATAATGGCCGACCTTGAAATTTATTGGTAAGAAAATAATTTGTAATGTAGTGCCATGTGACAAACATTGTTTATTATTTGTAGGGAAATAATTTGCAACGTCGTGCCACAAGACAGACAGTACTGTAAATTATTTGTATGAAAATAATTTGTAACGTCGTGCAATGAGACTTACATTGTAAATTATTTGGAGGGAAATAATTTGTAACGTCATGCCATGAGATAGACATTGTAAATTATTTGGAAGGAAATAATTTGTAAAGTCGTGTCATGAGACAGACACTTTAAATTATTTGTATGGAAATAATTTGTAACGTCGTGCCAGGTGACAGACATTGTAAATTATTTGGGGGGAGTAACTTGTAAATTCATGCTGTATGGACGACCTTGTAAGTTATTCCAGTGCTTGATCTTTTCGCTTTCATTCGTTGGAAGAAACACTTTTGTTAAAGGGGGACTGGACTCTGGGCCTCGTTAAAACCTTACCCAGAAAAACCCCTTGTGGAAAAAATCTAGATAAAGAAAAAAGAGTACCCGTACCTAACTTTGAAAGCAAATAAACTGGGCGCATAGGCTCCACCTTACTGAAAAAATATAAATGGACACGCAAGTTCGTAATTAAACTTAAAGCAATGATTCGCAGATCCGACTATTCGATAACTAGGCAACTTTGTGATTTCAACTTGCTGGAGAATGGTGTCTATTTGTAGTAGGGATTCAGATTTTCAATGTTTCATTGTTGAGGAAGGGGCTTGGAGTCGATGGTTCTCAGACTGTATGAGCCCTTCCCGACCTTTCGAATGACTTCATATGGTCCTTCCCAAATAGGTCCGAACTTCCCAGGTTGGTGACTGACAGCTTCACTTCGGCACAAGACAAGATCCATTATTCTGAAGTCTCTCTTTTTGACTCGAAGGTTAAACTTCTTGGACATGGCTTGTTGATGAGCAGCTATTCTTAGGGTGGCATCCTCCCTGACTTCTTCTAAGAGATCTAGACTTTCCCTTTGTTTCTTAATATGATCGGGTGATTCTACAGACATTGCTCAAAAATTGGGAACTGTCACTTCTACTGGAATGGCGACTTCCATTCCAAAGGCTAGCATGAATGGAGTTTCCCCGATTGCTGTCTTGAATATTGCTCAATTCTTTCATAGAACTTCCGGAAGGAGATCGGATAAATCACGTTTGGCACTGTCAAGGCGAGTTCTTAGGTCTTGCAATATAAGTTTGTTTGTTATCTTGCTAATCTATTACTTTGCGGGTGTGAAACTGAAGTTAACCTGTGTTCAATCGCCAAATTCCTGGAGAATTGCTTGAAGGCTTAGCACTTGAATTGTTCCCCATTGTTAATATCAATGTCTTGGGAAGACCAAAATGACAGATGATTGACTTCCAAACAAATGACTCCAACTTTTGTTATGAGATTACAGCGAGAGGTTCTGCCCCTACCCATTTTGTGAAGTATTCCAAAGCCACTGCTAAGAACTTGACTTGGCCACGACCTATTGGAAAAGGCCCAAGTATGTCAATTCCCCACTGTGCAAACGGGTATGGCACATTATCGAAGAGAGCTCTTCCGCTGGTTGATGTAGTCAGGCTGCAAACCTTTGGCACTTATCACAAGTCTTCACATAGTTGATGGTATCTTTCCTCATGATTGGCCAGTAATAATCGTATCTTACCAATTTTGTTAACAGAGCTCTTGCTCCTTGGTGTCCTCCACAAATTCCTTCATAAACCTCGCCATAGTAAGGGCTGCTTCTCTCGGGATCAGACATTGAAGGTAGGGAAGTGTGAGGTTCCGACGGAACAAAGTGTTCTGCAAGATGGTGTACCTTGGAGCTCTTGATTTAATCATTCTGGCTTCTGCTTTATCATCTGGAAATTTTATCAACATCAAGTATTCAATGATCGGATCTAGGGGTGGGCGTGGGTTGGGTAGGATCGGGTCGGTTTTTTGCCCAACCCGAACCCAACCCACTACGGTCGGGTTGATAAAAAATCAACCCAACCCAACCCAACCCAATTACGAATTCAAACCCAACCCACCAAATTTCGGTCGGGTTGGGTCGGGTTGGTCGGTTTGGGCTTTGACCCAATTAGTAAAAATTTTGAAAAAAAAAAAACTCATAAATCTATCTTTAATTCAAATCAATTATGTACACTACAATAACCAAAAATACAATAAATTGAACACTTGCTAATAAAATTAAAATATTTTCAATCAATATTTAAATAAGTCAAGTTTCATTACTTTAAAAAAAAAAAAAAACGTCTTTTTTTTTTGGGTTGGGTCGGGTCGGGTTGGGTTGGGTTATTCACCCAACCCGCAACCCGACCCAACCCGAAAAAAAAAAAAAAAAAAAAAACCGAACCCAACCCAATTTTCATGAAAAATCGACCCAAACCGATCGGGTTGGGTCGGTTTTTGCCCACCCCTAATCGGATCCATCCAAAAGGTCTCATGCTCTGAGATATCCATAACATCTGGTTGTTTTGAAATGCTGGGCTCATGAAGTGTTCGTACAAACACAGTTCGTTCCAAGTTATCCAAGTTGGAAAAATTGAGCCTTGATAGGGCATCAGCTTTGTGATTTGTGGACCTTGGTATTTTATCTATACTGCAAGATTTGAACTACCTTTACAAATTAATCATAAAACCCACCTCGACCCAACCCCTGTCACCCCACCCACCCCGGCGAGTCACATTTGGTCACACAAAGTCACAGTTCGGTCACAATTACTAATTTAGTGACAAAATTTATCGCACCCCACCTCACCCCATCCCACCCCATCAGCAATGTCACAATTGGTCACACAAAGTCGCAGTTGATTGACAATTACAAATTTAGTTGAAAATTTTACCCTACCCTACCTATCCCAACCCACCCACAAAATCACAATTGGTCACAAAAAGTTATAGTTCGATCGCAAAAAGTCCTGTTAAGTCGCACAAAGTCACACGAGATCACAATTGGTCATACATAGTCATATTTGACACAATTGTAGGTCAAATTATGTCCCGTCCAATGGTCACACAAAGTCACAATTGGTCACAATCATCCATAATTGATCACATAATATATTTTATTGATCACAACTTACACCTTTCTTGTTCATAATTAGTCAATTATTTTTGTCACAATCATCTATAATTAGTCACTATTATTTATTTATTGATCACAACATACTCTTTTTTCTTGGTCACATCCCGCACCTGAATTACCTAATAATTGGTCACAATCCGTACTCCCTAAAATCACGATTAGTTAATATTTTGGTCACATTCATCTAATAATCACTCACAATCAATATTCAAACCCTAACCCCACTGTCTCAACCCAACCTCCACACCACCCACCCACTCCATGCATTCGACCCCATCCAAATCCCAAAACTGCCTTCTGAATATCGCCTTACGTCGCTGACAGCCTTGACCATCACCTTCACCACCACAAACCACCACAACCTCCACCATCACCTTTAGGGATGGCAAAACGAACAGTGAAAACCTGGGACGATTTTCCCCTGCCCCGCCCCGTTTCGACCTGCCCCATTCTCTAGTATAAAAAATGAGGTATGATTGACTAATTAACAAATCAATGCCTTGTGAAAATTAACGAATCATTCACTATTTTTATTCTCAATCTTTATTTCATTCTGCATTACCTCCATTTTTAGTGAATGGAAAGACGAAATTGTTCATTTAGTAGAATGACTTTGAACATAAGAATGAATTATGGAAGCATAAGGCAGACAAGAAAAATCAAAGAAAATAATTCAGTCTTCTCTAGAGTAGTGTAGTTTACTATATATCTCTCAAATACAACATTGTTAGTTGCAGCAAGAAACTGTAATGTAGACAACTAATTACTTTCTTGAAACAATTTTATTGATGTAGTAGGGACCAATTTTACCATTAAGTAGGGACCCTTTTGTGTGTTTAAAGCTCATGATTTGTTTTTGTTTCAAAATAGTTTAGTTTTATGAAACTCACCCCGTCCCGCTATTAAAAATGGTTCACTAAATGAGGCGATTTGTCGACTCGCCCTTCCCCGTGCTCTGCCCCACTTTGACCCGCCCCACCTTTAAGTGGGGCACGGGGCAAATTATCCTAGACTGGGCAGGGCGTGGAGCACGCCGACCTGACCCGTTACCATCCCTAATCACCTTCACCACCACAGGCCACCATCTTCACCAACACAACTTAAAATCAACCATCACTGTAAACACAACCACAACCATAATCCACACCGCGAGCTCACCGCCACCATCGCATAACCACTGCACCATGACCACCGTACCACGACCACCATCATAACCTCCATACAACGAGATGTCCACACCACAAATCGCAAAATCCGAGATCTACACATATACATCAAGATCGAACAGACCAGCAGTGCGAAGAATAAAACATTTAAATCAAAAGTCAAACATCGTTGCGCGCGGAGGTACGGCGCTTCGCACATGCCTATATGCCCAGACTCCTTACAGTCACCAAAACAATCTAAAGATCGAAAAAGTGTCATGAGCTTAATGGACAGGGTCTTCCCGGGGAATCTAGATGCTTCAATACAAGAGCTTCCCTACCCGAGCTATGTATCGAAAGGCTGGGATATCCTGACCTTATCTGTGTTTGTTTCCTTTAAGATGTTAATGTCGGCCTATCCAGGCTACATTAATTCAAGGAGCCCAGCGCAAATGATATTTTAAGTATTCTTCGTTTATGGGCCTTATCAATGGGCCACCTTCTTGCCCCCCCTCCCCCCAAGAAGAAACATAACCAACAAGGAAACTTCTTGAAAATGGGGAAATCAATTATAGTGATGGTAGAAGTCTCTTTAAAAGGTAAGTTTATATCAAAATGACTCGTTCTTTAACTAAAAAAGGTTATGGGTTTTTCAGTCCTATAAATACAATTTCTTTGCTAATGAATTATTCATTCATTATTTTATACGCTTTCCAGTTAAACATTCTCTCTCTACTTTTCTCCAGAATACTAATTATCACATCGGAGGGGCGACGGGGAGAATTCTCCTCGCCTTTTTTGCAGGTCATCCAAGGCGAATTCATTCATCTTTTCCGGCGATCAAGTATCACCAGATCCTGCCAAGTCAGTTTTAGGATTTTTTACAGCATCAATTGATGCCGTCTGTGGGAAAAGATACAATCAGCCATGGTTAATAGACGTTAAGCTCGTCCCTCCACATCCACCCGACATTCTGTTCGGGCCAATACCTCAGTTGAGGAAGATAATCCACCGCCTATTGAAGATGTTGGGGAAGAACAAAACCAAGAACCGTACCAGACAATGAACCGGTTAGTCGGAAAGATTTCAATGAACTCCAGCAGCAGCTCAGTGAACTCCGTCAGGCTCTTCAACAACAGGGTAACCGTCAAGCACCCCTAACCCGAACACTCCAGATACAATTCCCAGGGAAGATCACAGGCCAGTTAATCCTATAGGTAACCATTCCCTGGGAATCGCGGGTGCCGCCAACTTGACACAGCAGGAACTCTCGAGAATTATTCAGGAAGGAATTGCTGATGGAATAAGGCAAAACACATAAGATCAGACCTCTTTCACAAGAAGAACCCCTTTTACTCCTGAAATAACGTCGTTCCCCTTACCAGAAAGATTCAAATACCCTCGGATAAAGGAATATGATTAAACAACAGATCCTAACAACCACTTGAATACCTATAATGATGTCATGGACATGAAGAATGCTCCCAATCAGATTTTATGTAAGGCCTTCCCGCAAACCTTAACAAATTCAGCTCTAGACTGGTTTTTCTATAATACCACCAGGATCAATCTCTTCCTTCGCTGATCTTACAGAGAAGTTCACGGCTTTCTTTGCAAGTAGCAAGAGGATCAAGAAAATAGCTGTTTCACTTATGCAGTTAAGGCAATGACATAATGAAACACTACGGCAGTTCGTGACCCGTTTGAACGCCGAAAGACTTCAGATTCCAGATCTTCACATCTCATCGGCCACTTCAGCTCTGACCTTAGTCATCCGAGTTTCGGAATTCAGAATGTCCTTATCTAAGAGTCCACCTACAAATGTGATAGAACTTCTCAGAAGGGCTGAAAAGTACATAAATATGGAAGAGACACTATTGTCGGTTAGGGCACAGGATCAAATTCACTGAACAACAATACGGCCTTCGGAACCCGTCAAATAGGGGAATAAGAGATCAAGGCAAGAAGATGGAAGGAACTCTTCCCGGTCTAGCACAAAGGGAAGCAGTTATGGGCATCAGAACTTAACTCCATTAAATGCGCGACGATCTCACATTCTCATGGAAATCAAAAGTCGCGAAGATTTGCGCTGGCCAAAACCTATCAAAGGGAAGATCGATGAGAAGAATCGTCATAAGTATTGCGACTTCCACAAAAGCCTGGGTCATACCACTGACGAGTGTAGAACACTAAAGCAGGAGATAGAAGCCCTCATAAAAAGAGGCTTCCTGGGACATTACATAAAGAAGGATGATAAAGATCATGGAAAAGGGGAAGAGAAGAATAGATCCGCTGGCACCATAAACTTTATCGTTGGAGGAATAGCTTCTGGAGGCGATTCAAATAACATAAGGAAAAATCATGCCCGGGCATTAGGTGATCATGAAGAAAGGTCGGGAAGTCATGACCACGAAATTTCAAACAGCATCAGCTTCAGTAACGCTGATGTGGAAGGAATTTCATATCCCCATGACGATGTCGTTGACATCAGTACCACAATTGTAATTTTGATGCAAGAAGGGTGCTTGTTGATAATGGGAGTGAAGCCAATGTTCTTTCTTTGGAAGCTTTCAACAAGATGCAACTACCCAAGGATCGGCTTCAACAGGTCATTACTCCGCTAACTAGCTTCGGTGGGGGAACAGTGAAACCCGAAGGCCTAATTGACCTTCCTACTTCACTTGGATCAGAAGAAAAGTTGCTAACAAAGATGACTCTGTTTCAGGTCGTGAAGACCCCTATGGCCTACAATGCCATCGTGGGAAGATCATTCCTAAATAGCTTAAAAGCAATAGTATCGACATATCACCTGGAAATCAAGTTCCCGACTTCGGCAGGCATAGCAACAATATAGGGAAATCAGTCAATGGCTAGAAGTTGTTATATCAGCTATATTGGGAAGGGTAAAATGGATTTGATGTCAATTGAACTTCCAGTGGAAGAGCGCATCTCACCAGTAGAAGAGCTGGAAGAAGTTCAAATTTCAGAAGAGTTTCACGATTGGGAAAGAACTCCCCAAATTAATGAAGGAAAATTTTTCACAATGTTTAAAGAGAAATATCAACATATTTGTGTGGAGTGCAAAAGATATGCCTGGAATCGACCCCGCACTTGTTGAGCACAAACTTAATGTCATGCCCGACAAGAAGCCTGTAAAACAGCGAAGAAGGCAGTTTGCCACAGAAAGAAGGAAAATAATAAAGGAAGAGATAGATAAGCTTCTGAAAGCAGGATTCACCAAGGAAGTAAAATATTCAGAATGGCTAACCAACGTGGTATTGGTCAAGAAGCCAAATGGGAAGTGGCGAGTCTGCATAGATTTTACGATTTAAACAAAGCATGTCCAAAAGACAGTTATCCTCTTCCTCGGATCGACAAATTAGTGGATTCCACATCAAGTTCCGAACTTTACAGCTTACTCGATGCATTCTCAAGATATCATCAAATTCTAATGGCACGGGAAGATCACGAGAAAACTTCCTTTATGGCAGATTAAGGAATATACTGCTATAAAGTCATGCCTTTTGGATTAAAGAATGCTGGAGCTACTTAACAAAGATTGGTAAATATGGTCTTCTCCAAGAACATTGGGCTGAATATTGAGGTTTATGTCGATGACATGGTGCTAAAGAGCTCAAGAAAGGAAGACCACATTGCTGACTTGGAAGACATATTCTGTACACTCAGAGAACATCGGATGAAACTGAATCCCGCCAAGTGCGCCTTCGGAGTAAGCTCGGGAAAATTTTTGGGATTCATGATCACCCAGAGAGGCATTAAAGTTAATCCAGACAAAATTATAGCCCTTACATCAATGGAACCTCTCGGAACATCAGGGAAGTATAGAAGCTTACGGGAAGACTGGCAGCATTGGGTCGTTTCATGTCAATGGCAGCAGATAAATGTTTTCCCTTCTTCAAGACTCAAAAAGGAAACAAAGATTTTAGGTGGGATGAAGAGTGCGAGATCTCCTTCAGGAAGTTGAAGGAATATTTGGGTATTCCTCCAATATTGGTAAAGCCACATCCAGGGGACAATCTGTTCTTGTATCTAGTAGTGTCAGATCATGCTGTGAGCGTCGTTTTGGTCAAAGAGGAAGGGAAGGCCCAAAAACCAGTATATTATGTCAGCAAGATGATGTTGGACGCAGAAACCTGATATACACTGGCAGAACAACTTGCACTTGCCTTGGTTACAGCAGCCAGAAAGTTAAGACCTTACTTTCAAGCCCATGCTATAACAGTCCTCACAAATCAGCCCTTAAAACAGATCTTGCAGAAATCGGATGTCTCTGGTCATCTACTTAAATGGTCAATCGAGCTTGAGGAATATGACATTGAGTTCAAACCCCAACCTTCTATAAAAGCACAGGTCTTGGTGGACTTCGTCTCCGAACTCGCACCAAGACCTCGGGGGCCAACAAGTCATGACAGGGAAGAGGCCACATGGACTTTGCAAGTTGACGGAGCATCAAATGGCGAAGGCTCGAGGGCCGGAATCATACTAAAGAAAGATGATGGCGCAATGGAAATTCAGTGTGCAATAAGGTTTGACTTCCTAGCAACTAATAATTATTCAGAGTATGAAGTCATTATCGCCGTACTTCAAGCAGCTCAACATCTAGGGGTTGAGCATTTCAAAGTCTTAAGTGATTTACAATTAGTGAAAGAGCAAGTGAACGGAACTTTTGAAGCATGAGAAAATGTCATCTTACAGGATGATGGTTTTGGACTTGGAACTGAAGTTCAAGTCTTGCTGCATATACAAAATTCCAAGGTCCGCCAATCATAAAGTAGATGCTCTGTCAAGATTAACTTTTTCCAATCTTGACCATTTAGAAAGAACTGTATTCGTGTGAACTCTTCATGAGCCCAGTACCACACATCATCCCAATGTCATAGATATTTCAGATCATGAGCCCAGTTGGATGGACCCAATAATTGAATATTTAACATCAGGAAAGTTGCCAGATGACCAAGTAGAAGCAAGAAGAGTCAAAGCAAGGGCCCCGAAGTATACCTTATTACAGAATACCTTGTTCCATCGAAGTTTTACACTCCTTACCTGCGATGCCTAATTCCGAAAGAAGCAGCCCTTGCTATGACCGAGGTTCATGAAGGAATTTGTGGAGGACACCAGGGAGTAAGAGCACTAGTTATGAAGTTAATGCGATACGGATACAATTGGCCAACCATGAAGAAGGACACACTCAGCTATGTAAAAACTTGCGATAAGTGCCAAAGGTTTGCATCCCGATTACATCAACCCGCTAAAGAAGCATCTTCAATTATGTGCCCATATCCTTTCGCACAATGGAGAATTGACATATTTGGGCCATTCCCCATTGCTCGTGGTCAGGTCAAGTTCCTAGCAGTGGCTGTGGAATACTTCACAAAATGGGTGGAAGCAGAACCCCTTGCCGTAATCACAGAACAAAAGTTGGAGGCGTTTGTATGGAAGTCAATTATCTGCCATTTTGGTCTTCCTAAGACATTAATCATTGATAACGGGCGTCAGTTCAAATGCCTAGCCTTCAAACAATTCTGCAAGAACCTGGGAATAGAACACAGGTTAACTTCCGTTCCGCACCCACAAAGTAATGGATTAGCTGAAGTTACGAACAAACTTATCTTCAAGACTTGAGGACTCACCTTGACAGTGCCAAAGGTGATTGGCCCGATCTCCTCCCAGAAATACTTTGGACCAACAGAACAACATTCAAAGCTGCAACAGGGGAAACTCCATTCATGCTTTCCTTTGGGATGGAAGCTGCTGTTCCAATAGAGGTAACAATTCCCAGCTTCCGTACAATGACTACAGAATCACCCGACCAAATTGAGGGAAAATGAGAAAGTCTGGATCTTCTGGAAGAAGTCCGGGAAAATGCATCCTTGAAAATAACAGCTTATCAATAGGCCATGACCAAGAAGTTTAATACCCGCGTGAAGAAGAGAGAATTCAGAATGAGAGATCTTGTCCTTCGTCGAAGCGAGGCCGCCGGTCATCAACCTGGAAAACTTGGACCTATTTTGGAAGGACCATATGAAATCATCTGAAATGTGGGAAATGGCTCATATAGCCTCCGCACAATGGATTCAAAACCTCTTCCTCAGCCATGGAATGTGGAAGATTTGAAGTCATACTACAAGTAGTCACATTTCCTTTAATATCAAAGTCATCTTGTTGTAGAAGAGTCGAGTATGCATACCCATTTTTATCTTTATGTTTTCGTACTTACACGTCCATCAATAATTTTTAAGGTCGGGCATGCGCGCCCACTATTCTTTCTTTCAGGGTCAAGGACGGGTACTCTTTTTCCTTATAAAGATTTTTGTCCCACAGGATTTTTCTGTGTAAGGTTTTAATGAGGCCGTTCAGTCCCCTTTAATAAAAGTACTTCTTCCGAAGAATGAGCACCAGAGGACAAAATCTTGAAATAATTTACAAGGTCATCCCAATGACTTTACAAATTATTTCCCAACAAATAATTTACAATGTCTCATGGAAAGACGTTACAAATTATTCTTCCAAAAATAATTTACAATGTCTCATGGTAAAGCATTACAAATTATTTCCCAACAAATAATTTACAATGTCTCATGACAAGGCATTACAAATTATTTTTCCACGAATAATTTACAATATCTCATGGCAAGACGTTACAAATTATTTCCCAACAAATAATTTACAATGTCTCATGGCAAGACGTTACAAATTATTCTTCCACGAATAATTTACAATGTTTCATGGAAAGACGTTACAAATTATTTTCCAACAAATAATTTACAATGTCTCATGAAAAGACGTTACAAATTATTCTTCCACGAATAATTTACAATGTCTCATGACAAGGCGTTACAATTATTTCTCAATAGATCGGTATTACCCGACCTTATCAAGACATTCCTCTAAAAATTTTGTCAAGTCAGGAGTTCGACCTAAACTCTGTCGAGAAGGTCAGCCTTGCACGAGCTTAACGATCAAACATCAATCAGTCCTATGTTAATACTACAAAGAATTAAAGTCTATTCTTATGACTAAAGGTCGTCCTTGCCCCCTATACTTTACGAAAACATGGGCTTGATAAAACTAAACGAGGTCAGTTCGTGTGATCAAAACAAGCAATGATTCAATAAAACACAAAGTTAAAAACACAAGCTTTTTGACAAAATATTTCATTCATAACAAAAATTATTACAAGAAATCCTCAAGGCATACCTCTGGCTATACATAAAAATCTATTTAGAATTCCTAAAAAGCCTATTGCTGAGGGTCATGACCACTAGCATTGCTGGCCTCCCCCTTAGAAGATTCCTCTGCTTCATCCTCCTCCATAAATGGAGTGAGGTCAAGATCTTCCGTTCCCAGGGGAAATTGGGAAAGAGGGCTAGTGTCCAACTCGAGTGCGTGAATCCGAACCCAAGCCCGAGCCTGCTTCATACCTTGGGAGTACGACTCAAGGGCATAATTGCCCAGTGCGAAGTCGTACTCCTCTGACTTCTTGAAGGCCTCAATAGCTTCGAACTTGGCCTGAGCTATTTCTTCATGAGCTCGGCGTAAGTCATCAGCGAGCTTAGCGCTCTCTTCAAGGGCAAGGTCTGACTCAACCTGAGCCAATTTTCCTTAGCTGCCCGAGCCTTGGTTGCCTCATATTGGACTGAGTGAACGATTTGGCTCGAGGTCTCTCCTCGTTTGATGCCTTGGTTGATCAGTCCTCGTCCAATGTTGATCAGCTGCAGGTCGGGATAAAAACTTGGTAAGTAAAAAAAAAAAGAAAAAAGAACACAAAGGCATGATACCTTCACCATGGCATTCATGAAGCGGTCTGTTCCTTGCTCGAGAGCCACCTCTTCACAATATTTCTCCAACAGCCCGGGATGAAGACCTTCTATTTTTTCCCATAGATCAGCCAAGGTGGGGCCATCGGGGACAACTTCAGGAGCAACTTCTTCCTGAGGCGGAGGACGCCAAGTATCTCGACCAGTCTCCCTTTGGGAAGGAGCCTCTTCATTTCTCCAGGAGGTTTCCCCTATCCCGGATTGATCTCTGCGAGGCCTTTTTTGATATCGGCATCATACAACCCCTCCATCTTTTCTCTTCTGGGCAGCATGTCGTGCCCTCTCCATGCCACCTTCCTTTATTTGTCACCATCAAAAGCCATTCCTGCGAAAGATAAAGATAAAAAGGAAGAGGATGAAAAAACAAAAGAGAATAAAAAAGCAGAGGAATTATAGAATAAACACATGTATTACTTAATAAACAAGGCCGAGGCATACCAGGCTGAAGGCCAAGACCTGCATGGCTCAAGATTTCATTTGTTGTCAAGTCCGACGCCTCTTCAGCCAAAAGGCCAAAATCACACACCCTAATGGTGTTAGCTAAGAGGTTGGCCATCTCCTCCTCACTCTTATTTCCCATCCTATTGAAACTATCTACATCTGGCTTTCTAAAGGTAGATAAAAAAATGTTTTCCCCGACCCGTGGCTTCACATAGAAAAATTTTTCAGGGAGGAAGGAACCCAAGGGACCTCAAATCGCCCTTTCCCGCCCAGATAAAAAAGTAATTGCACCTAGGAAAATACTTCAAATCTAACAGACAGTTACACAAATCTACGGTGGGCTCTATTCCTAAACTCCTACATAGGACAAAAAAATATACCAAGATTCTCCATCCATTGGGAGCAAGTTGGCCCGGACTATGCTAGCAGTTAAGAGGAAGTCAAAAAAGAAATGGTGAAGGGGTAGTCTGAGCCCGGCCACTTGGGCCTCGTGAAACACCACCATTTACCCCTCCCGGCAATGGTAGGAAACGTCGTCCATGTCCGGGACCCGGGCTATGTACTCATTAGAAAGCCTAAACTCCCTCATGTCAGCCTCGACCATGTGCTCCTTCATCCTACTGTTAAAAGTCGGGAGCTCAAGGTCACCCTCACTCGACCCTCTATCCAAATCAGGGTTATCTTCCACACCCTCCTCATCTGCCGATTCTTCATCCTGAGGAGGTGGGGGTTCATAGAAACCTAAGGGTCCGACCTCTAAAGGCTCGTCTAGGTTTTCTACTTCCCTGAGATCTCCTATGGACACTTGTCTAGCCATATTTTTTCGTTATAAGTTATTTAAATATTGAGGTCAGGAAGTCTCGAGCTTACCTAATATGCTATTTTTTTTGGAGGAGAAGATCGTGACACTTGCTCGAGGAGTTCTCTGGTCTCTTAAAAAAATTTCGCAAAGTAAAGTGAAAGGGAGTATAGGGACCACATATATATAGACAAAAATGGCAGGAAAACTTTTTGAATCTCTGTCTTTTTGCTTTGAACACGTGTCAACCATCTGGCTTAAGTAACTGTTCACTTCCCCCATTAATTGAAGGACAAAACAGTTGGCAATAAAACATCATTAGCTGTCAGAAATAAATCAGATAAGTATAAAAAATTAGATGCATTCAGAGATCTATCACTGATCCCTGATGCACGGAGGCCAATGATTGGTACGATTTCAAGCTACTGGGATGGGCTAAAGGTTTGGAACTTCACAGGCCAGTCCATCTTGGTCATAAGGCTGGCCTATATGCTCGGACTCCTTACGGTCAACAAAACAATCTAAAGATCGGACAAGTGTCACGAGCTTAATGGACAAAGTTTTCCCGGGGAATCTAGATGCTTCAATACAAGAGCTTCCCTGCCCGAGCTATGTATCGAAAGGCTGGGATATCCCGACCTTATCTGTGTTTGTTTCCTTTAAGATGTTAAGGTCGGCCTATCCCGGCCACATTAATTCAAGGAGCCCAGTGCAAACAATATTTAAGTATTCTTCGTTTATGGGCCTTATCAATGGGCCACTTTCTTGGGCCCCTACAAAGAAGAAACATAACCAACAAGGAAACTTCCTGAAAATGGGGAAATCAATTCTAGTGATGACAGAAGTCTCCTTAAAAGGTAAGTTTATATCAAAAGGACTCCTTCTTTAACTAAAAATGGTTATAGGTTTTTCAGCCCTATAAATACAGTTTCTTTGCTAACGAATTATTCATTCATTATTTTATACGCTTTTCTGTTATATATTCTCTCTCTACTTTTCTCCAAAATACTAATTCTCACACCGGAGGGGCGACGGGGAGAATCCTCATCGCCTTTTTTGCAGGTCATCCAAGGCGAATTCATTCATCTTTTCCAGCGACAAGTATCACCAGATGCTGCCACGTCAAGGTTAGGATATTTTACAACATCAGTTGACATGAATGATTTTAATACAAAGGATTTATATTGTTATTTCAGGATGTGTTTAGAGGTGGGACAAGGCCTACCACCTCAGTTAGATTTCAGTCAATAGTTTTGTGAGTGGAAAACTTTATTTTTCCATAAAATAAGCACTTATTTAGTTTTCAAAGTTTAAATGGATGTTATTTATTTTGACTTATATTATATCATATAAGTTGCTAAAAATTATTTATGTTTAGATTGAGCTAGAAAAGCATAAATTTTAGAATAAAATGATTTTATAAGAAATTCTTTTAAGGTTCTATTCGATTCAATTAAATCATTTCATTAAGTAATATATCAGTTTTACATATCTCAGTGATTTATTTTAAAACCACCAGAAAGTACCCATGTGATTTTAATCACTTTGCACAGATGTGAATTCGTTTCCACAATGTATGACCAGATATGGGGATTTTACCCGCTCTGCACTGATGTGAATTCGTTTTCACAGTGTATGACCAGATATGGTGATTTTACCCGCTCTACACTGATGAGGATTCGTTTCCAAAGTATATGACTAGATTATCAGATTATTAGAGGTTTTGGGACCAACTCTTGTGCACATATAGGCTTTGGGCTATGCACCAGGGTGCTTTAGCCTTTGGGGCAGTCTGATGAGATCCCAATCGGGGAATCTCGTCGAACAACGCGGAATAACGAAATTAAAACCTAGGAAAGATCTAGATCAGATTTAAACACAAAAATAAACAAGATCACAGGAAATAAATAACGGAATTAACAATAGATCGACGATAAAACCTTCACCCGACAATCACGACGCAATGAATGACGATGCGGATTGAAGAACCAAGATTGGTGAACGTCACAAGGACTCGTCAATTTCCTTGATAATATTCTAATTTGAAACGTCACAAATATTCTCGCGAATATTCGATAAGTTCAACGCCACAAATATTTCATAATATTTGATAAGTTGGATTTATTCTCGAAGAACACAAAAGGGACTCCTCAACCTTTCAATTGGAGAAAACTCTCTCAACTTAAACTCATAATCTCAAAACTAAACTGTCTTTTACAATCATGGAAAGGAATATAAATAAAAAAATAACCTAGTCACTAATTGGCTCAAAACAAAATCCTAATTAGACTAAAATACTAAAATAGGAAAATAACTTAAAAACGCAAAAATCCGGAAAAATCAGATTTACGGCCGTGATAAACTCATTTACGGCCGTAAATAACTTTTTGCTTGAGACTTACGGCTGTGACCATATTTCTTACGGTTGTAACTATGAAATTCTATAATTCTTCATTTAAACCCGAGGCAGAGTTACGGCCGTGAGGATTATTCTTTACGGCCGTAATGAAGGTTCTGCTCAAATTTTCGATAGCTTTGTTACGGCCGTAACTTCCACTCTTACGGTCGTAAGATGACTTCTGCACATTTTTTCCCTCTGAACTTTGATTCCTTGTTTCGGCTTGATCCTTTCTTTCTCTCAGCTCGACCCCAACACGGAACTTGCTCCGTTTTCCACGTAGATCACCGTTATACTGCCAATGGCTCGACTTCGCCCTTCGATGCCTGGTCCGGAACGTATCATACTCCCTCTCTTGAAAAGGATTCGACCTCGAATCCAATTTTGGTCGGCTTCTCAAACTCCTCCTACTTTGCTCGGCTCGATGATTATGTTTATGCCTCGTGCTTGCTTTCAACCTTTTGGGCTGCCCATTTTTCTCCTTCAACTTTCTCGGCTTTTTGGTCTGCTCATTTGTGCCAACAAGTTTTTTTCTTGTTTTAAGATCATGGTTTGACTTCAGTACCTATAAAACAGATTTTAAAGAACTGGGGAGGGGTGTGTTAGTGTGAGTAAGTGCAAATAGACTCATTTTTGTGGTAGACTCTCTTTTCTTTTGCTTTTTGCACTCAGTCTCTCCTTTTTCTGAGGTCGTGGCCTCAACTCTTATTTTTTCCCTCAAACTCACTTTTCACTTTCAATTGATCTTTTAGTGCTTCAGTTGGAGATAGTGGCATTAGAGTAAACTTTTTTCCCCCTTTTACCAGGTTGTATCTATTCGTATACCCATCGTGTAGCATAGCCCTTTCATGTTTTCATGGCCTCCCCAACAATATGTGACTAATTTGTATAGGCACCACGTCACAAACTACCTCATCAGCATATCCACCAAAAGAAAAAGTCACCAAGGCCTGTCTATTCACCTTAACTTCCCTCGACTCAGTCAACCATTGTAATTTATAAGGTTTTGGATGTTTCATTAACGGTAAGCCTAATTTTTCCACCAACATTGTACTAACTACATTAGTACAACTTTCCCCGTCAATCACCATGCTACACACTTTATCATTCACGATGCATCTAGTGCGAAAAATATTATCCTTTTGCCCTTCCACATTATCCAAAACATTCACCTTACGCCTAACGATAAGAGCATGCCTATCAATAATTGACTCATCCACCACAACACTTTTCGCCCCTTCACTATCACATCTAACCTTTTTATGTGGACAATCAAGTGCAATATGACTCTGTTCCAAACATTTAAAGCACTTAACATTTTTATCCTTAAGAGGTTTGGAATCAGAATTATTTTTACATTTGGTTGTCGGTTCCTCCCTCCTTTCCCGTTTTGATGTCTCTTTTCGCTTCAATGGCCTTTCATCTATCTCATATCCGTACCTAGCATGACATTCACGCTTACTACTCCTCCTAGCCATAGAGTCCACTTGCGATTGCTCATTTTTCAATTGGGCAATCATCGTATCTCTTTTATCCATCCTAACCATTACCATCTTAAATTTTGCCTGCATCTCTGCCAATAATTCAACACCCTGCTCCAATATCCTATTCCCTCTTTCGGGGCGTTTGTTGTCACCCATTGATGAAGATCTCTCCTCGCGAGACATGGTTTATAACAAGAAGAAGAAATAAAATTCCTCACAAATCTTTATCTCTTGTGTATTACTCTTTTTCCTTCTCAAGAACTCCGATAATCAATCCAAGAACTCTTTATCAAGGGTAGATAAACAAGACACGAATAAGAACAAATTGAATAATTTAGGAAATTTGGAATATGGAAAAAAAATGAAATTTTCGAATTTTTTTTAATCTGCCAGAGAATTGGACTACGAGTATGGCAGAAAAAACGGAATTGGATTTGGACGAAAAACGAACAAGAAAAACACTTTTGAATTTTTGGGACTGACTCTTATGGATCAAACTGAAGAAAATTAGGACTGACATGAAGAATGCGAAGAACAAGAAAAAAAATCAAGAAAATCAAGAATTAACAAGAAACGCAAGAATCTAAAATAGATCCAAGCTCTGATACCAGATGATGAGATCCTAATCGGGAAATCTCGTCAAACAAAGCGGAATAACAAAATTAAAACCTAGGAAAGATCTAGATCAAATTTAAACAAAAAATAAACAAGATCACAGGAAATAAATAAGGAAATTAACGATAGATCGACGATAAAACCTTCACTCGACAATAACGACGCAATGAATGACGATGCAGATTGAAGAACCAAGATTGGTGAACGCCACAAGGACTCGTCAATTTCCTTGATAAGATTCTAATTGGAAACGCCACAAATATTCTCGCGAATATTTGATAAGTTCAACGCCACAAATATTTCAAATATTCGATAAGTTGGATTTGTTCTCGAAGAACACAAAAGGGATTCCTCAACCTTTCAATTGGAGAAAACTCTCTCAACTTTAATTCAATAATCTCAAAACTAAACTGTCTTTTACAATCATGGAAAGGAATATAAATAAAAAAATAACCTAGTCACTAATTGGCTCAAAACAAAATCCTAATTAGACTAAAATACTAAAATAAGAAAATAACTTAAAAACTCAAAAATAATAAAAAAAACGCAAAAATCCGGAAAAATCATATTTACGGCCGTGATGAACTCATTTACGGCTGTAAATAACTTTTTGCTTGAGATTTACGATCGTGACCATATTTCTTACGGCCGTAACTATGAAATTCTGTAATTCTTCATTTAAATCCGAGGCGGAGTTACGGCCGTGAGGATTATTCTTTGTGGCCGTAATGAAGGTTCTGCTCAAATTTGCGATAGCTGTGTTACGACCGTAACTTCCACTCTTACGGCCGTAAGATGACTTCTGCACCTTTTTTCCCTCTGAACTTTGATTCCTTTCTTCGGCTTGATCCTTTCTTCCTCCCGGCTCGACCCCAACACGGAACTTGCTCCGTTTTCCACGTAGATCACCGTTATACTGCCGATGGCTCGACTTCGCCCTTCGATGCCTAGTCTGGAACGTATCACAGTCTATGCACATATGACACATATTATCAGATTATCAGATTTGAATGGCTTTGTCTTGTACATCGAGACTACTCTGTACATGAGTAAAGCTGTTCTTTGGGTACATTTTTTGATATGATTTTTAGTATTATATTAGTTTGTCAGATTTCAGATAACAGACTTCAGTTCATCTCTATCAGATTTCAGTAACTGACTTCAGTTTATCAGATTTCAGATAATAGAATACAGTTTCAGTTTATTCAGTTTACGGAATAGAGATTTTGGCTTATAATGTAATAACATTTTGTCCTTATTTTCCATGATATGAGGTTACATATACTCATTATGCTTTACATATGCTCATTTAGAATAAAGAATAAAGGATGTTATGATTCCAGCATGTTTCATTCTTAAAAGCAATTATCAAAATATAGAATTTCCTAAAGTTGAAACAGAATAAATATGATTGATTTGTAAGTATATAATTAAGAGAAAATTTTCCTTATTTTCAAATTATCCACTCACTGAGTTATAAACTCACATTTTCCCCCATATTTTCTTATAGAATGCAAGTAAATTTGAGTTAAGAAGAAGTTGGAACCTGTTGATCTGCCAAGTCCTGCCACAGACCTAGTGAGAAAGTGTGATTTATGTGATTAAGTTATTCAAGTACCTAAGCTTATGAGTTCATTACATTTTCATAGATGTATATTCATTTGGGTTATATATATATATATATATATATATATATATATATATATATATATATATATATATATAAAGGAGTAAATTTAGGTAGTGCTATAAATATACAGGAGTAATTGTTTGAGGATTTGTTGTCATTTTACAGACTGGTTATTTCAATATTGTAGAGGAGACTCTATCAAAATTTTTAAAAATTCATACAGAATGTATATTTTAAAAAGAGAGATTTTGAAAGATAAGAGAAGTTAAGGTTGCCTTAATGTGGGTCCAACTACTAGCTGGCACATGCTATTGGCACACGTCACGTTCTGAATCTAGTAGGGTGATCTGGGACGGATCGTGACAGATAGAGTCTGGGTTTGGTTTTTGTTTTTATTGTATAAGGGTTGGGGGTTTTAATTATTTATTATATGTATTAATTTAATTATGTTTAAATAGGTTTTTTTTTTTTTTTTTTGACAACGATGTTTAAATAGTTAATTAAATGAATTAGCACCTGGAATTTAAAACAAAATTGTACCACACCGGGTTTTTGAATTGCATCTTTAAAATATAAATGTCCATGTAATTTTCCCCCTATTTAAACCTAAACGAGTTTTGAGCTCATAAACCATAATTCTCCTCAGACTACAGCTTAATAAAAGCTGATTTTGTTTTGTAATAATCAATTGTAATACGTAGTGATGCAGGACGATGAGGTTATATGGCAAGTTATCAGGCGCAGTCACTGCAATTTCATGGCCAAGTGAACCCTTTTCTATTTTTAAAAATTTCTTTTAATTATTCTGTTATTATTTTTAGGTATTGTGTTTTTTGTTTTAATTTTTCTGTACAATTTTATGGCAGAATTGAAACTGGGATTTTTTGTCGAAACCCATGTAACGTGACCGAGATTTGTAACCAGAGCTCTTGCCCTCTCGCTAACAGTCGATACGGTACTATTCGTGGACATGATGGTATATTTTTATAGTAATATTATTACTATATATAAAATTCTAAATGTTTTTGCTGATATTATTTCAGGAATGTGTTTTATTTGTATATGAAAACGATTGAAAGGGCACATATGCCAAATAAATTGTGGGAAAGAGTTAAATTGCCCAGAAATTATGAGAAGGCCCTTGAAATTATTGACAAACACTATGTAATTAATCTTTGTCATATCTCTATTGTAGTTGAAGTGGAATATGAACTAAGGGTCCGTTTGATAGCGAGGGTGAAATTTGGGTGGAAAGAAAATGAATTCCAGGGAATTGAATTCTAGGTAATTGAATTACTGGGAATTAGAAGTTTAATGTGTTTGATTTGTTTAATTTTCTAGGTGGAAAAAGTAGGGAATTTTTCAACTTTTGTTGTTTGATTGACATTATTTTCCATGGAAAATAAAGTAATTTTTTGCTATTTTAATCAAAAATTTTTTTTTTTTTACTTTTTAAATATATTTGTACTTGATGATGATAATGTTATTTTTTGGAAAGAAAAGAAGTCAATTAACAACAACAAAATTGATTAAACGTGTCCAAAATCATTTTCCATCTATCATGGAAAATATTTTTCCACCAAAACCCAAAGAAAATCTTTTCCACCAAATCAAGGAAAATGGAAGAAAAAGTGGGGTCCGCGGAAAATGTTTTACATGGAAAATTTTGTCAAACAAACAAACCAAAAGTAGGAATTGGAAAACATATTCCATTTTCCATGGAAAATTTTGTATAATCAAACGGACCCTAAGTGGTATTGTGTATGGGAGAGATGTTGGAATTATATATGCCCATAGAGTATAATTCACGACATTTAAAAGTAAAATATTAATTGATTGTATTAATATGATGTTGTGTTTGTCCACGGGTCGATTTGATATTACAAATTGAGTGTTTAAGTTGTTAAACACAAAAAGATTCAATTTGTGATTCGATCTAAAATTAACGTTCACGATCAGTAAATAAATATGGACAATTTATTTTGATAAGATCGTCTCAATTTTATTAAAGTCTATCTTTGACTTTTGTAATAAAATTGAGAGTACGTTTGGAACGTATTGGACGGGACCACGTGAAATTAATTTGAAGCATTGACCATACAAATTTAATTTCACTTGATTATCGTACGTGGGACCTTAATCCTAATCGGAGAATGGACTTCGATTACTAACTTGAAGTTCTTTGAGGTATCAATGGGTGAGATCAAATTGCTGATCAATATCTCGGTACTTTGGGAATTAAAGTGAACTAACGAGGAACATATATTCGTATTACGGAACCCGTCTGGTTCTTCTAGTGGACAGTTGAATCTGAGCTCAGTAATTCGACAGTGACTGTTGAATTCTATGATGTGTTGGGATCACATCGAACTGTCAGATAGAAGATGAGAGTTGAGAATTTATGAATATTCGGATAAGGGCATTTTGGTCATTTTAACTTGCTACGAATATTCGAGTTTATCGATGGGGGTAACATGTAAGAACGATAAGTCAGAGGATATAATTATTGATTAACTGTTTCAGTAATTTCAATTTTACTAAGAGTGCAATCTCGTTCTTTTAGTGAAATAGAACGTAATTAATAAATTAATTTTGACTGATCAAGAGTTGATCGGGTCATAATTAATTTATTGGAACTTAGTTTAATTGGGTCCGATCAGGTTCCCTCGGTGGCTTCACTATAATGGGTTTATACAGGCTTATTACCTGTATTGGGTTGTGCAGAAATGGGCCTGGGTTATGGTACTAGGCCTGATAGGGTTTTGGAGTGTAAAGAGGTTACAAATAGTCTCTCAAGACTATTTTTCTTAACCTAATTTGACAAAGTGGCGAGACACACACTAAAGTGTGTAGTGTGTGTTCTCTCCTTACAAAGAAACCCTAATCCTAGTTTAACCTAGACCTTAAGAAAGGTGACCACACACTTGCACAACTGCTATTGGAGAACACCAGGGAAAGCTTGAGGGTTTGAAGCTTTGGTGGAATCAAGAAGCAGTTGATGAAGATTATTGTAAAGCACGCTACAAGGGTAATCTTCTCAAAACAATTTTTGTGTGCAAAATTATTTATTCCAAATTGAATACATAGAACAGAAAATCCTGTAACGGGATGATCTAGTCACAAGAAATCAATTTTTGTGAGTAGAGCAACCCGGGTTCCCAACAATTGGTATCAGAGCGTTAGGTTTTTTATACTGTTTTGTATATTTAAGAATAAATAACTTTTGTTTATGCATGTTAGTGGAGCATTGTAGGTTTTATGTGATTAGATTGTTATTGGATGAATGATATTTTGTTGAACTAATTTATGGCCCTAGATTCTTTGTTGTAAATACTTGTATTGTTTTATCGAGTCTTGTAACAAAAGGGGTGGATTACGACTCCATGTTTCCCTTTTGGTTTTAATTTATTGCAATATAGAATGAGAAATTGTTTTCCAATATTATTGTTGTTGTAATTAAAACTTGTGACCGAATTCATCACTTCCCGAAACATAGAGGACTAGATCTACAGTTTTTAAAGAAAGGACTAGTGCTGCAATTTTAGTTCAGGGGCATAACTTCACCATCTTCAAAAATCAGAGGACCTGCATTCTAAATTCACCAGGAATATGAAGAATATCCTCTGCCGCGGTGGGCGATCGATGGCTGTTTCGACTTGGCCAAGGCGGCAGCGGTACCAGGTACTGTTACGAGAGAAGGATCGATACCCGCGAGTGTCACTGCTGCCTTGTGCGGTGCTCGACGGTACCATGAGCACTGTCGCCGTGTGGACGGAGCAGCAACGACGGTACCACTTGGTGTTTACCGCTCCTTGACGTTCTTTTCTATCCCCTTCTCTGATGACTGGTACCATATGGTACCAGGGATTCCATAAAGTTTGTACTTAATCCCTAGGTACAAGGTTCGAATCCCTGGGGAGGCAAAAATCCACTTTAGGGTAAGATTGGGAGAAGGCCCCTTGAGGGAGCCCAATCCTGGGGGGAGTGGAAAGACCATGAGTACGGCTCGGAGAAGGCCCCAGCGAGGGAGCCGGGTCGTTACATAAGGCGTGATAAGGTTACTGCAAATTGGTTCTCTGCATGGTACTGTACGAAAAAGGCGCAGTAACTAAATAAACTTCAGTTGGGCCATTATCCATTTGGGTTAGATTGCCAACCAGATTTTGGGTAAGTTGCGATTGGGCTTAGAATTGTAAATTGGCCTGTGTTGAGTTAATTTTCAGAATAGGGCTGGAGACTTTTTTTTCGTTGTTGCCTTAATTGAAAATCTACTTTTGGGTCAGCAACTATTTGCAATTGTATCAAAGCCTAATCTATTAATTGTAACATGGACTAAAGAGTTTAGTTTGGCCGTTACAATTTGGCTGACTTTCACAATAGACTGGAGTGTTGAGTTTGATTAATTTTTGACTGAAGATAAAGCTTTGGAGCTTTGGCCTGGACGCTTGCAAATGGAAATTGAAGAATTGGATCGTATTGTGGTTCAATAGGCTCTTTAATTAATTTATAATTTTGTGTCTAGGTTTGGGCCATAGATTATGTTCTTATTTATTTTATTATCGCATTTATTTATTGCTTTAATAATTTGTGAATGAATGTCATTAAATAACATGTCATGTAGATCGCATGAACACCGCTCTAGGTACTATACTGTCATGCATTGTTTTATATTTTATTTTCTTTTCTAAATGTTAGATTAGAAAATAAATATATTTATTAATAATTAAATTGATTTTAAGAATTAAAATTGATTGGGTAATTATTAATTAAAATCCAAGAGTTCAAAATATTAAGTGAGCGAGGGTGCAATTTTTGAACCCACGGCCTCCCCTATTAGCCCATTAGTAAAAATTTGTGTATGCCTCATACTAATCTAATTAGTCTCCCTATAGAAGGGCTGCACTGTTTTGGTTACTGGATTGGGCCCAATTAGGTGATAATTTTTTAAATGTGAATTAATCATGATTACCCTATAGGTGACATAATTAATTTGGTACTTGAAATATTATCAATATAGGGGCTAGACACTTAAATCAATGACATCGTGGGGACTTCCTATAGAATATCCAAATGATGTCAATGATGGCCAAATTTTAACGACTATAAATTAAATATTGCATGAGATGCTAGATATATTTAATTTAGTGTGAGGGTCCCAGCCTAGCCATAAATCACATTTATTTCTCCTATAGAGAAATGTGTTTAAGATTTTGGGGTTTTAGGTTGTCGTCATATTATAGTAGTTTTGGATCTACTTGTGCATAATTTTTCTTTATGCATCATATATGAAAGTATTCATCATTTATGCAACTCGTGTTTAATACATTTATTTTATTTGAATGTCGTATTTCCACAACTAGTTATATGTTTAGACATCACCAACTAATTTGTGAAAACTGTAACATGTCTTGTTATAATTCTTTCCACTTATGACATTTGTTCGTGCTAGAACATCCTTGTTAAAAAATAATTATAAATCTTCCAATGAAAATGGTTTTATTTTGATGAGATGGTTTATTGCATAATTTTGATTCTCACGTCAAGTACTTCGCAATAAAAACATCAAAATAGGATACCATATTTATTTTCTCGATGGAAGGGTATTTATGATAATTTGAACATTTTAATTATGGAGTTATACAAAATATGCTATCAAGCTATAATATATCTCTACTTATGAACCGATCACGATTTTTAAAAGAGACCATTTGGTAAAACATGATTGGTCACTTTAACGTGGTGGAGGTTCCACTTGCAAATATTGATTCATGTGACATAATGCTTGAGAAATCTTTTAAGATGATCTCTTGCGGTTCAGTGTGGACTATATTCACCAGGATGAACGTGTCCCTGAAATGTTCAATGTAAGCTATTCATAGAGAAGAGATTATTTTAAATCAACGGATAGTATGGTAGGCCTCTAACCTTTTTACTTTTGAGCAAAGATAGGATTAATGAGGAGGTAGCCTTCCCTGGAAACTCTTTAATGGAGTAAGACTCTATTCATTGTGTTATGGTTAGTAATTGAGTCTATCTTGATTATAGATTCTAGAATAGCTAATCACTATTGCAAGTTGTTGCAATATGGTCCTAGGTGACCAAATGACACAATGAGATAGAGTATATTATAAGGATAAGCACGGGTACGGTAATATGGAAAGAGCCGTTGGGCTTTTATGTTTGCGAAACAATTTGATTGTTATTTTGTCTCTTTATTATTTGAGCGGAATTATTTAGCACTTAATCTCCAGTTATTAGTTGAAATTAAGTTAAATAATGCTCCTATTATTGCGAGACAAATGATTAACAATCTCAAAGCCTTGTAAATGGTTCTAAGTGTAATATTACTACAAATGATAAGGGATATATGATTCCTTGTATTAATGAACTCTTTGATAAGATCTTAAGATAATCATATTTATCTAAATAAGATTGAAAGACTAGTAAAGATAGCCTCTAAGTATTTTGGAGGTGGAATCCATGTGGGCTTTTGAATTTTATTTAGAGGGTAAAATGATTAAGATCTTAGGCTTGGTTACACTTATCCAAAACTCGATTCTAATACTAGTAAGAGATGGACCTCAAAAGGATCTGAGGTGGAATCTATACTTTTTTTCTGAATCTTGTTTAGAGAATTAGATAACCAAGAGTCCTTATACATTAAATGGACTTAAGAGTTTGGGGATTAATACACTTCGATATGTATGGATTCTTTTGTGATCAAGATACGAGAGAGTACGAGTAATTCATCACTTTTTTTGATGATCACTCCAGATCTCGATTATATACTTAATATCTCATTAATCCGAAATGTTGAAGAAATTCTAGAATTTTGGATAGAAGTTGAGAAGTAATTAAGAGAATCGAAATACTTCGATTTGATCGAGGTTTGTGTATCTCTCATATGAGTTTAGGAACCATTTATCGGAAAAGGAGAACAAGGTAATACCAAATCAATGAAGAGTTATCCTCATTACTATTTCATTTATGAATGTACATCGGAGTAAGTCAGGTTCCTTCATAGGGTACCATTAATTCATTTCCTGAAATACCCCTAGAGTTGTAGCATGGGTGTAAGCATAGTCTATACGACATTCAGATTTGGGGACTTTTGGCACACAAGCCGAAAGGAAGGATTGTCAAGATGGAGGGAACAATGAAGGTTTGATTATAAGGTATGCAAGGAAACTAGAAATTATTTCTTCTATAGTCCTCTGGTCAAGAAAGTATTTCTTAAGTACAAATGTAACATTCTTAGAGGATAAGGCATATAAAAGAATACAAATCCACAAGTAAAATTCTATTGGATAAGATGTTAGAACGTGGTTCAAACAACTTGATTCCAGGTTTTCGCATAGAATTAATCTTGATGATTTGGGACTTCCTACGGAACCGATGGTTGCTGGTCCTAGTGGGAGAAATAGGCATGTGGTTCAACATCTATTTTTGCTTGGTGAACCCAATGGACAGGGAAAAATCAAAGGTTGTAGTCGAAGTTGTTCTCACTATTCTGCCTCTTCTTTATGTTCATAAAGAGGTAGTGGAGAGGTTGATCCCAATTAGGGATATAACCAAGTAGTGGGAGAAGAGGAAGTAACTCTATTTGGACATAATGGAAATACACTTCCAGTGACTAATTGGAGTAGGAGGGTTGTAAGACCACCTTATTGACATTTATTCTATAGACAGTCTCTTTAGACAGTCTCTAATGAAATAAGAGAAGGACTCCTCATTTAGGGAAGTGGTAGAAGTTATGGAATTGAAATCATGGAAGGTGAACGGGAACTCGGAATTGGATTCCTTGTACTACACTAGGGTTTGGATATTTGTAGACACACCTAATGGGGTCAAACCTATAGGGTGTGATGATTTTTAAGATGATAGGAGAATGGTAGATGAGAAGGTTGATGCCTTCAGTGCAAAACTTATGGCTGTGAGTTTGTGAAACCCTTCTCACCAATTGCCATGCGAAAGCTTACCTGAATCTTTTATCCATTATCGTTCATTGTGAAAATGAGGTACGACAGATGGATGTCAAGAAGTTGTTTCTTGAATGCATCTTGAGGAAATCATTTACAAAGTTTAACCTGATGAGTTCATACTAAAGACCATGAAAGTAAAATTCATGACTTACAAGTTTCCAACTTTAGATTTGGGTATTTGTTCAACATATGGAATACAGAATTTGATCAAACGATTTGTGATACATGTTCTTGATCAAAATCTTGATATATCTTAAGTATACTCGTGTATACAGAAAGATGAGACAGTTTTCGCGACTATTTATTTGAATGACACTCTACTAATGTGTGAGAGTATTTTCATTAAATAGTAGTTAGCACCAGCAATTAGACTTGAAGGACTTGTAGATGACTGTCTATTTTTTCTAGACATCCGTACTTTTTGGAGTGGGAGAGAAATGAAATAGAATAGTCTCAAGTTTCATGTAATAATAAAATACTATCTACATTTGCAATATTGAAGTCTTGAAATAATGTTCTTTGTGGACTTTATCTATCTTATGGGTATTCTCCTAAGACTCATGGTAAGATAGAGAAGGTTCCTTATGCTCCGGCTATAGGAAGCCTTACGTTGTACTAGATAGGTCATATCTTATGGTGGAGATATTGTTGGTGATTATTAGTTTGATCTAGGATCAGATCATTGAATAGAGGTAAAGCATATACTAAAGCGTTTTCGGAAAACGAGTAAATATTTGCTTATCTATTCAATTGGTGATCTGATCGATTAAAACTAATTAAGATCTGATTCGACTAGGACTCTATAGAGTCGTCAAAATTGGAATATAACTGGGAGATAATGTGGTTAATTGGTTGGGTATAACACAATCTTGGATTGTTTGTTATACAACCGTGCCTTACATTAAAATGAGTTATCATCTTGGTTGAGAACATAATCATTAATGTAATGATGATGTTGACAAGATGGATGATTTGATGTTTCATGTATACTCTAAGGACAAGTGGGAGATTGTTGGAATTATATATGCCCATAGAGTATAATTCACGACATTTAAAAGTAAAATATTAATTGATTGTATTAATATGATGTTGTGTTTGTCTACGGGTCGATTTGATATTACAAATTGAGTGTTTAAGTTGTTAAACACAGAAAGATTCAATTTTTGATTCGATCTAAAATTAACGTTCACGATCAGTAAATAAATATGGAAAATTTATTTTGATAAGATCGTCTCGATTTTATTAAAGTCTATCTTTGACTTTTGTAATAAAATTGAGAGTACGTTTTGAACGTATTGGACGGGACCACGTGAAATTAATTTGAAACATTGACCATACAAAATTAATTTCACTTGATTATCGTACGTGGGACCTTAATCCTAATCGGATAATGGACTTCGATTACTAACTTGAAGTTCTTTGAGGTATCAATGGGTGAGATCAAATTGCTGATCAATATCTCGATACTTTGGGAATTAAAGTGAACTAACGAGAAACATATATTCGTATTACGGAATCCGTCACCTTTTAGGTATGATCATAATCTCACTGGTTCTTCTAGTGGACAGTTGAATCTGAGCTCAGTAATTCGACAGTGACTGTTGAATTATATGATGTGCTGGGATCACATCGAACTGTCAGATAGAAGATGAGAGTTGAGAATTTATGAATATTCGGATAAGGGCATTTTGGTCATTTTAACTTGCTACGAATATTCGAGTTTATCGATGGGGGTAAAATGTAAGAACGATAAGTCAGAGGATATAATTATTGATTAATTGTTTCAGTAATTTCAATTTTACTAAGAGTGCAATCTCGTTCTTTTAGTGGAATAGAACGTGATTAATAAATTAATTTTGACTGATCAAGAGTTGACCGGGTCATAATTAATTTATTGGGGCTTAGTTTAATTGGGTCCGATCAGGTTTCCTCGGTGGCTTCACTATAATGGGTTTATACGGCTTATTACCTGTATTGGGTTGTGCAGAAATGTGTTTGGGTTATGGTACTAGGCCTGGTAGGGTTTTGAAGTGTAAAGAGGTTACAAATAGTTTCCCAAGACTATTTTTCTTAACCTAATTTGTCAAAGTGGCGAGACACACACTAAAGTGTGTAATGTTTATTTTCTCCTTACAAAGAAACCCTAATCCTAGTTTAACCTAAGCCTTAAGAAAGGTGACCACACACCTGCACAACTGCTATTGGAGAACATCGGGGAAAGCTTGAGGGTTTGAAACTTTGGTGGAATCAAGAACTAGTTGATGAAGATTATTGTAAAGCACGCTAAAAGGGTAATCTTCTCAAAACAATTTTTGTGTGCAAAATTATTTATTTCAAGCTGAATACATAGAACAGAAAATCCTATAACGGGATGATCTAGTCACAAGAAATCAATTTTTATGAGTAGAGCAACGCGGGTTCCCAACAAGAGATTCATAGGACTTCAACACATTCGGTGATTATAACAGATTTAATGGCCGAAGCTATTTGTACATGCATAAAGTAAATCAAAGATTAGCCAAGATGATGTAGATGCATATTCGCACGAGGAAGCTTGCTTTAAAGACAAGGTTTGTTTTCACTTTGTCCTGCTTTGTCTGTGCTTACAATCTTTTCTCACCTCAAATTGAATTTATGTGCATTTTTTATATTTGTTCTGAGCTTTAAGTTGATGGATGCATAAAAATGATCTTGCCGTTCTCGATAATGTTAAGAGCATTAAATCATATATGTAATTCAATTTGTAGACGTGCTTGATTTTTATTCTGACCTTTAAGTTGATGGATGCATAAATATGACGACATTTGTAGTTGCTAGTTTTAAACGGTATTTGTGTTTGCTCTTTATGATAATGAAAGCTAAAGCATAACTTCATATGCAATTTCTGAAATAACTTCTAGTTTTGAAGTAATGGACAACAAAAAGAACGGGTTAGTTTTACTTACGGTCACTAAAGTTCAAAATTTACTCCAACGGTCATTGAAGTTTTCAAAACTTGTGGAAACGGTCATTCTATACGTGGAACACATTTAATTGGTCCTAAACTTTAAAACATTGACAAAAAATGCATCTAAATTTGTCCTAAACTTTAAAATATAGACGAATGAGTCCCCATCTTCAACACCACCATCACCACCACCACCACGACGTCATCACTCCGGCCACCCTTTTACGGTCGGCTAATTTGTAAAATTTGTTTTTACAAATTGAAGAAGGATATGCTTTGGCTAACAATTGAAGAATGAAAGAAGAAATGACCTTGGTTCTAGATTTGCAGTTACCGACCAAAAAAATTGGAAGCAGTCGGCAGAGAACGATCCCTTATCTAGGTTATGAAGAACATCTTTGTAAGGCCATTATATTTCTAATGAAGCCTTTGGGTCCCTTCTCCAGCCACCACCCCTACTTGCCCATATTGGTAGAAGTATGGGTGCGAAATTGCATCCGGAATTCGATGCAAAATCGAACTAGTATGGGCGAGAAATTGCACCGGAATCTGGTGCAAAATCGCACCTGTGCGGGTCCAATTTTTGCACCAATTCTGCACTAGTTTTTGCAACAAAAATTGCACTAGATTCTCCCAAAAATTCTTCACCCATCTTGGTTACAATTTCATTTGCCACCAAGACATGTTGCGCGGTGGTGGTTAGTGGTGGTGACACGGTTATATTCGGTGGTGGATTTCTTGCCTTAATTTCTTCACTATTGTTGCATCCCAGCGCTTCAATATTTCAATTGGAACAAGGTTGGTGATTTTTTTGGTCTAAACGAGCATTAGTTGGTGTTATTGACTTATGCTCTGAAAATTCAAATGCATATAGTTTCAGATATAGAGTCTTGATTTTCAGAAGGATGACAAACTGTGAGTGCAGCAAATTTTTTTGGTTTTTTTTTCTTGTTTGGTGTTTCCCAAGGATGAAGATAATTGCAGATTTTTTCTGGGGAGAGCGGCAGTGGTGGTCGGAAAGGTGGTGGTGGCGCTGGGGAGGAGGGCAAGACTAGGGCCTCCCTGCAATTTTGTTATTGGACAGAATTACACTTTAAGTCCGCAATCTTTATTTTTAGAAAATTTTTACCTTAAGTAACCATTGCCAAGACTTTTTATAATTTGAGTGATCATTGCTGAAATTATGGAACTTTAGTGACCAATGTTAAAATTAACCCCAAAAAGAAAAAAAATTTCAGTTTTCGGTTGAGTTGACCTTCTGTTTGATTTGAAAGAGTTTGTTGTTACGATTATAAAAGTTGAAGTATAAATTATTTGTAAAGCAAGAAGTAAGTTATTAAGTAAGTCATTAATAACACTTAGATAAAAATAAAAAATAAAAAATAAATCTATGCAGAGACTGGAAAGTAGGAATGATTGAATGCAAGAGCACATTACAAATATATATTGGAAATGTGTTGATACTATCTAGTTGTTGGAAATTACACATAAATTCTCTCTCTAATTAACCCCATAGGAATTTTGATATTTAAGCAATAATTGAGGCAACAAGAAAATAAAACTACAGCTCAAAATTTACGGACCGCCAAAGTTTTTCACTATATAATAAATTATTTCAATTATATAGAATTTACACTCACCAAACCCCCAAGTAATGTAAGAAAAATAACCAAGTTTTACTATATTTACAAATTTCTACTTCTTTGTACAATCCGCAAAGAATCAAGAAAAATCAAGATGTTAGACTACATTTTTCCTCACAAACTCTCCAGTCAATGTGCAATTAATTGGCTCTTCAACACTCATATTTATAGGTAAACATAACCCAAAAACGTGTATTACTTGTGCCTCAAGATATTTCCTTGTTGAAGTAGAATAATCAGAATAAGGAAAGAAATTAATGCCAAAAAGATTATTTTCTTTTTTTTCACCTTTAACTTGATCTCTAAGTTAACCACTTTAACAAGATAATCAATTATCCAAGATACTTTTGGGTTAAAACCCAACAATCTCCACCTTGACACAAAAAATTATTCCTAGCCAAAAAAATTCAAATTCAATCATTGGATAAACAAGTAAGCATTTAACACTTTGACGATCTCATACTCCACCATATGAGTATAAACAGCACTCAGAATTATCTACTAACTCTGAGCTTTTCATAGACTCATGTCGAAATAAACCTTGCTGAAAAATTATGGTGCAACTGTAACGCCCCGAATTCCGTGAAGTTCGGGACGCCACGTCATCCTTTAAATCTGATTTTATTGCGAAAATAATTAAAAATTTCAAACATCATATTTATTATTTGAAACCTTTGAAACAATATTTTTGCGGAAGAAATGAATTTATAAAACATCACATTCATTGTTTAAAAGCTAACGCGGAAACTAAATTTTAATCAATTTAATTAAAACAATTCATAAACAATTAAATCTTAAGTTTTAAAGTAAAATAATGATAAATAATTAAATTGACGACATTTATGAAACTTGACTTAAAATAAAATTTAACATTATTTTTGATTTGCCACCGCTGTCATTTCATTCGTCGTCAACTTCGTCATCTGCAAAATTTTGTTTTGGAAAACGTGCAGTAAACTCGAGCACAATAATCATTTAACATCATAAATTAAAATACATAATCATGATATTCAAGTCTCAGGTGTCTAACGATCACCAGTATTCTCATGAAAATACAAGTTCAAGTCTCATGCATTTAAGCTAGTAAATTCTCGTAACATAGTCTCATGCTTAGAAAGCAAGTAATTCTCATGAACACAATCATACATGCTAAACTTATAATCCAAATAATTATTGATGCGCACTTTTGAAAAAATGTAAATTTGTGAATAAGAGTCTATCTTATTTCTCGAGTACTGAGCAAATGGGAATAAATACTTTTAATTTTCTCGCGCCTCGTCTAGCCCTATAAATAAATAAATTAAATTTAGTATTTTGGGATTTAAGTTTTAATATGACAATAAAAGCTTAGGGGTTGAATTAAAATATTTAAAACTGTAGGGACTGATCTTTAAAACATAATAAGACTAGGGACTGAATTGCAATATTTTAAAGCTTGGGGCTTAAAATCAAATGAATTAAATCTACCTGGACTGAAATAAAATGTATCATAACTCTTGGGACTAAAATAATAACCTTTTTAAACTGGGGACCAAAATGTAACTTTTGAAACTAAAATATATAACATATATCATATAATAATCCTTTATCATTCATTTCCCATCTGCAAATTTTCGTGAACAGAGAGTAGAGAGAGATGTTGCGATGCTGCTTTCGCCGTTGCTGTTCCGATCGACGGCGTCCAGCAGTTGGTGATGGCGACGCCATCACATGGCGTCTACGGGGAAGGGTATGTGGATGCGGGTGTGTGAAAGGAAAGGGTTTTGGGCTCGAGTTTTTGGCGCGGTTGTGGTGCGAAGTCGGATGTAGATCGAGGCTCAAAATGTTATTTTTCCGGTGACAAAATCTGGCGGCGAAGAAGGTAATTGTTGGGTCAATTATTTCTTGGTCTAGATTTTCATTTGGATGAGATTTTTGGGGCTAATTTGAGGTTGGGCTGTGGCAGCTTCGAGGGGTGGTTTCCTAGTGGTTGGCGGCGGAAGGGTTGCTGAGATTATAGTTGGCTGTAAATTTGTTGTGGTTGAATTGGAGGTGATTTGAATTGATTTGGTGGTGGCTTGATGAGGTGGCAGTGGGTGATTGCCGATTTGAGAGGTTGTGAAACTGGGTTTGGATGGATGATCTGACCTCACAGTCGACCATGGGGCTCGATGATGATGATGCATAGTTTTTTTTTTTTTTGTGGGTGTGGTTGCGGGCTGCAACGGATCTTGGGTGTAGGCGGTGGTCAAGGTGATGATGATGATGATTCAAATGATGGTGAAATGGTGGATTGGAATTATGGTTGCTTGGCTATGGCAGTGGCTGATTTTGGAGTTGGTGCGTGAAGATGGTTTGCAGAAATGTGGTTTGGCTAAGGTTATGAATTATGGCAGTGGGCAGGGGCTCGGTGGTGTGAATAGCGATTTATAGGCTGGTTTTGATTTAGTTTTTGGTAAGCTAATTAAATTAATAATTGGAAGGGATTCAAGGGAAAATTTGAACAATTAATTTAATTATATAAGGGGAGATGACATGGATTGAGGGAAGGTGATGGGGAAGAAAATGTGCTTAATATGAAAAATGGAAGTTGGGGGAGGAATTTTTAGGGAATTAACAATCATCCATGAATGTGTAGAGCTTGATACTTGGAAGAGGAAAATTTATAGGAAGAAAGAAAAGAAAATGTGAAGTGGAAGATTGTAGTAATAATTGGGCTTAAAGAGTGATCATGGGAAATATAGAGCTTGTTAAGAAATGTGATTGAATGAAGTTGTCAATTTTAATGAGTTTTGCAAATTAATTATGTAAAGGGAAACACAATTTGAGTAGGAGAGAAATATTGAATTTGATTGACTTAAATTGAGAAATTATAAAATTGGGAAAAATTATAGGAAACATGCAAGAATGGAATTTGATTGAGGGAGTTGAGGGAGAGAATTTGGGGATGGAAAAATGGTTTATGAGCTGGGGAATGATTGAAGGGATATACCAATTTGTTATGGCGTGAGAGGGCAGAGAATTATTTGGAAATTGGTAAAAATTCATGGATGGAAAGCTTGAGGTTTGGAAGGAAAACTTATGGGAAAGAGGAAGAACAAAGAAACATGTGGAATTAGTTGGATCGAAATAGTTTGGATCTGAAGTAAATTTTAAAATTTGGATTTAAAAATAATTTAAAGCTTGGACTTAAGATTTTAAAAAAAATGGTGACATTGGAATATTCTTAATAAAATTTGGAATTTGACTATGATTAAAATAACTTAAATTTCACTTATTAATGGCTAGACGAAAAATGTGTTTAAAAATAAATGGGCAAAGTCGTAGCGACACATAAAAATATTTATTCAAAATTGGTGATGAGTTCCGGAGTGGCTCAACGAGCGTTGACCCGTTGCACGTGCCCGTAGGACCAATAACGAGACAAAGAGCCAAAAGAATCAAGCAGGCAATGCATGGACGAGTGCTCGAGTGCAAAGACTTCATTTACGTTGCATAACAAAGTGGAAGAAGAACCAAAGTTGTTACTACGCATTTGGAATAAAGAACAACAAGAAATTGAGGCAGAAGCATTCTCACGGCCGTAACCCTACTTTTACGGCCGTAAAACCATGTTGGCGGATTTTTGACAGAAAGGCCTTCACGGCCGTAACATATCTTCTTACGGCCGTAAAAGTAAAATAGAAGTCTTACGACCGTAATCAAAGTCTCACGGCTGTAACCCAGGATTTGTAACTTTTAATTTTTTGTTCAGAAGGTAGCTTACGGCCGTAATATAAATAGTCACGGCCGTAACATATGTTTTCAATTTTTATCCGTAGCTTGCTTACGGCCGTAAGAGTATAAGTCACGGCCGTAACTTTGCGCCGTAATTAAAACCTAATTTTGGGCTTTTTAGTTTAGGTTGAATTCTAGTTTATTTTTAGTTGCTTTATTTTCTTTGCCTATATATATGGTTTTATTCAGCATTGTAAAATACAACTTTTTATCTTGAGATTAATGATATTGAAGGTGAGATATTCCCTTATATTTTCTTCGTGTTCTCGTCGAACAAATTGAACTTATCAAAGGATTTGACAACCTTTGTGGCATTCCCCCTTTGTGGTTCTTATCTACGCATCGTAACGGGTTTTGGGTTTAATATACCCATAGTTCTTGTGTCTGAGGTCGGGGTTGCATTGTTACCGTCTATTATCTTGGATTTTAGAGCTTTCCGGCGTTTAATTCCGCGTGTTCTTGGTGATCCCCGTATCGGATCACATCATCTGGTATCCTGTCTCTAAATCCAATTATTTAGTATTCCAGTTCTTTTTCTTTTATTTCCAGTTATTAATCATTCAAAAAATTCAATTCCTGTTTCTTGAAATTTCTCCAGAAAATTCAAGATTTGCCAATTTCTATTTTCTTGTTCTTGATTATTCTTGTTGAATAGGATATTAAAAAAAAAAAAATATTCCGAAAATAACAAAAAAAAAAAAGAAAAGAAAAGAGATAGTTGTTGAATTGAACAAGAAATCAAGAAAATAATCTTGGGCAAATCTTTCCAACAAATCCTTGTTTCCATAAAATTCCTTATTCTTGTTTCCATAAAACTTCTTCTTGCAATAAAATTCTTGTTTCCATAATTTCTTTCTTAAATTTCCTAATTCCAATATTTTCCATCAACTTTCCTTATTTGCACTTTGGGGTTTATTCCACAAGGACCAAATTCGTGACTAGTTTAGTGGGTTCTTTGAGAACGTGGGAAAAAAGGGAATAGAGAGGAAAAAGGCAGAGTGGTGAGAATAATAGAGGGAAAAAGCCAAATTGAGTGATACACGAGCGAAAAAACACGTGAGGATCTTTATTTAATTTTTTTTTCTTTTCTTTATTACTAACCATGTCACAGAAAGAAGTTTCGTCGACGGAAAATGATCTTCAAGATTTTAAAATGCTTGCAATGGTTGAGGAACGGTTTGCAAAATGGGAGGCGAGGTTGGATGCCAAGTTGGAAGCAAAATTTGGTCCACAATCCGGCGAGAATGTGGAAAGGGTAAATAATCCGGGGGAGACACGTGGTGCGGGAATTGCTCAACCACGTCAGGATCAACAACGCAATTTCCCTAATTTACGGAGACCACTAAGGTATGACTTCAACCCACAATTTAGAGCTAGGAATGAACGTGTTGAGGTTGTTGATAGTGATGAGGATAGTGGTGAATTGTCTATTACTAGTGTTGGTAGGAGACGAGATCGGGGAGAAAGACGTGATAGGGGATATAGGCGTGATCGTAGGGATGATGTCGATGGACATGTTGGTAACATTAAAATGTCCATTCCCTCGTTTCAGGTAAGAGTAATCTGGACATTTATTTTGAATGGGAAAAGAGGGTAGAATTAATTTTTGATTGTCATAATTATTCTGAAGCTAAAAAGGTTAAATTGGCAGTCGTAGAATTTACTGATTATGCTATAGTATGGTGGGATCAATTGGTTACTAGTAAAAGGAGAAATGGGGAGAGGCCAAATGAAACTTGGGATGAGTTGAAGGCCCTTATGAGAAAACGGTTTGTGCCTGGACATTACTATAGGGATCTCTACTAAAAACTACAAACCTTTTCCCAAGGTAGTAAGAGTGTGGAGGATTACCATAGGGAGATGGAGGTTTCCATGATTAGGGCAAATATAGAGGAAGACCCGGAGGCAACCATGGCTAGGTTTTTAAATGGTTTAAATCGAGATATTGCTAATGTTATTGAATTGCAGCATTATATCGATTTGGAGGAAATGCTTCACATGGCCATGAAGGTGGAGCGACAACTAAAAAGGAGGGGAACTTCAAAATTCTCTACAACTTCTAATTCTTTTGGTAAGTCTACATGGAGCGGGACTTCTAAAAATGAAGGGGTTGTGCAGAAAAATAAATTTGAGGCACCAAAGGGAAAAGTAGAGCCACCCAACAAAGGTAAAATTGCTTCTGATTCTCAAATCTTAGGACTAGAGATATTCGTTGTTTTAAATGTTCAGGTTTAGGACATATTTCTTCACAATGTCCAAATAAACGAATATTGGTTATGCGTGACGGGGTATTAAGTTCGGAGGATGAGAAAGAGAGAGAAGTGGAGGATGAGTATAAGGATATGCCAGTTCTAGAGGATGTTAGTGAAAATGATGATGGGGACTATGCAGTAGCTAAATCACTTGTCACTAGGAGAGCCCTTAGTACTCAAGTTAAGGTGGAAGAGTCGGGTGAGCAGCGAGAAAATATATTTCATACTAGGTGCTTTGTGAATAACAAGGTGTGTAGTTTGATAATAGATGGTGGTAGTTGTGCGAACGTTGCTAGCACTACTCTAGTGGAGAAATTATGCCTACCTATACTAAAACACCCTAGGCCATATAAGCTACAATGGTTAAATGAATCGGGTGAGATTAAGGTGAATAAACAGGTGGTAGTTGATTTGGCGATTGGGAAGTATGAAGATAGGGTGGTTTGCGATGTGGTACCCATGCATGCGGGGCACATCTTGTTGGGAAGGCCATGGCAATTCGATAGGAAGGTTATTCATGATGGCTTTAAAAATAGGTATACCTTCACTAAAGATGGGAAAAATATCAAACTAATTCCTTTATCACCTCAACAGGTCTATGAAGACCAATTGAAATTAAAAAGTGAGGAAGAGAGAAAGAGGGTCGGGACCACGTTCCCGGAAAAAGGAGAGTTGAGTGAACAGAAGAGGGTCGGGACCACGATCCCGGAAAAAGGAGAGTTGTGTGAAAAACCGAGAGTTGGGACCATGATCCCAGAAAAAGGAGAGGGTGTGAAGAGTGCCAGTAAAAGAGAGAAAACAAAAGTGAGCTTCTACGCAAAACAGAGTGATATCACCAAAGCTATTTCTACAAATAAGCCAGTGATTTTACTAATGTACAAGGAATCTCTTCTTGTACTTGATGAAGCTAACCACTCCCTCCCCAGTTTAGCTGTGTCTCTTTTGCAGGAATTTGCAGATTTATTTCCCGAGGAGATTCCTAGTGGGCTGCCGCCAATTCGAGGGATTTAACCAGATTGACTTCATGCCAGGAGCAGTCATTCCAAACAGGCCCGCTTATAGGAGCAATCCCGAAGAGACGAAAGAGCTACAAAAGCAGGTTGAAGAGCTGTTGAAAAAGGGCTATGTTCGGGAAAGCATGAGCCCATGTGCAGTACCAGTTTTGTTGGTGCCAAAAAAAGATGGGACTTGGAGGATGTGCGTGGATTGTAGAGCAGTCAAAAATATTACGGTAAAGTATCGCCATCCCATACCTAGACTTGATGACATGCTTGATGAACTATATGGTGCTTGTATTTTTAGCAAAATAGACCTTAAGAGTGGTTATCACCAAATTCGTATGAAAGAAGGTGATGAATGGAAAACCGCCTTCAAAACCAAATATGGTTTATATGAATGGATGGTTATGCCGTTCGGCCTCTCAAATGCACCTAGCACTTTTATGAGATTAATGAATCATGTCTTGCGTGCTTACATTGGTAAATTCGTTGTGGTATACTTTGATGACATTTTGGTATATAGTAAGAACTTAGGTGATCACATTGAATTATCCTACCTACGACAAGGAGCTTTATGCTCTTGTTCGTGCCTTGGAGACATGGCAGCACTATCTGTGGCCAAAGGAATTCGTCATACACACTGACCACGAGTCACTGAAACACCTCAAGGGACAAGGTAAGCTAAACAAAAGACACGCCCGTTGGATGGAATTCATTGAGACTTTTCCATACGTCATTCGCTATAAGCAAGGTAAGGAGAATGTGGTAGCCAATGCCCTTTCTCGCAGGTACGTACTTCTAAACTCTTTAAATGCGAAGTTTCTTGGGTTTGAATATATAAGAGGTATGTATGCCAATGACCCTGATTTTTCTATCATTTACGCTTCATGTGAAAAAGGTGCAATTGATAAATTTTATAGGCATGATGGCTATTTGTTTAGGGAAAGTAAACTTTATGTGCCTAATTGTTCTATGCGTGAATTGCTAGTGCGTGAGGCTCATGGTGGGGGGTTAATGGGACACTTTGGTGTTACTAAGACATTAGAAACTTTACAGGAGCACTTTTATTGGCCTAAAATGAAAAAGGATGTTCACCATATTTGTGAACGGTGCATAACTTGTAAGCAATCTAAGTCTAGATTCTTACCACAAGGTTTGTATACACCTTTGCCCGTACCTAATGAACCTTGGGTAGATATATCCATGGATTTTGTGTTAGGTCTGCCTAGGACAAAAAAAGGTAGAGACTCGATATTTGTGGTGGTAGACAGGTTTAGCAAAATGGCGCATTTTATTCCTTGTAATAAAACTGATGACGCAACAAACATAGCTGACCTATTCTTTAGGGAGGTTGTGAGACTCCATGGGGTACCTAGGAGTATTGTGTCTGATAGGGATGTTAAGTTCCTAAACTACTTTTGGAAAGTCTTGTGGGGGAAGATGGGTACTAAATTATTATTTTCTACTACATGTCACCCGCAAACTGATGGCCAAACGGAGGTAGTTAATAGGACATTAATCCAACTTTTGCGCACTGTAATAAATAAGAATTTAAAAAGTTGGGAGGAATGTTTGCCATTTGTGGAATTTGCTTATAATCGATCAGTACATTCTACTACTTCATGTTCACCTTTTGAAGTTGTTTATGGTTTCAACCCGCTAACTCCTCTTGATTTAATTCCTTTACCTGCAGATGAACGGAGCAGTTTGGACGGGGCGAAAAAAGCTAAGCTTGTGAGAGAGCTTCATGAGAAGGTGAAAGGGCAAATTGAAAAGAAAAATGAGCGTTATGCGACTCATGCCAACAAAGGTAGGAGGCAAGTGACGTTCGAGCCCGGTGATTGGGTGTGGGTGCACTTGCGAAAGGAGCGATTTCCAATCCAAAGAAAGTCTAAGTTGCAGCCAAGAGGCGATGGACCTTTTCAGATCCTTGAAAGGATAAATGAGAATGCATATAAACTCGATCTTCCAAGTGAGTATAACGTGTCTGCTTCTTTTAATGTTGCTGATCTTTCTCTGTTTGATGCAGGTGATGATTCGAGGACGAATCCTTTTCAACAGGGAGGGGATGATGAGTTCCGGAGTGACTCAACGAGCGTTGACCCGTTGCACGTGCCCGTAGGACCAATAACGAGACAAAGAGCCAAAAGAATCAAGCAAGCAATGCAAGGATTCATGCAAGCGTGGATGGACGAGTGCTCGAGTGCAAAGACTTCATTTACGTTGCATAACAAAGTGGAAGAAGAACCAAAGTTGTTACTACGCATTTGGAATAAAGAATAACAAGAAATTGAGGCAGAAGCATTCTCACGGCCGTAACCCTACTTTTACGGCCGTAAAACCATGTTGGCGGATTTTTGACAGAAAGGCCTTCACGGCCGTAACATATCTTCTTACGGCCGTAAAAGTAAAATAGAAGACTTACGGCCGTAATCAAAGTCTCAAGGCCGTAACCCAGGATTTGTAACTTTTAATTTTTTGTTCAGAAGGTAGCTTACAGCCGTAATATAAATAGTCACGGCCGTAACATATGTTTTCAATTTTTATCCGTAGCTTGCTTACGGCCGTAAGAGTATAAGTCACGGCCGTAACTTTGCGCCGTAATTAAAACCTAATTTTGGGCTTTTTAGTTTAGGTTGAATTCTAGTTTATTTTTAGTTGCTTTATTTTCTTTGCCTATATATATGACTTTATTCAGCATTGTAAAATACAACTTTTTATCTTGAGATTAATGATATTGAAGGTGAGATATTCCCTTATATTTTCTTCGTGTTCTCGTCGAACAAATTGAACTTATCAAAGGATTTGACAACCTTTGTGGCGTTCCCCCTTTGTGGTTCTTATCTACGCATCGTAACGGGTTTTGGGTTTAATATACCCATAGTTCTTGCGTCGTGAGGTCGGGGTTGCATTGTTACCGTCTATTATCTTGGATTTTAGAGCTTTCCGGCGTTTAATTCCGCGTGTTCTTGGTGATCCCCGTATCGGATCACGTCAATTGGTCACGAAAATTCTCGGTCGCTACAGCAACTCCTATATTTGGCTTTCATTGGGAGCTCATCAGCCATCGACTTCAATTTCACAACACACCTTGCATTAACATCAAACCAATGCCTGTGTGTAAACACATGTACCTGCCAGCAATAACACATCCTCTATCATAGCAACTGAATTCATTCCAAAAGGAAGTCACATCTTACTAAAGTACATCATCACCACCATCCACCAGGAGAGTCGCATTGTCCACCTCCGAGCAGTTGGCCAACTCTGCTCCACCTTTTGTACAATTTATTCTTAACTGACTAGATTTACCACAGTTCCAACACATTACCTTCTTCTTCATGGAGTTACCTCTCTTCCACTTTTCAGTAACAAGTAAAGCTTTTTCAGATGAACTGTGATGCAAACCAGGTAGCAATTGTAGCTACGCAACCCACAAAAAGATTGACTCAACTCAAGAACGCCAAAAGAATCACGATTTATGGATCCAATTAAAATCAATTGAATCAAGCAACCAATACAATCAAATTGATATGTTGATCTCTTTATCACAATAAGATTTAATTCTCACCCAACTTTGAACAAAAAAAGAATAAATTCAATGAAGAATAAGTTGTTGAAAGCAAAATATCCTTACAATAATCTCTCAAAGTTGTGTTTGAATTGTCTGTAAATAATACAAAGAACAAGCATATATATAGGCAAAGAAATAAAAACCTAATTTAATTAGGAAACTAAATAAATAACATAATCTAATTAGGAATCTAATAAAGATAATCCCTTTTATAACAATAAGGGTGAAAATAAACTAGGAAACTAATTAATTGAAAAAGGAAATAAAATAAACAAAAATCATCATAAATTTTGATCAGATCCCCTGACAATGCCCACGCGATCGCATGGTAGAACAGGTCGCGATCGCGTGGAGACCTCTTTTTTCTCTACCAATATTTTACCCCTTCGTACAATCACCGGCTTCCTTATAAGCTTCTTCGATTTGGGCTCAAACTTCTTCTACCTTAATCAAGTTGATCCACTTGCCTTCCGGACTAGGGTCCAACACGAAACTTGCTTCTTTTCTTTCCGAGAACATGTTTTTGTCCATCGTTGCTTGAAGACTTGTATTTGGACTTTGGATCTTGTCATTTCCTCCTTCTTCAGGATGATGCGTCCTGAATCATAGCTTGGTTCATGATGTTTCAGTGCACCGCCTGGATCAAATAGAAAATTCTTGCCTCCATTACATAGGATCAACCAATAGTAGTCCAATACTTGGATTGCATGGATGAGTCGCAATATGAACTTCCTTAGCCATATTTGGTGTGGCTCAAACCTACAAGTATATTCAACCTGGAAGAAAGATTTAAGCAAAATAGGGTGTGGAATGTTAGTTTCACCAAGTAAAAAATATGGATCCTTATACTCATAATACAACACTATCACCTCCTCTTCACCTCCAACATTCTCTTCTAAATTTTTAGTTTCAACTTCTTCTACATTTTTACTCTCAACTACCTCTTCCACATTTTTATTTGCAACCACACCTTCATCCTCAATCACCTCTTCCACAATTTATTTTCTTGTTCATTCACCTCCTTACTACCCAATTCTTCATTGTCTACTTCAAATTTTGGAGTTTGATCAACTATTTCTAGTTTCAACTTCCCCTCCTTCTTCTCAACATCCCTATCCCAAAGTTCCTCTTGCAACCCCACTACAACTTTCCTCTCACTCTCCTTTTTTACCTTTCTCGAATCGTCTAGTGCTTCCTCGAGTGTCAACCCATATAGTGTGAATGTTTTCCCTCTCGTAAGAATCTTGTATATGTGCATACTCTTATAATATATTGCTTCCCTTATACGACTCCATGATTTTCCCAACAAAATATGACAAGACTTTAAAGGAACTACATCACAAAATACGTCATCAATATATTTTCCACGGGTGATAGTCACTAAGACTTGCTTGGTTACATGGAACTCCCCAAATTCCCTCATCCAAGTCACACAATAAGGTCTACTGTGCAGTATTAAAGATAATCCCAATTTTTCAACCATGGTGATATTAGCAAAATTAGTGAAGCACTCTCTATCAATTGTCAAACTGCACATTTTTTGACCCACATAACATCTAGTTTGGAACAACGAACACGGATCATAATCCATTCCTCCGGTAGAAATTCAAGAAAACTCAAGAATAGATAATCTAGACACTAATTAGAAAGAAGGAATTTATTTTCTTGTCGAAAAATAAATGGAAAAAAGAATTTTTCAAGAATGTCAAGAAATAAAGAAATCCAAGAAAGTGGTTCTTGAATTTTCGAATTTCGATTTTTTTTTTTTTTTTTTTGAATTTTCGGAATTTAATAAAGAAAATTAAAAAATAAATTATATTTTTAAATAAATCCAAAATTCGACTACGAGTGTGATGAAAAAATGGAACTGAATTCAGATAAGAATTTAAGAAAATAAACGTTTTTGAAATTTTGTTGGATTTTATATGGATCAAAAAAATGAAAAATTTTACTGGCACGAATAATAACAGGAAACAAAAAAACTCAAGAAAAGAAAGACTCAACAACAAGATATGGATAATTCGCATGTGGACTCTATGATAAATACATTTGATTTGTTTTGGAGCCTAAGCTCTGATACCAACTGATGCAAACCACGTAACAATTGTAGATAAGCAACCCACAAAAAGATTGATTAAACCCAAGAACGCCAAAAGAATCACGATTTATGAATCCAATTAAAATAAATTGAATCAATCAACCAATACAATCAAATTGATATATTGACCTCTTGATCACAATAAGATTTAATTCTTACCCAAGTTTGAACAAACAAGAATAAACTCGCAAGTTTGAATTTTATTCAATGAAGAATAAGTCGTTGAAAGCAAAATACCCTTACAATAATCTCTCAATTGTATTTGAATTGTCTGTAAATAATACAAAGAGCAAGCCCATATATAGACAAAGAAATAAAATCTTAATTTAATTAGGAAACTAAATAAATAACCTAATCTGATTGAAAAAATAATTCCTAATCTAATTAGGAATCTAATAAAGATAATCCATTTTATAAAATTAAGGGTGGAAATAAACAAATTAATTAAAAAAGGAAATAAAATAAACCAAAAATCCGCAAAAATTGCGATCAGATCCCTCAACAATTCCCACGCAATCGCATGGTAGAATAGGCCGCGATCATGTGGAGACCACCTTTTTTCTCTTCCAATATTTTACCTCCTCTGCCCGATTTTCGGCTTCCTTACACTGAGCGATCGCGCGCTTCTTCGATTTGGGCTCGAACTTTTTCTACCTTAATCAAGTTCATCCACTTGCCTTCTTGTAATGACCCGGGTCCCACTCAACGGGATGTCCCGACAGTTAGATGATGGCGTACTGTCCCCATTGTACCAACGCGAATCTTTTTAGCATGCTTTGTCCTCACTCGCACGCTCCCCGAGAAAACTTCCCAGGAGGTCACCCATCCCAGAATTTCTTTAAGCCAAGCACGCTTAACTGTGGAGTTTCTAACGATGGACTTCCGGAAAAAGAAGGTTCACCTTGTTGGCATGAGTACTACCTGTCATTTCTTTTAAACTTTCTTAATCGGGGTATTACAATCACACCCTGTTAGACTCGCGACGTCCTCGTCGCGCTTAACCCATCTAAGTATCTGTTTCCAGACATTGGGATTCTAGTGGTGGCTCCTGCCCTGTGGCATAGCACTTAGTTCCCAATTTCCAGTTGGCGGTAGGTTCTGATACCATTTGTAACTACCTGGAAATGAAATAAACCAAAAATCACGTAAAATTGGGATCAGATCCCTCGAAAATTCCCACGCAATCGCATGGTAGAACAGGTCGCGATCGTATGGAGACCTCCTTTTTTCTCTGCCAATATTTTACCCCCTCTACGCGATCGTCGGATTCCTTACACAGAGCAATCTCGCGCTTCTTCGATTTGGGCTCGAACGTTTTCTTCCTTAATCAAGTTGATCCACTTGCCTTCCTGTAAAGACCCGGGTCCCACTTAACAGGCTGTTCCGGCCATTAGATGAAGACGTACTGTCCCCATTGTACCAACGCGAATCTTTTCAGCATGCTTTTTCCTCACTTGCACACTCCCAGAGAAATTTTCCTGGAGGTCACCCATCCAAGAATTTCTCCAAGCCTAGCACGCTTAACTGTAGAGTTTCTAACGATGGACTTCCAGAAAAGAAGGTGTACCTTGTTGTCATGAGTACTACCTATCATTTCTTTTAAACTTTCTTAGTCGGAGTATTACAATCACCCTGTTAGACTCGAGACGTCCTCGTCGCACTCAACACATCTAAGGATCTGTTGCCAAGCATTGGGATTCTAGAGATGGCTCCTGCCCTATGGCATAACACTTAGTTCCCAATTTCCAGTTGGCGGTCGGCTCTGATACCATTTGTAACTACCCAGAAATGAAATAAGCCAAAAATTAGCGAAAATTGCGATCAGATCCCTCGACAATTCCCACGCAATCACATGGAAGAACAGGTCACGATCGCGTGGAGACCTCCTTTTTTTCTCTGCCAATATTTTACCCCCTCTACGCGATCGTCGGCTTCCTTACACTGAGCGATCGCGCGCTTCTTCGATTTGGGCTCGAACTTTTACTGCCTTAATCAAGTAGATCCACTTGCCTTCCTGTAACGACCCGGGTCCCACTTAACGGGCTGTTCCGTCCATTAGATGACGGCATACTGTCCCCATTGTACCAAAGCCAATTTTTTTAGCATGCTTTGTCCTCACTCGCACGCTCCCTGAGAAAACTTCCCAGGAGGTCACCCATCCCAAAATTTCTCAGAGCCAAGCACGCTTAACTGTGGAGTTTCTAATGATGGACTTCTAGAAAAGAAGGTGCACCTTGTTGGTAGGAGTACTACCTATCATTTCTTTTAAACTTTCTTAGTCGAGGTATTACAATCACACCCTGTTAGACTCATGACGTCCTCGTCGCGCTTAACCCATCTGAGGATCTGTTTCCAGGCATTGGGATTCTAGAGGTGGCCCTATGGCATAGCACTTAGTTCCCAATTTCCCGTTGGCGGTCGGCTCTGATACCATTTATAGCTACCGGGAAATAAAATAAACCAAAAATCAGCGAAAATTGCGATCGGATCCCTCGACAAATTTTACCCCCTCTGCGCGATCGTCGGCATCCTTACACTGAGCCATCATGCGCTTCTTCGATTTGGGCTCGAACTTTTTATGCCTTAATCAAGTAGATCCACCTGCCTTCCTGTAACGACCCGGGTTCCACTTAAAGGGTTGTTCCAGCCGTTAGATGACAGCGTACTGTTCCCATTGTACCAACGCAAATCTTTTCAGCATTCTTTGTCGTCACTCTCACGCTCCCCAACAAAGTTTCCAGGAGGTCACCCATCCCAGAATTTCTCCAAGCCAAGCACGCTTAACTGTTGAGTTTCTAATGATGGACTGCCGGAAAAGAAGGTGCACCTTGTTGGCATGAGTACTACCTATCATTTACTTTAAACTTTTCAGGGTATTACAATCACACCCTGTTAGACTCTCGACGTCCTCGTCGAGTTTAACCCATCTGAGGATCTGTTGCCAGGCATTGGGATTCTAGAGGTGGCTCCTGCCCTATTACATAGAACTTAGTTCCCAATTTTCAGTAGGCGGTCGGCTCTGATACCATTTATAACTACCCAGAAATCAAATAAGCCAAAAATCAAGGAAAATTGCGATCAGATCCCCCGACAATTCCCACGCAATCACATAGAAGAACAGGTCGCGATCGCGTGGAGACCTCCTTTTTTCTCTTCAATATTTTACCCCTTCCGCACGATCGTCGGGTTCCATACACAAAGCGATCGTGCGCTTCTTTGATTTGGGCTCCAACTTTTTCATCCTTAATCAAGTTGATCCACTTGCCTTCCTATAACGACCCGGGTCCCACTTAACGGGCTGTCCCGACCGTTAGATGACGGCGTACTGTCCCCATTGTACCAACGCGAATCTTTTTATCATTCTTTGTCCTCACTCGCACGCTCCCAGAGAAAACTTCCCAGGAGGTCACCCATCCAAGAATTTCTCCAAGCCAAATACGCTTAACTGTGGAGTTTCTAACGATAGACTTCCGGAAAATAAGGTGCATCTTGTTGGCATGAGTACTACTTGTCATTTATTTTAAACTTTCTTAGTCGAGGTATTACAATCACACCCTGTTAGACACGCGATATTCTCATTGCGCTTAACCTATTTGAGGATCTATTGCTAGGCATTGAGATTATAGAGGTGGCTCCTACCCCATGGCATAGTACTTACTTCCCAATTTCCAGTTGGTGGTCGGCTCTGATACCATTTGTAACTACCCGAAAATGAAATAAGCCAAAAATCAACGAAAATTGCGATCAGATCCCTTGACAATTCCCACGCAATCGCATGGAAGAACAGGTCGCGATCGCGTGGAGACCTACTTTTTTCTCTTCCAATATTTTACCCCCTCTGCGCAATCGTCGTCTTCCTTACACTGAGCGATCGCGCGCTTCATCGATTTGGGCTCGAACTTTTTTTGCCTTAATCAAGTTGATCCACTTGCCTTCTTGTAACGACCCGGTTCCCACTTAATGAGCTGTTCCGGCCGTTAGATGACGACACACTGTCCCCATTGTACCAACACAAATAATTTCAGCATATTTTGTCCTCACTCGCACGCTCCTAGAGAAAATTTCCTGGAAGTCACCCATCCCAGAATTTCTCCAAGCCAAGCAGGCTTAACTGTGGAGTTTCTAACGATGGACTTCCTGAAAAGAAGGTGCACCTTTTTGGCATGAGTACTACCTATCATTTACTTTAAACTTTCTTAGTCGGGGTATTACAATCACACCCTGTTATACTCGCAACCTCCTCATCGCCCTTAACCCATCTGAGGATCTGTTGCCCAGGCATTGGGATTCTAAAGGTGGCTCCTGTACTATGGCATAGCACTTAGTTCCCAATTTCTTGTTGGCGGTCGCCTTTGATACCATTTGTAACTACCCGGAAATAAATTAAACCAAAAATCGGCGAAAATTGTGATCAGATCCCCCGACAATTCCCATGCAATCGCGTGGTAGAACATGTCGCGATCGCGTGTTGAACTTTTTTCTCAGCCAATATTTTACACCCTCTGCTCGATCGTCAGCTTCCTTACACTGAGCGAACGCGCACTTCTTCGATTTGGGCTCGAACTTTTTCAGCCTTTATCAAGTTAATCCACTTGCCTTCCTGTAACGAACCTGGTCCCACTTAACGGGATGTCCCGACCGTTAAATAACGGTGTACTGTCCCCATTGTACCAACGCCAACCTTTTCAGCATGCTTTGTCCTCACTTGCACGTTCCGCGAGAAAACTTCCCAGTAGGTCACCCATCCAAGAATTTCTCCAAGTCAAGCACGCTTAACTGTGGAGTTTCTAACGATGGACTTCCAGAAAAGAAGGTGCATCTGGTTGGCATGAGTACTACCTATCATTTTACTTTAAACTTTCTTAGTCGGGGTATTACAATCACACCCTGTTAGACTCGCGACCTCCTCATCGCCCTTAACCCATCTGAGGATCTGTTGCCAAGCATTGGTATTCTAAAGGTGGCTCCTGCACTACGGCATAGCACTTATGTAACACCCCAATTTTAAATGCTTAAAACTAGACGTGTTAACTTCCATTCACATTTTATGCGGAAATAAATCGTTTAAACATTAAAATTTTCATTTATCTATTATAAAATTTTTATGAAAATTTCGGCAGAGTCTCCTCTACAAATTGGACATAGCCAACCTGTAGAGGGACATCAAAACCATTTTAAAGTACACACCTCAACTCATTCAATCCCAAACATTCAACATTCAACTCCAATTCTACATCAAACTCCCACGTCACCACACTATTTCAAATTCAATCCCCAAACTTCTCAATACAACATTTTATATCAATAAGCTATAATTAAGTGAAATAAGTGGTAATAGAACCAATATTAAAAATGCCATAACTCATTTAAACTAATTTCAACGGAAACAATTATCAAAATAAATGAATTAAGAAATAATTACTTAGAACTTAAATAAATTCTAATTAACTTTATTTTCAAGAATTGAAAGCAGGTATAGCCTGAGTCTGCCACCAAATGCTCTCATCGTCTCATCTAACTTTCATCACCTGAAATATTGGGGAGGGAATGGGATGAGCTAAAGCTCAATAAGCAAACTTCGTGCAAGTGATGCATACTTATGACATGAAAAGCTTTAAACTTTGAAATATGTATCCCCATTCACTTTAATCTTTTTAAACTTTCAAACAATTCAAACTATCACTTAACATTTCAAAACTTTCACTTAACATTTCCATCGTGAGCTCACTTGGTGTATCTTCTAGTCAATCAGATAACAGTATACAATTCTTATTTGGAACCAGATTAACATTCACATTTCCACCGCAAAGCGGCTCATTCATTTCATTCCACCGCAAAGCGGCTCATTCACTTCATTCCAAGTCCTTCCACTGCAAATTAAGTAAAATATGAAAAATAATAATAATCAGTTACATAATTTATAATGGTACCAATATAAAATTACGTGAAATTCAAAAATGCGCGTAAAACGAAAAAGTGGTATTACAATTCCTTACCCCCTAAAAGAAATTTCGTCCTCGAAATTAAAACTTACCAAAAAGTTGTGAATACTTGGCACGCATTTCGCCTTCGCATTCCCAAGTAGCTTCTTCTACTGAATGATTCCTCCAAAGAACCTTAACTAACGTAATCTTCTTTCTTCTAAGTTCCTTATTTACTTTCATTAGGATTTTCATAAGTGAATCCTCATAAGTCAGATCCTCACAAAGATCTAATGACTCATAACTGAAACTATGGGAGGAATCTGAAATATACTTCCTCAACATTGATGCATGAAAAACATTGTGCACACCCGATAGCGCTGGTGACAATGCAACCCGATAAGCTAGGTCACCCACCCCTGTCAAGAATTCCAAAGGGGCAGACAAAACATAGGCTTAACTTTTCTTTCTTCCCAAATCTCATAACTCTTTTCATAGGAGCTACCTTCAAAAAGATCATATCTCCTTCAACGAATTCCAAGGTTTCCTTCTTCTGTCCACATAGCTTTTCTTCTACTCTATACAACTTTCATTTGTTGACAAATCTTTTCAGCAACTACTGCTATCTATTGTACTATCTCTAGACCCAATAGTTTTCTTTCTCCTATCTCATCCCAAATGAACTGGTGATCTACACTTCTTCCTATATAGTGCCTCATACGTGACCGAATTTTGATAGTTATTGTTGTAGGAGATCATCAACCGACATTATCCCACTTATGAATCCATTCACTTTCTATATATATATATATATATATTGATCACATTCTTAAAACTAAAATCAAGAAGATTGACCAAAATAAGACTTTATAATCCAGAATTAGTGAAACTTGACATCCATAGAAAAATATACAGTAGAAATACTAAACTTTGACAGAATATTTCTGGAAAGATTTACAAACGAAATCCTTTCTAAACATGCTGACATTTCTTTTAAAATCGAAGGATCGGACTTAAATCCTGTAATCCATACTTATTTATTGTAATCAAGTATTCAGCATCATACACTCATCTTAAAACTAAAGCCAAGGTACTAACTTAAGAATCCATGTTTTCAAAATCATCATAACAATACTCTAACCAAGTATTTAATAAATAAATCATTGACCTATCACGAATGAATAAGACTTTTGAGATTCATATAAGATTCATCATCAAGTTTACTTAACCCAAAGATACAATTCCACGATAAGTAAAAGTTACACTAATGATCATTAGATTATTTTTTTTTTTTTTTAACCAATCCAAATTTATGTATATTCCATGGAGATGTCAATATGGATAATATATACTTTACTCACATCTAATGCACAACCAACAATGAGTAATCACAACTACATCACCAAAATTTTAAATAAATTCATCTATCTTATCATAAACAAATGAAGTTTCCCGACCATAGGTCATATTTAGCAATAAACAAACCATTGATCAAGATAAAATTAATTAGTTCAAACATATCATCACACTATTCTTCCATAGGACAATCATAACATTCATTAACTATCTATTCACCATAACTTGTGGTAATCCTGTGACACGCCACTTATCACCATACCATATGACCTCAACATTTAATCATATCAATCTCCTTAAGATCGTAGTATAATAACCATCATATATATCACATGAACATTTCGACATCGATAAATCACTAAAATCTTATATATACCAATCTCTTAATCTCAATAAATCTTAAATTTTACAATTCTTTACTCCCTCAGTTTCCTAGAAGTGTAGGCCATCACCTTGTCATATTGCATAAGAACACAACCGAGCCCTTTTAATGAAGCATCACTGTATATGACCAACCAACCATTCATTTCTTGTGGAATAGTTAAAATGGGCGTGATTGTCAATCGTGTTTTTAACTCCTCCAAACTCTGTTCACGATCCGAACTCTACTGAAAGTTTGTATCCTTTCTAGTCAACTTAGTCAACGGTGAGGAAATATTGGAAAATCTTTCCACAAATCTTCGATAGTAACTCGCTAACCCAGGGAAACTGCGGACATCCTTAACATTAGAGGGTGTTGGCCAACTTCAAACTGCCTCAATTTTACTTGATCAACCTAATACCTTCCGTTGATACAATATGTCCAAAGAAGGGCACCATATCTAGCCAAAACTCACACTTCTTAAACTTAGATGATAATTTCTCTTCTCTAAGCTTCTGAAGCACAATTCTCAAATGTCTTTCATGTTCTTCATCAGACCTCGAATAGATCAATAAGACTAATTTCATCTAGGTATTCTTTAAAGATCCAATGTATTAAGCGCATAAATGTCGCAAGAGTATTTGTTAACCCAAACAACACTATCAAGAACTCATAATGTCCATATCTAGTATGGAAATCTGTCTTTGGAAGGTCCTCTTCCTTGATCCTCGAATGATGGAAATCAGATTGCAACTCGATCTAAGAAAAATACCAAGCACCTTGAAACTGATCAAACAGATCCTTCATTCTTGGCAATGGATATTTAATTTTTATTGTCACTTGTTCAGTTCTCTACATTTTATGCAAAGTCTCATAAAACCATCTTTCTTCTTCATGTATAGCACAAGCCCATGGCAAAAAAACTAGGTCGAACAAAACCTTTGTCCATGAGACTCTATAGTTGCACTTTGAGCTCTTTTAAGTTACGAAGGAGCCATCCAATATTATACCTTGGATACTAGAGTTGCATACTTAATCGATGACGAATTCAATCTCTCTTTTAGGCGGTAAATCACAAAGATCTTCTGAGAACATCTTTAGTCATTCTCGAATAACTGAAATTTGTTCAAGAGAAGTATTCACCTTAGACACTTCAATTATTGTAACCAGGTAGGCCTAATAACTCTTATTCATCAATTGACGAGCCTTCATCACTGATAATATCGAAATAGAAAGTTTCACCTTTACTTCAACAAAGCGAAAAGGGTTTCATTTGAAGGTATAAATACCACCTTAACGTAGCCAGTGATTGAAACCTTATACCGTAATAATCATTCCATTCCTAGTATGATATCAAGTTTGTGGGTATTCGGTGTTATGAGATCTATCATCTACTCCTTCTCATTCACCATGATTGGGAAATTTCTCAACACATAACTTTAGTTCAACAATTCTTCAAATGGTGTTGACAATATAAACTTGGTCTCCAGTTACAGAGGTGGACGACTTAATTTTTCTATGAATGTGAGACTACCAAATTAGTGGGTAGTCCCGAAATCAAACATGATGAGTGTCTAACACTAGAGACTAGCAAAAAGCTAATTGGGGAGTGTGATTATTGTCCAATTTTACGTATTTTAAAAATATAAATAAATGAAAAAAATACAATTTTGGGATATAAATTTTGTCATTTAGAGTAAAATTTATTAAAGATTCAATTTTATTCGTTTAACTCTAAATTTACTTTAATTGCTAAAAATTTCATTTATTTGATTACAGGTATATTCTGGACAAGTTCAACCAAAAAAGAAATCCATAATTTAATGGACCGAAAAAGCCACTCCAACCCATATGCACTCAACAACCCAAAAACCCACCTTCCAACCTAACCTAGCCCCCTCACCCTATAAAAGGAAAAATGCCTAGCAGCAGGGTCTTCTCCATCTTCAGCCAGAAACCGCCATTCTCTCTCAACCTCAACAGCAGCAGCCCTTTTTCCACCTTAACCTCACGCCTCACCATCTGCCTCTTCTCTCAATTCTCTGTTTGTCATCCAGCAACAGCCGCAACATCTCTTCCTTCTTCCATAACTCAACAGCCTCAGCCATCTCTTTCTCCACCTTCAACCTTACTTCAGCCGCCAACCTACTCCAGCATCTTCTCCTCGGTCTACCTTCCCTCTCTCACGCAGCCCTCTTCCCCGGTCAGAACTCCCAGCAGCAGCCTCGCCCCTCACCTGTCAAACAGCTCTGTCTTTTTTCTTCCTACAGCGCCAGCCACCATCACCTCTACCTCACGTCTCTCTCTGTCTGCCCTCATCTCTGAAAACAAACCAGCAGTGCCCAGCCGCCAACCTTCCTTTCTGCTCTGTCTTCTCTCCCAGACACAACCAGCAGCTCTCTCTGTCCGCTCACTTCTCTCACACGCAGACAGCCACTTCTTTTCCTACAACCCAGCAGCCTGCTCTCCCTCACCAACTCTCTCACAGAACACACACTCAACAGCTGCAGCCTCACCTTCATTCCAGCAGTCGACTGAGGAGAGTTGCTAGTGGCATCTTGGGTGATTTGTTCTAGTTTTGCTTAGAATTTTATGTGTTTCAGTTATTTATTTTCATAAATTCGATTGTTGATGATTAGTTGAATTTAGATATATTTTTAGTTATTGAATTTTCATTTTCAAATTTGAATTTTGTTTTCTAGAATGGTTATTGCTTGTTTGAATCTTATTTTGATTAAGTCAATTATGTTCGGCTAAGTTATATTTGAGGAGAGTTATTCTCAGCTTCAATGGCTATATTTTAATTCTTTATAAATGAATTCTTGTTATGGATAAGGGTTACAAATTGTTTTAAGTTTTCAATTTATTTTACATGGACGAATGTTGTTGATGTGGTATGTATTGAATATGCACACAACATGCTCGACTAAATGCCATAAAAACAAATTGACTAATTTTCTTACTAATATGTTTAAATCTTATCGATCTCAAGAAATTCACACTAATCTTATTTGAAAAGCCCAATTGATAGCGAAAGAATAACTCCACTCAAATTTTCCTTTCATTGCAATTTAATTATATTATCTTTTTATTCATTTAAACACAATTGAAATCATAGTTTAAGTTTCGAATTTAGAAAATATTACGATACCAATAAAATCCCTAGGAAGAATGACCCTGGATTATAGCTAGGCTATAATTTGACCCCTTTATACTTGGAGGGTAGATTTTACATCGAGTCAAGTTTTTGGCGCTGTTGCCGGGGATTATTTTGGTGTTAATTGATTTTTGCTCAATTCTTTTTATTTTATTGTTATTTTTTTTCTTTCTCGAATACTATTCTTGATATTGTTCTTTGTTTATGTCCGTTTGGTTCCGAGATAATTCTAAGCGATTAGTAAGATCGGAACCTACTAACCAATTTTTAATTCTTGAAAATCAGCAGGTAGAAATGGCAAATAATGCAGATCCAAATGAGGCGCCAGTCGTTCGAAGTCTTAGAGATTATATTTTTCCAACAATGGCAAACACTCCATCATGCATTGTAGTTCCTGCAAATGCAGCGGTCTTCAACTTCAAACCGAGAATGATTGATCATCTACCACGCTTCCATGGGATGCCATCAGAGAGTCCATATCACCACATCCAGGAATTCGAAGGGGTTTGTTTTACTTTTCTTGAAAGAAATTGTACTGAGGAAGTCATTCGACTCAAGCTTTTCCCTTTTTCATTAAAGGATAAAGCTAAGTCATGGCTTAACTCTTTGAGGCCTAGTTCAATTACAAATTGGGCAAATATGCGGAAAGAGTTCATTAAAAAGTTTTTTCCACCACAAAGAACCACCGCTATTCAAAGACAAATCATGAATTTTTCTCAAAAGAATAATGAAAATTTTTACACTAGTTGGGAAAGATTCAAAGATTTGTTGTTATCTTGCCCCCATCATGGTTATGAAAAATGGATGTTAACAAAATTTTTTTATGAAGGGCTCAGACCAGTTATGAGACAATTTGTGCAAACCATGAGTAATGGTGATTTCTTTGCAAAAGACCCAAATGAAGTTTTTTCATTTTTTGATGATTTAGCTGAAAATGCCCAATCTTGGGATAACATTGATGAGTTTGATAGGGGTGTTGCAATAAAAACTGAATTTCCAAAAATTGCATCTGGAAATGGAATTCATTCACTTAGAGCAGATGATGACATAAATGCCCGATTGGCTGTCATCACTCGAAAACTTGAAAATTTGGAAACTCAAAAAGTGAATGAAGTCAATTCCTCTTCCACTATTTTAGAAAAATGTTCAATTTGTGATGATGCACAACATTTAACCTCTGATTGTCCTGCACTTCCCCAGCTAAAAGAGATGTATTTTGATCAATCTGTTGCTGTTAATATGATTTCCAAACCTTATTCTAATCCATATTCGAGTACTTATAATCCAGGTTGGAGAAATCATCCAAATTTCAGTTGGAGGAATGATCAAGGAGGAAACAATAATGTTGGCAACAATGCTGGACCCTCACAACCAACACCTTATATGCCACCGCAGAAGAGAAGTCTGGAAGACCAAATCCAACAATTCATGCAAAGTCAAGCTGCCATGAACAATCAAAACTCTCAGGCCATTAATGACATCCGATCTCAGCTTACAAAGCTGACTACTCAGGCAAGTGCACAAGAAAAAGGTAAGTTTCCAGCTCAACCAATGCCTAATCCTCAAACTCAATACAATGGGGTCGATGAATCCAATCTGAGACATGTGAAAGCAGTAACTACCTTGAGAAACGGTAAGCAAATCCAAGTTCCTGAACCTAAAGAGAACTTGGTGGGTAAGCAAGCTAAACCTTCTGTTGATGATACTGTATTAAAATCTCTATCTGATGTTCAGGAACCACCTAGGCCAATAGTAGGTGCACCCCCTGCCCCTTTTCCTCAAAGATTACAACCTGGTAATAAGACAAAAAATCAAACAGAAATTCATGAGATTTTTAAGCAAGTTAGGGTAAATATTCCTCTGTTAGATGCAATTCAACAAGTCCCTGCTTATGCTAAATTTCTTAAGGATTTGTGTACAGTAAAGAGGAAGTTAGATGTTAAGAATAAGGCCTTTTTAACTGAACAAGTGAGTTCTATCATACAATGTCAAACTCATCAAAAATTTAAAGATCCTGGTTCTCCAACCATTGCTTGTATGATAGGAACCACTCGTATTGGTCATGCATTGCTAGATTTAGGTTCGAGTGTGAATCTTTTGCCCTTTAGTGTGTATACACAATTTGGTCTAGGTGAACTTAAGCCTACCCCCATGATTTTACAATTAGCAGATAGATCTATTAAGATGCCTAGAGGGATAATTGAGGATGTTTTGGTTCAAGTCGATAAATTCTATTACCCAGTTGATTTTGTTGTTATTGATGTTCAAAATACACCTAAAACTTCTCCTCAAATCCCTGTTATTCTTGGTAGACCATTTCTTGCAACTTCAAATGCTTTAATAAATTGTAGGAGTGGTATTTTAAAGTTGACTTTTGGAAATATGTCTTTGGAGCTTAACATTTTCAATGCTTGTAGGCAACCAAAAGATTTTGATGAAGTGCAGGAAGTTAATATGTTGGAAGAGCTGCTAATGGAGCTAGAAGATCCTGATAAGCAACTTGAGCAGAATCTCGAATTGGACAGCATTCAAGATTCTTCAAAAAGTATAACAACAGCAGTTGTAAGATCTTGGTAGCCAAACATCGAGCCTCTAAATGTTAGCCAGACACCCATGCAAACATCAGCAGAGAAGATGCCAACTCTAGAGCTTAAACCTCTTCCATCGGAACTAAAGTATGCATTCTTGGGACCTAATGAATCATACCCTGTGGTAATCTCTTCTACTCTTACTTGTGATCAGGAAAATATGTTGCTGAAACTGTTGAATGATCATAGATCTGCAATAGGTTGGATTATAGCTGATATTAAGGGAATTAGTCCTTTAGTGTGCACCCATAGAATTTTTCTAGAAGAAAATGCTAATCCCTCTAGGGAATCTCAAAGAAGGCTAAATCCTAACATGAAAGAAGTTGTTAAAAATGAAGTTTTAAAATTACTTGATGCAGGTATTATTTATCCTATTGCAGACAGCAAGTGGGTAAGTCCTACTCAAGTAGTTCCTAAGAAAACTGGGGTTACCGTTGTTGAAAATGAACATGGGGAAATGATAACTAAAAGGGTACCTACTAGTTGGAGAATATGCATAGATTATAGGAAATTGAATTCCATGACCAGAAAAAACCACTTTCCTTTACCATTTTTAGATCAAGTGTTAGAAAGAGTTGCTGGACATTCATTCTATTGTTTCTTGGATGGTTTTTCAGGCTATCATCAAATTGAAATAGCATTAGAAGACCAAGAAAAAACTACTTTTACTTGCCCTTTTGGGACGTTTGCTTTTAAAAGAATGCCTTTTGGTCTTTGTAATGCCCCAGGAACATTTCAAAGATGCATGCTTAGCATATTCAGTGACATGATAGAAAACTTTTTGGAAGTTTTTATGGATGATTTCTCTGTGTATGATAATTCATTTGATGACTGCCTAACAAATTTGAAAGTTGTTTTATGCAGGTGTGAAGATAAGCAACTTCTCCTTAATTGGGAGAAATGTCATTTCATGGTAACACGATGAATTGTTTTAGGTCATATAATTTCTGCTAAAGGCATGGAAGTAGATAAGGCAAAAGTAGATTCAATTTCTAGGTTACCCATTCCTTCATCTGTAAAAGATGATCGATCATTTTTAGGCCATGCAGGTTTTTATGGGAGATTCATAAAAGATTTTAGTATCATAGCAAAACCTTTGACTACACTTTTAATGCATGATACAAAATTTGTTTGGACTAATGAGTGCACTGCAGCTTTTGAACATTTAAAAAAGGCACTCACCACTGCACCCATAGTTAGATCACCTGATTGGTCTCTACCTTTTGAATTAATGTGTGATGCAAGTGATATAGATGTAGGGGCAGTGCTTGGCCAGAGGAAAGGTAAGGAACCTTATGTAATCTACTATGCTAGCAGAACTTTGAATCAAACTCAATTAAATTATACAACTACTGAAAAAGAGCTGCTAGCTATAGTTTTTGCACTGGAAAAATTTAGAACTTATCTTATTGGGACTCTTGTTATCATCTTTACCAATCATTCTGCTCTTAAATATTTGTTCACAAAGAAAGATGCTAAACCTAGACTCATTCGATGGATTTTGTTACTGCAGGAATTTGACATCACAATTAAGGATAAAAAAGGGGTGGAAAATGTTGTCGCTGATCATTTATCCAGATTAAATTCTGAAAATTCAAAAGTTTCTCACCCTTTACATGATTCATTTCCTGATGAACAGTTATTTAGCTTGAACATTGTTCCATGGTTTGCTAACTTGGTTAATTATCTAGTGACAGGTCATATGCCCTCAAATTGGAGTGTCCAAGACAATATGAGGATGAAAGCTATTGCAAGGAACTTCTTCTATGATGATCCATACTTATTCAAATATTGTGCTAATCAGATCATTTGAAGATGTGTTCCTGATGACGAGGTACAACAAGTTCTTAATTTCTGTCATTCTCATGCTTGTGGAGGCCATTTCTCTTCGCAGAAAATAGCTGCTAAGGTACTTCAATGTGGTTTTTATTGGCCTAGTCTGTTTAAGGATGCTCATACATTTTGTAAAAATTGTGAAGCATGTCAGAAACTTGGTAGTCTTAGCCATAGGAATATGATGCCATTAGCTCCAATCCTTGTTCTTGAAATTTTTAATTGTTGGGGATTAGATTTCATGGGTCCTTTTCCCCCTTCTTTTGGATATTTATATATATTGGTTGCTGTTGATTATGTGTTAAAATGGGTAGAGGCTATTCCATGTAGAACAAATGACCATAAAGTTGTGTTAAAATTTTTGAAAGAACATATTTTTTCTAGGTTTGGTATGCCTAAGGCCATAATTAGCGATGGAGGAACACATTTTTGTAATAAACCTTTTGAAACTCTATTAAAGAAATATGGCATTAGGCATAAGATTTCCACCCCCTATCACCCTCAAACTAATGGTCAAACTGAATTAGCCAACCGGGAAATAAAAGGCATTTTGACAAAAACAGTGAATCCAAATAGAAAAGATTGGGCTATAAAATTGGATGATGCTTTATGGGCCTATAGGACTCCTTTTAAAACTGTTCTTGAAATGTCTCCTTATAGAATTGTATTTGGAAAACATTGTCATTTGCCGGTTGAAATCGAACATAAAGCTTATTGAGCAATCAAAACACTCAACTTTGACTTAGATCAAGCTGGTGAATTTAGGAAACTAAAATTGAATGAGTTAGATGAATTGCGTTTGGAAGCATATGAGAATGCAAAATTTTCAAAAGAGAAAATGAAAGTTTTTCAAGATAAGAAAATTTTTAGAAAATCATTTTTTCCTTCTCAAAAAGTATTGCTATATGACTCTAAACTTCATCTGTTCCCTGGTAAGTTGAGAACTAAATGGATTGGTCCTTACATTGTGCAAAATGTTTACCCTTATGGAGCAGTTGAAATCTTGGATCCAAAAACTGGTACTGTTTTTAAAGTTAATGGACAACATCTGAAACCATTTTTGGATAATTTTTCTGCTGATATAAACGAACTACCTCTGCTGGACCCTGCTTCCAGCGGCTGATTTTCTTGGAACTAACTTTTATTATTATGTATATATTTTCTTTTCTTTTTGCAGATTTTATTCTTTTCTTCATTTTTTTTTAGTTTTTCATTCTTGAATAATTGCTCATGTGCATAAGCCTCCTCTCAGGTACACTCTTCTCCTTTAGCTTGATTTAATTTTGAGTCGTGTTTATTATTCACCATTCATTTTTTCTTCTCTTTGAGTCATTGAGGACAATGTCTGATTTTAGTTGGGGGGAGAGTGACTCTAATGTACTTGTTTTGCATAAATTCTTTTGTAATAGTTGAGCATTAAAATTGAGTACATCTTGAGTCTTGAGTTATATCTTTGTTATTCTGTAAAGACCTCCCTCCTAAAAAAATTTTTATGCACGAATTTAAGCCTTGTGGTAAGATGGATAGTCAACACATACAACTAGAGCTCTCTCAAGTTTAATTAATTTTATTTGTTCATCATGAGAGTTGAGTGATTGGTGGTTTTCTTATATTGCCCTTGTTTGATATTGCTACTTCCATTGGGCATCATTACACGGATTGTTGATTGTTGGTGGTTTACACTTGAGAAACGATGAAGGTCAATGTCAAATAAAAATTTGATCCTTTGAAGCTAATATTATCATATTCTCTTCCCATCACAAATCCCTTCATATCCACAAAATTCCTTCATAGCCACAAAGCCCTTTCATCTATTTCACATTAAAAATGGCATTACATCCAGACATTGCTTCCATAAATACATAACCTTGTTTCTACTTTCAAGTATAAGTGAGGATGATTATTTTTGCTCCATATTTGAGAAACAAACGTTTAGTGCATGAAAAAGAAAGAAAAGTGGAGTTAGAAAGTACTTGACAGTCATTGAGACTAGAGGAGAATGTTGAAGAATTATTTGAGAAAATTTCAGTTTCAAAAAATAAAAAATAAATAAAATAAACACAAAAAAAGAAAGAAAGAAAGAAAAGGGAGAAAGTAAATGATGTGAAGAAGAAAGTAAGCTTGAAGTGTGATTAAAAGTGAAAATTATTATCCTTGCTTATATTTTGAAAGTTCTCGATTTCTACCCACTTCTTTTATTCCCTTATCCTATTCAAAAAAAAAAAAAAAAAATTGTTACCATTGCATCTTATACTTCCATTGGAATTTATTGTTCTACTATTATCATTGGAACATGTAAACCTTTTCTTTCACCACTCCTTATCAGTTCCCTTGATAACACCATCATAACCTTTACATTGACATTGACATTTTGATCTTAAGTAGGCTTGTGGTAAGAATGGTTGAGTCCCAATGGTTGTAAGTTTTTCATAAGGTCAATATTTGCATTTCTACCATCCACATATATATGGCCTTTCTTGAATGCTTGAGTGATCAATTTTCACACTCCATGAGTGACCCCATAACCAATCCAGAAACAAAATACACATACCCGTGAGTATATGGAGTTTATACTTGGCTTGAGTGAATACTTGACACTGTATGTGTTGGGGTTAGTGGTTTGATGGATCGGCTTAAAACACACACACACAAAATTTTGGGAAAGTTTTTATGGATTAATTTGGATATAATGCTTGATCTCTTGATTTTGCGAAGTTGCTATGCTCGACTATCTAAATTCATTCTCAATTGAAGTTTTTCATGGAGGTAGACATGTTTTTAATTCGCTTGAATTGCTAGAGACTAGCAAAAAGCTAGTTGGAGAGTGTGATTATTGTCCAATTTTACGTATTTTAAAGAAATAAATAAATGGAAAAAATACAATTTTGGGGTATAAATTTTGTCATTTAGAGTAAAATTTATTAAAGATTCAATTTTATTCGTTTAACTCTAAATTTACTTTAATTGCTAAAAATTTAATTTATTTGATTACAGGTATATTCTGGACAAGTTCAACCAAAAAAGAAATCCATAATTTAATGGACCGAAAAAGCCACTCCAACCCATATACACTCAACAGCCCAAAAACCCACCTTCCAACCTAACCTAGCCCCCTCACCCTACAAAAGGAAAAATGCCCAGCAGCAGGGTCTTCTCCATCTTCAGCCAGAAACCGCCATTCTCTCTCAACGTCAACAGCAGCAGCCCTTTTTCCACCTTAACCTCACGCCTCACCATCTGCCTCTTCTCTCAATTCTCTGTTTGTCATCCAGCAACAGCCGCAACATCTCTTCCTTCTTCCATAACTCAACAGCCTCAGCCATCTCTTTCTCCACCTTCAACCTTACTTCAGCCGCCAACCTACTCCAGCATCTTCTCCTCGGTCTACCTTCCCTCTCTCACGCAGCCCTCTTCCCCGGTCAGAACTCCCAGCAGCAGCCTCGCCCCTCACCTGTCACGCAGCTCTATCTTTTTTCTTCCTACAGCGCCAGCCACCATCACCTCTACCTCACGTCTCTCTTTGTCTGCCCTCATCTCTGAAAAAAAACCAGCAGTGCCCAGCCGCCAACCTTCCTTTCTGCTCTGTCTTCTCTCCCAGACACAACCAGCAGCTCTCTTTGTCGGCTCACTTCTCTCACACGCAGACAGCCACTTCTCTTCCTACAACCCAGCAGCCTGCTCTCCCTCACCAACTCTCTCACAGAACACACACTCAGCAGCTGCAGCCTCACCTTCATTCCAGCAGTCGACTGAGGAGAGTTGCTAGTTTCATCTTGGATGATTTGTTCTAGTTTTGCTTAGAATTTTATGTGTTTCAGTTATTTATTTTCATAAATTCGATTGTTGATGATTAGTTGAATTTAGATATATTTTTAGTTATTGAATTTTCATTTTCAAATTTGAATTTTGTTTTCTAGAATGGTTATTGCTTGTTTGAATCTTATTTTGATTAAGTCAATTATGTTCGGCTAAGTTATATTTGAGGGGAGTGATGCGTGTCGTAATGCACCAAAATAATAATTAAATTCCTTGTTCACTATTACTAAGAATATAGCAGTGGAAGCAAGGGTCGATCCCACGAGGAACGGAAACTAATTTAATGCCATGTCAATTAGAATTATAAGGGGGGGTTTTGAGTTGAAAATTGCAATTAATCTAAATGATCAAGTAAAGATGTAAAATAGCTGGAATAAAAATCAATTAATAAGAAATCCTAGTTCTCAGGTTCGGTTGTGCCCTATCATAATATTGTCATTCCCCAAGCAACGCATGTACTATTTCCTTTGTTTTATTTATCACCCGGAATAATCAAAAAGCTCTAATTAATCCAATTCTTCCTTAATAATAATCAATTAGAATTAGTTCTCCAATCAATTTAGAGTGAATGAACAACCTAGAATAAGCTCCCTAGATTTAATTCATTAACTATGTGAAAACAAGAAGAATTAGGTGAACTAAATTATCAATTTCATATGCTCGAATTGATTAATCTAGATTGGATTTTCATATGGAAATATAAAATTACCAATTGCTACTATGATTTGGATAACAAGACAAATACGAATCCAATTACCCAAATTAGCAAACATCAACACAATAATTAAAAGACAAGGCCTTAATCAATTAATAAATTGTCTTGACGAAATTAATGTTCATGAGAAATCCAATAAATAAAATATAAAAACAAGAACTACGTTACGAGTTTGAGGAATGAATAATAAAATAATATGAACACAACTTCCCCCTTGAACTAGGTTGAGAAGACTAGCCACGCATTGCCATGAAGAATTCCCCAAAAATATTGTCTTGATTCACCTTGATTTTGCCTCGGATTTCTTCTTTTCAAACCTTGATATTGGTGGCTCTTAAAAATAATTCTCTTCCCTCTCTTTGGTACTGAATTGCTCCTTTTATAGAGCCCAAATTCGTGCCCTAGCTTAGCCAAAAAGAAATACCAAAGATAGAGTTTAAGTTGAAAAAGGAAACAATTTCCTTTTTTTTTGGGGCTTAAGTTACGGCCGTAATATAAAGAGTTACGGCCGTAACTCACTTTCTGTTTATTTTCTACGCAATTGATTCACTTCTTACGGTCGTGACTGTGCATTCAATACGGCCGTGACATCCTTGTTACGGCCGTGAGAAATTTCCAATACGGCCGTAACTTGGTTTCTGCAGATTTTCGTATTTTTGTTCAATCAACTGCTTACGGCCGTGACTTTCATCTTGCGGTCGTAACTTATTTACATGCCAAGTCCTCGAACTTCCTTTTTACGTGCTTTTTGGTCCTTTTTCCTTCTTTTCTTGTCATTTGCGATCCTAAACAATATAAAACATAAAATGCATTAAGCAATACTTAATTAGGATCAAACTAACAGTAATTCGAGGCAACAAGTAAAGAAATAAAGTGCTAGTAAAGCACTTATCAAATCCCCCCACACTTGAACCATTGTTCGTCCTCGAATAATGATAGAAAAGAACTAAAGCACGACTCGAATGAACATGTTAGACTTTTAAATTTGGAAAGTCAAGGTCACAACCCACTTCTTTTTAGCACGAAAATCAAATTGCATAATCGGAGTGTGTTAGTGTGTGTAAGAGATGCATCACCCAATATTCTCCGAACAAAAATGAAAATTTATACCCCAATGTGGATTATATCCTTTCACCTCTCGTGAGTTCTCTCTGAATTTATCAATTCCCCATAAAAATGTAAGTTTTGACTAATTCAAGTAAATGTCAACAGATTAGTGCGGTTTATCTCATGGTAAAAATTTAGTCAATACACAGTTTCAGATCAAAAGGGCACAAAATATAGACCAAGCAATTCAAACCACTCATAAGTACATGTAATGGGAGCCAACACTCTCACCGGATATCTCTCTTCGCACAAAGTGTATATAAAGGTGAAAATTTTACGCTCAACTCACTGCATGAAAAACTTGTTACCACAGATTGCTCAAATGTCAAAACCGGAGCCAACAATAACACAAGTGCAAGGCAAAGGTCTTTGTTGGGTTGTAGCGGGACTTCGGGTCAGGTGGGATAAAAGGGAAACATTTAGGCTGAATCGAGAAGGAGTTTCACAAGCCGAATCGGTTCAATTATAACATTCCTTCTTTCTTCTTCAACATGAAAATAATCTTCCTGCTATCCAACTGATTTAACACTAGACTTCTATTTGTGCAGCTTGAGTGTTTATTTTCAATACTAGCAAATGTTCATGACCTCGTAATTTGAGAACTGGCCTGAACTTCTCTCTCTTTTTTTTTTTCAAACATATACTGCAATTTTTCTCTTTTGGTCAAATCACCCCCACAATCCCCAATGACACAAGATCGAATTTCCACTTTGAAACTTAATCCACCTCAAACTTCTCAACCAACACAAGCTTGTGAATCCGTTCTCTATAGGTTCAAGAAAAAGGATAACATGAAAGAATGAGTGTCCGTGGCTTGTAGTGTGGTATTAATATTTCAAAGAAAGGCTAAGGCTCAAAGGGTCTTCTATTGGTAAATGTACAATGGTAGGCTTATTTAGAAGGCCAAATTTGGTTCATCCTATTGCCTTTACTATATTTTGCACTCGAGCCAAGAAGCTACTACGGCATGTACACAAAGGCACATCCAAGAACAAATCAACCATGCAGGACTGTGACGACCCGAATTCTCGACCATTCGAGTGCCACTAAAAGTGACTCATATCATATTATCTAGACTTAAATAGTAATGTAAAATTATTCAAAAGAATAATTAGAATCCCATAATTTAATTTGTGAATAAAAATAGAACATAATTTTCTTACATAAAGTTCAACATAATTATCTCATCAATCTTAACCACTTTTGCCACTTCCATGTTGACCGCCTCGAACCTTCAATTATCTGAAAATGGTAAATATCGTGGAGTGAGATTTATAAAATCCCAGTAAGTATACCAAGCATAATTTTCTTTTGAAAGCATATGGATCATTTTCATCATAACATAGGATAGGATCGAAATCCCCATAAACATAGAGAGACACAAGAATTTTACCGAACTTAGATGACAAGAATTCTTATGTGTAGCGCTACTAAACTCCGGTCCCCTTAACATAATCATAAACATATCATATGGGACCAATAGAAATCTTGTGAGATTGATTTCATAGCAATGATCCAAACATTTTCGTAAAAACATAAGGTATATCTAATTTTCATAAAAACATACTTACTTTTCTTAAAAATATAAGGTATTTTACTTTTCATAAAAACATACTTACTTTTCTTAAAACATAAGGTGTATTTACCTTTCATAAAAACATACTTACTTTTCATAAAAACATAAGGTAATACCTTTCATAAAAACATACTTACTTTTCATAAAAACTTAAAGTATATTTACATTTCATAACAACATACTTAATTTTCATAAAAACATAAGATATATTTACTTTTCATAAAAACATACTTACTTTTCTTAAAAACATAAGATATACTTACCTTTTAAAAGATTAAAATGAAGTGTAGTAGTAAATGGACCAAAACTTTCTTGACCACCTTGAATTTCTCTTACTTGTGGATTTTGTCAAGAGGTTGGAAATAAGTGTATATGTGTAGAGTTGTGTGTAAAAGAGATGGGTTTAAATAGATGTATAAAGTTGGCATATTGTAAACATAATCATTCAATTCTATTAATTTTAACACATCATTTTCTTAAAGTAAAGCACCATTCATATACTTTTCCATATTTATACAAATAATATGCTCTTCATGATTATATATAATGGAGTCTATCAATCATTCATATACTTTTCCATATTTATACAATTATTATGCTCTTCATGATTATATATAATGGAGTATATAAATCATTCATATACTTTTCCATATTTATACAAATATTATGCTCTTCATGATTACATATAATGGAGTCTTATCAATCATTCATATACTTTTCCATATTTATACAATTATTATGCTCTTCATGATTATATATAATGGAGTATATAATTCATTCATATACTTTTCCATATTTATACAAATATTATGCTCTTCATGATTACATATAATGGAGTCTATCAACCATTCATATACTTTTCCATATTTATACAATTATTATGCTCTTCATGATTATATATAATGGAGTTTATAAATCATTCATATACTTTTCCATATTTATACAAATATTATGCTCTTCATGATTACATATAATGGAACCTCTCATGCTTGCATATATTTTCTTAATTTCAATAATAAAAATAATTTTTGTATAAATAAATATTGGGATAACATTGAATTAAGTACTTGGACTTAATATACTTTAAATCAAGAGAATGGAGATATTTTTAGAAATTCGGAATTTAATTTAAAATCGAACGATCTCGATTATTTCTTGACTTGGCTATACGAATACGTCACGGCGTTACTTAATAAAAATGGGTGAAATAGTAGCGACACTATTTTCTATTAAAAATAATTATTAATCGCGTAAAAATTCTTGGTCGCTACAAGGACACACATTAAAAAAAATAAGAGCTTTATAATAAGAGTAAAAGTAGCTCATAGGCTCAAAAGCTCACAAATTATGGTTCATATGTGTGTCTCCCATCCAATTATGAGTTTTGGTCATTGCTCGGTCTTAGGGTCGAATTGAAAAACGCAAAAAATCTAGTGGCCAAAGGGGTGAATCTCTTTACTCGGGGTAATTATTAGTCAATCAAATTTGGGTTTGAATGTACTAGGTTGCAGAGATATGGCATTTTGTCCCCATTTTCAAACCTATTCGGAAAGTATTGGAAAATTCATCTCTACGTGCTCAATTCATGTCTAATTATGCAATTATATTTCAAAAAAATGAACCAAAAGTGGGGTCGCTTCCTATCAGAGATTAAAATGGATGCTGACTCAAACTGAAATTTAACGTTTCGACTACAGAAAGTAGATAAAGACATTAAGCTTACAATCAATTCAATTCCCCCCCACACTTAAACAAAACAATGTCCTCATTGAAAAATAAAGCTAAATAATAAAAGGGAAGTTATGCGCGAGGGGACCGTTTTAAAATTTTGAAAAAGGGTAGACTTACGGCCGTGAAGGTATGACTTACGGCCGTAAGTCACAGTCTGAAAAAAATTGCCAAGAAACAATTACCGCCGTAAAAATGTAATTACGGCCGTAATAAGGCCTCTGTATAAAAACTGGAATTGAGTTACGGCCGTAAAAATGTTAACTTACGGCCGTAAAAATGTTAACTTACGGCCGTAACAAGGCTACTGAATTTTTTTTATTTTTTATTTTTTATTTTTCAAATGAAATGACTAAATAAACTAAAATTAACCAAAAAGTAAAATACGAAAATAAAAAGTTGAGGAGATAAAGAAACTCCCCTCTCGGGTTGCCTCCCGAGCAGCGCCTTTGTTTACTGTCGTTGGCTCGACTTGTTGTTTCCTCCTTCAACCGGGATTAGGTGGATTCCCAAAACTCAATTTTTTCTTCATGCTCTTCATTAAGATCTGCAAAATAGGAGGTAGAGATTTTTCATCAGAAATTGGTAATGAGATGGATGAGATTTTACCTGATTTCAGAGACTTTGGACAGTCCTTTCCACCAATATCGAGAACTTCCTGTACTAAAGAGTCATTAACATTAACAGAATAAACAGGATCATCACCAAAATTCTTCACGGAATCATAAATATTGAATTGAATAATTTCATTATCAAATTTCATGGAAAGTGTGCCACTACTAACATCTATCTTAGTCTTAGATGTCTTTAGGAATGGTCTCCCTAACAAAATAGGAGTGGAGTTGGGGGAGTGGTCATCATTCATGTCCAATACATAAAAATCTGCAGGAAATACTAGGTTCCCTACTTGCACTAAAACATCTTCAACTACCCCATCCGGATAAGCATTTGAACGGTCGGCTAGTTGAACAATCACATTTGTTTCAGTCATATTAGCAAGTTTTAATGCATTGTAGGTAGACCTAGGCATTACATTTATAGATGCACCTAAATCTATTAATGCACGATCCAGCTTAGTGTTACCTATTTGGCATGGTATAGTGAACATACCCGGATCCTTGCATTTTGGGGGCAGTTTCCTTTGGAAGAGTGCTGACACATTTTCCCCCATTCTTACCATTTCATTTCCCATCAACTTCTGTTTGTTGGTGCACAGCTCCTTTAAGAACTTCGCGTATCGGGGCACTTGCTTGATTGCATCCAACAGTGGAATGTTCATTTCCACTTTCCTGAACATTTCCAGAATTTCCTTCTCCTTGCTTTCCTTAGTCGCCTTCGCTAACCTGCTCAGAAAAGGCGGTGGAGTTAGTTTCGCATTCACAATAGGTTCGGTTTTTACCTGAGAGTTTTGTGGAATGCTGTTTTTCTTTTCGATTTTTTCTTCAACCTCCTCCTCTTCACTCGCGGTTGGCTTTGATCGTGGCGCCTCAATTTCTTTTCCAATTCGAAGAGTAATTGCACTTACATTCCTCGGATTCACCTCGGGTTGAGATGGCAGTTTTTCTCCTGTTTGTGCCTCCAGTCTGTTGATAGCTGTGGCCATTTGACTCATTTGATTTTCCAGGTTTTGAATGCTGGATTTGGCATCCTGTTGAAATTGTAGAGTGTTAGTGGCCAAAGTTTTCATCATTTCTTCGAGAGACATACCTGATGATTGTGGTTTTTGCTGATATTGTCCATGTGGATGGAAATTTCCTTGTTGTTGAAAATTCCCTTGAGGCTTGTTGGAGATGAAACCTGGAGGTTTGTTATTCCCATAGCTCAAGTTCGGGTGGTCCCTCCAGCCAGGATTGTAGGTATTGGAGTACGGGTTGTATTGCTGTTTTTGAAATGGAAACCCTTCTGCAGCCTTTACCTGTTCGCCATTCTCCTCTTGCAATACCGGGCAAGCATCAGTTTGATGTCCGAAGTTCGCACATATCCCGCATGCCTTGACTTGTTGTGCACTTCCTACAGCAAGTTGTTTAACGAGATTTGTTAGTTCAAACAGTTGACTTTCTATATTGGAACTACTTACCTCGTTCACGCGGCGAACTTGCATGTCTCGGGTTGGGTTAAATTGCTGAGTGTTTTCAGCCATGTTGGAAATCAAAGCCTGAGCCTGTTCTGGTGTTTTGTCCATTAAGGCACCTCCACTTGCGGCATCTATCATACTTCTATCCATTGGTAGCAGTCCTTCGTAGAAATATTGCACTAGTAGTTGTTCGCTGATTTGATGATGGGGGCAGCTCGAGATGAGCTTCTTGAAGCGCTCCCAATATTCATACAGCGATTCACCATTGTTTTGACGAACCCCGCAAATTTCCTTCCGGATTGTTCCAGCCCGAGAAGCAGGAAAATATTTTTCCAAAAATAGCCTCTTCATGTCATTCCAGGTGGTGACTGATCCGGATGGTAAACAGTATAGCCAATCAGTGGCGGCATCCTTTAACGAGAATGGAAAGGCCCTCATTTTAATTTGTTCCTCGGTAATACCAGTGGGTCTCATACTGTCACAAACCACGTGGAATTCCTTGAGATGCCTATAAGGGTCTTCACCAGCATGTCCCCGAAAAGTAGGTAGAAGGTGGATCAACCCGGATTTTAGCTCAAAGGTTCGTCCTTCCTCCACCGCCGGAAATGTGACGCACAATGGTTGTTGAACGACATCCGGAGTGGCTAGCTGCTCAAGATCAAAAAGTTCACAATTAGTTGACCGAGTTTTAAGCATATAAGCAAAGGAGCACAAAAATAATTTTTTTTTTTTTTTTTTTTTTTTGAAAAATTATATAAATAAAATAGAAAATAAAATAAATGCAGAAAAATAAAATTCTAATTGATTAAACACTAAATTGGTTAACCGTTCCCCGGCAACGGCGCCAAAAATTTGATGCGTGTCGTAATGCACCAAAATAATAATTAAATTCCTTGTTCACTATTACTAAGAATATAGCAGTGGAAGCAAGGGTCGATCCCACGAGGAACGGGAACTAATTTAATGTCATGTCAATTAGAATTATAAGGGGGGGTTTTGAGTTGAAAATTGCAATTAATCTAAATGATCAAGTAAAGATGTAAAATAGCTGGAATAAAAATCAATTAATAAGAAATCCTAGTTCTCAGGTTCGGTTGTGCCCTATCATAATATTGTCATTCCCCAAGCAACGCATGTACTATTTCCTTTGTTTTATTTATCACCCGGAATAATCAAAAAGCTCTAATTAATCCAATTCTTCCTTAATAATAATCAATTAGAATTAGTTCTCCAATCAATTTAGAGTGAATGAACAACCTAGAATAAGCTCCCTAGATTTAATTCATTAACTATGTGAAAACAAGAAGAATTAGGTGAACTAAATTATCAATTTCATATGCTCGAATTGATTAATCTAGATTGGATTTTCATATGGAAATATAAAATTACCAATTGCTACTATGATTTGGATAACAAGACAAATACGAATCCAATTACCCAAATTAGCAAACATCAACACAATAATTAAAAGACAAGGCCTTAATCAATTAATAAATTGTCTTGACGAAATTAATGTTCATGAGAAATCCAATAAATAAAATATAAAAACAAGAACTACGTTACGAGTTTGAGGAATGAATAATAAAATAATATGAACACAACTTCCCCCTTGAACTAGGTTGAGAAGACTAGCCACGCATTGCCATGAAGAATTCCCCAAAAATATTGTCTTGATTCACCTTGATTTTGCCTCGGATTTCTTCTTTTCAAACCTTGATATTGGTGGCTCTTAAAAATAATTCTCTTCCCTCTCTTTGGTACTGAATTGCTCCTTTTATAGAGCCCAAATTCGTGCCCTAGCTTAGCCAAAAAGAAATACCAAAGATAGAGTTTAAGTTGAAAAAGGAAACAATTTCCTTTTTTTTTCGGGCTTAAGTTACGGCCGTAATATAAAGAGTTACGGCCGTAACTCACTTTCTGTTTATTTTCTACGCAATTGATTCACTTCTTACGGCCGTGACTTTGCATTCAATACGGCCGTGACATCCTTGTTACGGCCGTGAGAAATTTCCAATACGGCCGTAACTTGGTTTCTGCAGATTTTCGTATTTTTGTTCAATCAACTGCTTACGGCCGTGACTTTCATCTTGCGGCCTTAACTTATTTACATGCCAAGTCCTCGAACTTCCTTTTTACGTACTTTTTGGTCCTTTTTCCTTCTTTTCTTGTCATTTGCGATCCTAAACAATATAAAACATAAAATGCATTAAGCAATACTTAATTAGGATCAAACTAACAGTAATTCGAGGCAACAAGTAAAGAAATAAAGTGCTAGTAAAGCACTTATCAGGGAGTTATTCTCAGCTTCAATGGCTATATTTTAATTCTTTATAAATGAATTCTTGTTATGGATAAGGGTTACAAATTGTTTTAAGTTTTCAATTTATTTTACATGGACGAATGTTGTTGATGTGGTATGTATTGAATATGCACACAACATGCTCGACTAAATGCCATAAAAACAAATTGACTAATTTTCTTACTAATATGTTTAAATCTTATCGATCTCAAGAAATTCACACTAATCTTATTTGAAAAGCCCAATTGATAGCGAAAGAATAACTCCACTCAAATTTTCCTTTCATTGCAATTTAATTATATTATCTTTTTATTCATTTAAACACAATTGAAATCATAGTTTAAGTTTCGAATTTAGCAAATATTACGATACCAATAAAATCCCTAGGAAGAATGACCCTGGATTATAGCTAGGCTATAATTTGACCCCTTTATACTTGGAGGGTAGATTTTACATCGAGTCACAATTCCCATGCAATCGCGTGGAAGAACAGGTCGCGATCGCGTGGTTACCTTTTTCCTCTGCCAATATTTTACACCCTCTGCGCGATCGTCAGCTTCTTTACGCTGAGCGATCGTGCATTTCTTCGATTTTGGATTGAACTTTTTTTGCCTTAATCAAGTTGATCCACTTGCGTTCCTATAACGACCCGGGTCCCACTTAACGGGATGTTCCGACCGTTAGATGACGGCATACTGTCCCCATTGTACCAACGTGAATCTTTTCAGCATGTTTTGTCCTCACTCGCACGCTCCCCGTGAAAACTTCCCAGGAGGTCACCAACCCTAGAATTTCTCCAAGCCAAGCACGCTTAACTGTGGAGTTTCTAACGATAGACTTCCGAAAAAGAAGGCGCACCTTGTTTCCATGAGTACTACCTATCATTTACTTTAAACTTTCTAAGTCGGGGTATTACAATCACACCCAATTAGACTCCCGACGACCTCATCGCGCTTAACCCATCCGAGAATCTGTTGCCAGGCATTGGAATTCTAGAGGTGGCTCCTGCCCTATGGCATAGCACTTAGTTCCCAATTTCCCGTTGGCGGTCGGATCTGATACCATTTGTGACTAGCCGAAAACAAAATAAACCAAAAATTAGCGAAAAAAAATTGCGATCAGATCGCTCGACAATTCCCATGCAATCTCATGGTAGAACAGTCTCGATCGCGTGGTGACCTTTTTCTCTGCCAATATTTTACCCCCTCTGCGCGATCGTCAGCTTCCTTACTCTGAGCGATCGTGCACTACTTCGATTTGGGCCCGAAGTTTTTCTGCCTTCATCAAGTTGATCCATTTGCCTTCCTGTAACGACCCGGGACCCAATTAACGGGTTGTCCCGACCGTTAGATGACGGCATACTGTCCCCATTGTACCAACATGAATCTTTTCAGCATGTTTTGTCCTCACTCGCACGCTCCCCGTGAAAACTTCCCAGGAGGTCACCCATCCCAGAATTTCTCCAAGTCAATCACGCTTAACTGTGGAGTTTGTAACGATGGACTTCCGGAAAAGAAGGTGCACCTTGTTGGCATGAGTACTACCTATCATTTACTTTAAACTTTCTTAGTCGGGGTATTACAATCACACCCAGTTAGACTCGTGAAGTCCTCGTCGCGCTTAACCCATTCGAGGATCTGTTGCCAGGCATTGGGATTCTAAAGGTGGCTCCTGCCCTATGGCACAGCACTTAGTTCCCAATTTCCCATTGGCGTTCAGTTCTGATACCATTTGTAACTTCCTAGAAATAAGATAAACAAAAAATTAGCGAAAATTGCGATCATATCCCTCGACAATTCCCACGCAATTGCATGGTAGAATAGGTCGCGATCTCGTGGAGACATCCTTTTTTCTCTTCCAATATTTTACCCCCTCTGCGCAATCGTCAGCTTCCTTGCACTGAGCGATCACGCACTTCTTTGATTTGGGCTCGAACTTTTTCTGCCTTAAACAAGTTGATCCACTTGCCTTCCTGTAACGAACCGGGTCCCACTTAACGGGCTGTCCCGGCTGTTAGATGACAGCGTATTGTCCCCATTATACCAAAGCCAACCTTTTCAGCATGCTTTGTCCTCACTTGCGCGCTCCGCGAGAAAACTTCCCAGTAGGTCACCCATCCCAGAATTTCTCCAAGCCAAGCACGCTTAACTATAGAGTTTCTAACGATGGACTTCCAGAAAAGAAGGTACATCTTGTTGGCATGAGTACTACCTATCATTTACTTTAAACTTTCTTAGTCGGGGTATTACAATAACTCCCTGTTAGACTCGCGACCTCCTCGTCGCCCTTAACCCATCTGAGGATCTGTTGCCAGGCATTGGGATTCTAAAGGTGGCTCCTGCCCTATGGTATAGCACTTAGTTCCCAATTTTCCGGTAGGCGGTCGCCTCTGATACCATTTGTAACTACCCGGAAATAAAATGAACCAAAAATTAGCGAAAATTGCGATCAGATCCATCGACAATTCCCATGCAATCGGGTGGTAGAACAGGTCACGATCGAGTGTTGACCTTTTTTCTCTGCCATTATTTTACCCCCTCTACGCGATCGTCAGCTTCCTTACACTGAGCGATCACGCACGTCTTCGATTTGGGATCGAATTTTTCTGCCTTAATCAACTTGATCCACTTGCCTTCCTTTAACGAACCGGGTCCCACTTAACGGGCTGTCCCGGCAGTTAGATGACGGCGTACTCTCCCCATTGTACCAACGCCAACCTTTTCAGAATGCTTTGTCCTCATTTGCGCGCTCCGCGAGAAAACTTCCAGTAGGTCACCCATCCCAAAATTTCTCCAAGCCAAGCACGCTTAACTGTGGAGTTTCTAACGATGGACTTCCAGAAAAGAAGGTGCGTCTTTTTGGCATGAGTACTACCTATCATTTACTTTAAACTTTCTTAGTCGGGGTATTACAATCACACCCTGTTAGACTCGCGACGTCCTCGTCGCGCTTAACCAATCTGAGGATCTGTTGCCTGGCATTGGGATTCTAGAGATGGCTCCTGTCCTATGGCATAGCACTTAGTTCCCAATTTCCCATTGGCGATCGGATCTGATACCATTTGTGACTACCCGAAAATAAAATAAACCAAAAATAGGCGAAAAATTGCGATAAGATTGCTCAACAATTCCCATGCAATCGCGTGGTGACCTTTTTCTCTGCCAATATTTTACCCCTTCTGCGCGATCGTCAGCTTCATTACTCTGAGCGATCGCGCATTTCTTCAATTTGGGCTTGAACTTTTTCTGCCTTAATCAAGTTGATCCATTTGCCTTCCTGTAACGACCCGGGACCCACTTAACGGGATGTCCCGACCGTTAGATGACGACATACTGTCCCCATTGTACCAACGTGAATCTTTTCAGCATGCTTTGTCCTCAGTCGCAAGCTCCCCATGAAAACTTCCCAGGAGGTCACCCATCCCAGAATTTCTCCAAGTCAATCACACTTAACTGTGGAGTTTCTAACGATGGACTTCCGAAAAAGAAGGTGAACCTTGTTGGCATGAGTATTACCTATCATTTACTTTAAACTTTCTTAGTCGGGGTATTACAATCACACCCAGTTAGACTCGTGAAGTCCTCGTCGCGCTTAACCCATCCGAGGATCTGTTGCCAGGCATTGGGATTCTAAAGGTGGCTCCTGCCCTATGGCACAGCACTTAGTTCCCAATTTCCCATTGGCGTTCAGTTCTGATACCATTTGTAACTTCCTAGAAATAAGATAAAAAAAAAATTAGCGAAAATTGCGATCATATCCCTCGACAATTCCCACGCAATTGCATGGTAGAATAGGTCGCGATCTCGTGGAGACATCCTTTTTTCTCTTCCAATATTTTACCCCCTCTGCGCAATCGTCAGCTTCCTTGCACTGAGCGATCACGCACTTCTTTGATTTGGGCTCGAACTTTTTCTGCCTTAAACAAGTTGATCCACTTGCCTTCCTGTAACGAACCGGGTCCCACTTAACGGGCTGTCCCGGCTGTTAGATGACAGCGTATTGTCCCCATTATACCAAAGCCAACCTTTTCAGCATGCTTTGTCCTCACTTGCGCGCTCCGCGAGAAAACTTCCCAGTAGGTCACCCATCCCAGAATTTCTCCAAGCCAAGCACGCTTAACTATAGAGTTTCTAACGATGGACTTCCAGAAAAGAAGGTACATCTTGTTGGCATGAGTACTACCTATCATTTACTTTAAACTTTCTTAGTCGGGGTATTACAATAACTCCCTGTTAGACTCGTGACCTCCTCGTCGCCCTTAACCCATCTGAGGATCTGTTTCCAGGCATTGGGATTCTAAAGGTGGCTCCTGCCCTATGGTATAGCACTTAGTTCCCAATTTTCCGGTAGGCGGTCGCCTCTGATACCATTTGTAACTACCCGGAAATAAAATGAACCAAAAATTAGCGAAAATTGCGATCAGATCCATCGAAAATTCCCATGCAATCGGGTGGTAGAACAGGTCACGATCGAGTGTTGACCTTTTTTCTCTGCCATTATTTTACCCCCTCTACGTGATCGTCAGCTTCCTTACACTGAGCGATCACGCACGTCTTCGATTTGGGATCGAATTTTTCTGCCTTAATCAACTTGATCCACTTGCCTTCCTTTAACGAACCGGGTCCCACTTAACGGGCTGTCCCGGCAGTTAGATGACGGCGTACTCTCCCCATTGTACCAACGCCAACCTTTTCAGAATGCTTTGTCCTCATTTGCGCGCTCCGCGAGAAAACTTCCAGTAGGTCACCCATCCCAAAATTTCTCCAAGCCAAGCACGCTTAACTGTGGAGTTTCTAACGATGGACTTCCAGAAAAGAAGGTGCGTCTTTTTGGCATGAGTACTACCTATCATTTACTTTAAACTTTCTTAGTCGGGGTATTACAATCACACCCTGTTAGACTCGCGACGTCCTCGTCGCGCTTAACCAATCTGAGGATCTGTTGCCTGGCATTGGGATTCTAGAGATGGCTCCTGTCCTATGGCATAGCACTTAGTTCCCAATTTCCCATTGGCGGTCGGATCTGATACCATTTGTGACTACCCGAAAATAAAATAAACCAAAAATAGGCGAAAAATTGCGATAAGATTGCTCAACAATTCCCATGCAATCGCGTGGTGACCTTTTTCTCTGCCAATATTTTACCCCTTCTGCGCGATCGTCAGCTTCATTACTCTGAGCGATCGCGCATTTCTTCAATTTGGGCTTGAACTTTTTCTGCCTTAATCAAGTTGATCCATTTGCCTTCCTGTAACGACCCGGGACCCACTTAACGGGATGTCCCGACCGTTAGATGACGACATACTGTCCCCATTGTACCAACGTGAATCTTTTCAGCATGCTTTGTCCTCAGTCGCAAGCTCCCCATGAAAACTTCCCAGGAGGTCACCCATCCCAGAATTTCTCCAAGTCAATCACACTTAACTGTGGAGTTTCTAACGATGGACTTCCGAAAAAGAAGGTGAACCTTGTTGGCATGAGTATTACCTATCATTTACTTTAAACTTTCTTAGTCGGGGTATTACAATCACACCCAGTTAGACTCGTGAAGTCCTCGTCGCGCTTAACCCATCCGAGGATCTGTTGCCAGGCATTGGGATTCTAAAGGTGGCTCCTGCCCTATGGCACAGCACTTAGTTCCCAATTTCCCATTGGCGTTCAGTTCTGATACCATTTGTAACTTCCTAGAAATAAGATAAAAAAAAAATTAGCGAAAATTGCGATCATATCCCTCGACAATTCCCACGCAATTGCATGGTAGAATAGGTCGCGATCTCGTGGAGACATCCTTTTTTCTCTTCCAATATTTTACCCCCTCTGCGCAATCGTCAGCTTCCTTGCACTGAGCGATCACGCACTTCTTTGATTTGGGCTCGAACTTTTTCTGCCTTAAACAAGTTGATCCACTTGCCTTCCTGTAACGAACCGGGTCCCACTTAACGGGCTGTCCCGGCTGTTAGATGACAGCGTATTGTCCCCATTATACCAAAGCCAACCTTTTCAGCATGCTTTGTCCTCACTTGCGCGCTCCGCGAGAAAACTTCCCAGTAGGTCACCCATCCCAGAATTTCTCCAAGCCAAGCACGCTTAACTATAGAGTTTCTAACGATGGACTTCCAGAAAAGAAGGTACATCTTGTTGGCATGAGTACTACCTATCATTTACTTTAAACTTTCTTAGTCGGGGTATTACAATAACTCCCTGTTAGACTCGTGACCTCCTCGTCGCCCTTAACCCATCTGAGGATCTGTTTCCAGGCATTGGGATTCTAAAGGTGGCTCCTGCCCTATGGTATAGCACTTAGTTCCCAATTTTCCGGTAGGCGGTCGCCTCTGATACCATTTGTAACTACCCGGAAATAAAATGAACCAAAAATTAGCGAAAATTGCGATCAGATCCATCGAAAATTCCCATGCAATCGGGTGGTAGAACAGGTCACGATCGAGTGTTGACCTTTTTTCTCTGCCATTATTTTACCCCCTCTACGTGATCGTCAGCTTCCTTACACTGAGCGATCACGCACGTCTTCGATTTGGGATCGAATTTTTCTGCCTTAATCAACTTGATCCACTTGCCTTCCTTTAACGAACCGGGTCCCACTTAACGGGCTGTCCCGGCAGTTAGATGACGGCGTACTCTCCCCATTGTACCAACGCCAACCTTTTCAGAATGCTTTGTCCTCATTTGCGCGCTCCGCGAGAAAACTTCCAGTAGGTCACCCATCCCAAAATTTCTCCAAGCCAAGCACGCTTAACTGTGGAGTTTCTAACGATGGACTTCCAGAAAAGAAGGTGCGTCTTTTTGGCATGAGTACTACCTATCATTTACTTTAAACTTTCTTAGTCGGGGTATTACAATCACACCCTGTTAGACTCGCGACGTCCTCATCGCGCTTAACCAATCTGAGGATCTGTTGCCTGGCATTGGGATTCTAGAGATGGCTCCTGTCCTATGGCATAGCACTTAGTTCCCAATTTCCCATTGGCGGTCGGATCTGATACCATTTGTGACTACCCGAAAATAAAATAAACCAAAAATAGGCGAAAAATTGCGATAAGATTGCTCAACAATTCCCATGCAATCGCGTGGTGACCTTTTTCTCTGCCAATATTTTACCCCTTCTGCGCGATCGTCAGCTTCATTACTCTGAGCGATCGCGCATTTCTTCAATTTGGGCTTGAACTTTTTCTGCCTTAATCAAGTTGATCCATTTGCCTTCCTGTAACGACCCGGGACCCACTTAACGGGATGTCCCGACCGTTAGATGACGACATACTGTCCCCATTGTACCAACGTGAATCTTTTCAGCATGCTTTGTCCTCAGTCGCAAGCTCCCCATGAAAACTTCCCAGGAGGTCACCCATCCCAGAATTTCTCCAAGTCAATCACACTTAACTGTGGAGTTTCTAACGATGGACTTCCGAAAAAGAAGGTGAACCTTGTTGGCATGAGTATTACCTATCATTTACTTTAAACTTTCTTAGTCGGGGTATTACAATCACACCCAGTTAGACTCGTGAAGTCCTCGTCGCGCTTAACCCATCCGAGGATCTGTTGCCAGGCATTGGGATTCTAAAGGTGGCTCCTGCCCTATGGCACAGCACTTAGTTCCCAATTTCCCATTGGCGTTCAGTTCTGATACCATTTGTAACTTCCTAGAAATAAGATAAAAAAAAAATTAGCGAAAATTGCGATCATATCCCTCGACAATTCCCACGCAATTGCATGGTAGAATAGGTCGCGATCTCCTGGAGACATCCTTTTTTCTCTTCCAATATTTTACCCCCTCTGCGCAATCGTCAGCTTCCTTGCACTGAGCGATCACGCACTTCTTTGATTTGGGCTCGAACTTTTTCTGCCTTAAACAAGTTGATCCACTTGCCTTCCTGTAACGAACCGGGTCCCACTTAACGGGCTGTCCCGGCTGTTAGATGACAGCGTATTGTCCCCATTATACCAAAGCCAACCTTTTCAGCATGCTTTGTCCTCACTTGCGCGCTCCGCGAGAAAACTTCCCAGTAGGTCACCCATCCCAGAATTTCTCCAAGCCAAGCACGCTTAACTATAGAGTTTCTAACGATGGACTTCCAGAAAAGAAGGTACATCTTGTTGGCATGAGTACTACCTATCATTTACTTTAAACTTTCTTAGTCGGGGTATTACAATAACTCCCTGTTAGACTCGCGACCTCCTCGTCGCCCTTAACCCATCTGAGGATCTGTTGCCAGGCATTGGGATTCTAAAGGTGGCTCCTGCCCTATGGTATAGCACTTAGTTCCCAATTTTCCGGTAGGCGGTCGCCTCTGATACCATTTGTAACTACCCGGAAATAAAATGAACCAAAAATTAGCGAAAATTGCGATCAGATCCATCGACAATTCCCATGCAATCGGGTGGTAGAACAGGTCACGATCGAGTGTTGACCTTTTTTCTCTGCCATTATTTTACCCCCTCTACGCGATCGTCAGCTTCCTTACACTGAGCGATCACGCACGTCTTCGATTTGGGATCGAATTTTTCTGCCTTAATCAACTTGATCCACTTGCCTTCCTTTAACGAACCGGGTCCCACTTAACGGGCTGTCCCGGCAGTTAGATGACGGCGTACTCTCCCCATTGTACCAACGCCAACCTTTTCAGAATGCTTTGTCCTCATTTGCGCGCTCCGCGAGAAAACTTCCAGTAGGTCACCCATCCCAAAATTTCTCCAAGCCAAGCACGCTTAACTGTGGAGTTTCTAACGATGGACTTCCAGAAAAGAAGGTGCGTCTTTTTGGCATGAGTACTACCTATCATTTACTTTAAACTTTCTTAGTCGGGGTATTACAATCACACCCTGTTAGACTCGCGACGTCCTCGTCGCGCTTAACCAATCTGAGGATCTGTTGCCTGGCATTGGGATTCTAGAGATGGCTCCTGTCCTATGGCATAGCACTTAGTTCCCAATTTCCCATTGGCGATCGGATCTGATACCATTTGTGACTACCCGAAAATAAAATAAACCAAAAATAGGCGAAAAATTGCGATAAGATTGCTCAACAATTCCCATGCAATCGCGTGGTGACCTTTTTCTCTGCCAATATTTTACCCCTTCTGCGCGATCGTCAGCTTCATTACTCTGAGCGATCGCGCATTTCTTCAATTTGGGCTTGAACTTTTTCTGCCTTAATCAAGTTGATCCATTTGCCTTCCTGTAACGACCCGGGACCCACTTAACGGGATGTCCCGACCGTTAGATGACGACATACTGTCCCCATTGTACCAACGTGAATCTTTTCAGCATGCTTTGTCCTCAGTCGCAAGCTCCCCATGAAAACTTCCCAGGAGGTCACCCATCCCAGAATTTCTCCAAGTCAATCACACTTAACTGTGGAGTTTCTAACGATGGACTTCCGAAAAAGAAGGTGAACCTTGTTGGCATGAGTATTACCTATCATTTACTTTAAACTTTCTTAGTCGGGGTATTACAATCACACCCAGTTAGACTCGTGAAGTCCTCGTCGCGCTTAACCCATCCGAGGATCTGTTGCCAGGCATTGGGATTCTAAAGGTGGCTCCTGCCCTATGGCACAGCACTTAGTTCCCAATTTCCCATTGGCGTTCAGTTCTGATACCATTTGTAACTTCCTAGAAATAAGATAAAAAAAAAATTAGCGAAAATTGCGATCATATCCCTCGACAATTCCCACGCAATTGCATGGTAGAATAGGTCGCGATCTCGTGGAGACATCCTTTTTTCTCTTCCAATATTTTACCCCCTCTGCGCAATCGTCAGCTTCCTTGCACTGAGCGATCACGCACTTCTTTGATTTGGGCTCGAACTTTTTCTGCCTTAAACAAGTTGATCCACTTGCCTTCCTGTAACGAACCGGGTCCCACTTAACGGGCTGTCCCGGCTGTTAGATGACAGCGTATTGTCCCCATTATACCAAAGCCAACCTTTTCAGCATGCTTTGTCCTCACTTGCGCGCTCCGCGAGAAAACTTCCCAGTAGGTCACCCATCCCAGAATTTCTCCAAGCCAAGCACGCTTAACTATAGAGTTTCTAACGATGGACTTCCAGAAAAGAAGGTACATCTTGTTGGCATGAGTACTACCTATCATTTACTTTAAACTTTCTTAGTCGGGGTATTACAATAACTCCCTGTTAGACTCGTGACCTCCTCGTCGCCCTTAACCCATCTGAGGATCTGTTTCCAGGCATTGGGATTCTAAAGGTGGCTCCTGCCCTATGGTATAGCACTTAGTTCCCAATTTTCCGGTAGGCGGTCGCCTCTGATACCATTTGTAACTACCCGGAAATAAAATGAACCAAAAATTAGCGAAAATTGCGATCAGATCCATCGAAAATTCCCATGCAATCGGGTGGTAGAACAGGTCACGATCGAGTGTTGACCTTTTTTCTCTGCCATTATTTTACCCCCTCTACGCGATCGTCAGCTTCCTTACACTGAGCGATCACGCACGTCTTCGATTTGGGATCGAATTTTTCTGCCTTAATCAACTTGATCCACTTGCCTTCCTTTAACGAACCGGGTCCCACTTAACGGGCTGTCCCGGCAGTTAGATGACGGCGTACTCTCCCCATTGTACCAACGCCAACCTTTTCAGAATGCTTTGTCCTCATTTGCGCGCTCCGCGAGAAAACTTCCAGTAGGTCACCCATCCCAAAATTTCTCCAAGCCAAGCACGCTTAACTGTGGAGTTTCTAACGATGGACTTCCAGAAAAGAAGGTGCGTCTTTTTGGCATGAGTACTACCTATCATTTACTTTAAACTTTCTTAGTCGGGGTATTACAATCACACCCTGTTAGACTCGCGACGTCCTCGTCGCGCTTAACCAATCTGAGGATCTGTTGCCTGGCATTGGGATTCTAGAGATGGCTCCTGTCCTATGGCATAGCACTTAGTTCCCAATTTCCCATTGGCGGTCGGATTTGATACCATTTGTGACTACCCGAAAATAAAATAAACCAAAAATAGGCGAAAAATTGCGATAAGATTGCTCAACAATTCCCATGCAATCGCGTGGTGACCTTTTTCTCTGCCAATATTTTACCCCTTCTGCGCGATCGTCAGCTTCATTACTCTGAGCGATCGCGCATTTCTTCAATTTGGGCTTGAACTTTTTCTGCCTTAATCAAGTTGATCCATTTGCCTTCCTGTAACGACCCGGGACCCACTTAACGGGATGTCCCGACCGTTAGATGACGACATACTGTCCCCATTGTACCAACGTGAATCTTTTCAGCATGCTTTGTCCTCAGTCGCAAGCTCCCCATGAAAACTTCCCAGGAGGTCACCCATCCCAGAATTTCTCCAAGTCAATCACACTTAACTGTGGAGTTTCTAACGATGGACTTCCGAAAAAGAAGGTGAACCTTGTTGGCATGAGTATTACCTATCATTTACTTTAAACTTTCTTAGTCGGGGTATTACAATCACACCCAGTTAGACTCGTGAAGTCCTCGTCGCGCTTAACCCATCCGAGGATCTGTTGCCAGGCATTGGGATTCTAAAGGTGGCTCCTGCCCTATGGCACAGCACTTAGTTCCCAATTTCCCATTGGCGTTCAGTTCTGATACCATTTGTAACTTCCTAGAAATAAGATAAAAAAAAAATTAGCGAAAATTGCGATCATATCCCTCGACAATTCCCACGCAATTGCATGGTAGAATAGGTCGCGATCTCGTGGAGACATCCTTTTTTCTCTTCCAATATTTTACCCCCTCTGCGCAATCGTCAGCTTCCTTGCACTGAGCGATCACGCACTTCTTTGATTTGGGCTCGAACTTTTTCTGCCTTAAACAAGTTGATCCACTTGCCTTCCTGTAACGAACCGGGTCCCACTTAACGGGCTGTCCCGGCTGTTAGATGACAGCGTATTGTCCCCATTATACCAAAGCCAACCTTTTCAGCATGCTTTGTCCTCACTTGCGCGCTCCGCGAGAAAACTTCCCAGTAGGTCACCCATCCCAGAATTTCTCCAAGCCAAGCACGCTTAACTATAGAGTTTCTAACGATGGACTTCCAGAAAAGAAGGTACATCTTGTTGGCATGAGTACTACCTATCATTTACTTTAAACTTTCTTAGTCGGGGTATTACAATAACTCCCTGTTAGACTCGTGACCTCCTCGTCGCCCTTAACCCATCTGAGGATCTGTTTCCAGGCATTGGGATTCTAAAGGTGGCTCCTGCCCTATGGTATAGCACTTAGTTCCCAATTTTCCGGTAGGCGGTCGCCTCTGATACCATTTGTAACTACCCGGAAATAAAATGAACCAAAAATTAGCGAAAATTGCGATCAGATCCATCGAAAATTCCCATGCAATCGGGTGGTAGAACAGGTCACGATCGAGTGTTGACCTTTTTTCTCTGCCATTATTTTACCCCCTCTACGTGATCGTCAGCTTCCTTACACTGAGCGATCACGCACGTCTTCGATTTGGGATCGAATTTTTCTGCCTTAATCAACTTGATCCACTTGCCTTCCTTTAACGAACCGGGTCCCACTTAACGGGCTGTCCCGGCAGTTAGATGACGGCGTACTCTCCCCATTGTACCAACGCCAACCTTTTCAGAATGCTTTGTCCTCATTTGCGCGCTCCGCGAGAAAACTTCCAGTAGGTCACCCATCCCAAAATTTCTCCAAGCCAAGCACGCTTAACTGTGGAGTTTCTAACGATGGACTTCCAGAAAAGAAGGTGCGTCTTTTTGGCATGAGTACTACCTATCATTTACTTTAAACTTTCTTAGTCGGGGTATTACAATCACACCCTGTTAGACTCGCGACGTCCTCGTCGCGCTTAACCAATCTGAGGATCTGTTGCCTGGCATTGGGATTCTAGAGATGGCTCCTGTCCTATGGCATAGCACTTAGTTCCCAATTTCCCATTGGCGATCGGATCTGATACCATTTGTGACTACCCGAAAATAAAATAAACCAAAAATAGGCGAAAAATTGCGATAAGATTGCTCAACAATTCCCATGCAATCGCGTGGTGACCTTTTTCTCTGCCAATATTTTACCCCTTCTGCGCGATCGTCAGCTTCATTACTCTGAGCGATCGCGCATTTCTTCAATTTGGGCTTGAACTTTTTCTGCCTTAATCAAGTTGATCCATTTGCCTTCCTGTAACGACCCGGGACCCACTTAACGGGATGTCCCGACCGTTAGATGACGACATACTGTCCCCATTGTACCAACGTGAATCTTTTCAGCATGCTTTGTCCTCAGTCGCAAGCTCCCCATGAAAACTTCCCAGGAGGTCACCCATCCCAGAATTTCTCCAAGTCAATCACACTTAACTGTGGAGTTTCTAACGATGGACTTCCGAAAAAGAAGGTGAACCTTGTTGGCATGAGTATTACCTATCATTTACTTTAAACTTTCTTAGTCGGGGTATTACAATCACACCCAGTTAGACTCGTGAAGTCCTCGTCGCGCTTAACCCATCCGAGGATCTGTTGCCAGGCATTGGGATTCTAAAGGTGGCTCATGCCCTATGGCATAGCACTTAGTTCCCAATTTCCCGTTGGCGGTCGACTCTGATACCATTTGTAACTTCCCGAAAATAAGATAAACCAAAAATAAGCGAAAATTGCGATCAGATCCCTCGACAATTCCAATGCAATCGCATGGTAGAACAGGTCGCGATCGCGTGGAGACATCCTTTTTTCTGTACCAATATTTTACCCCCTCTGCTCGATCGTCGGCTTCCTTACACTGAGCGATCGGGCACTTCTTCGATTTGGGCTCGAACTTTTTCTGCCTTAATCAAGTTGATCCACTTGCCTTCCTGTAACGACCCGGGTCCCACTAAACGGGTTGTCCCGGCCGATAGATGACGGCGTACTGTCCCCATTGTACCAACGCGAATCTTTTTAGCATGCTTTGTCCTAACTCACACGCTGCTCGAGAAAACATCCCAGGAGGTCACCCATCCTAGAATTTCTCCAAGCCAAGCACGCTTATTTGTGGAGTTTCTAACGATGGACTTTCAGAAAAGAAGGTGCACCTTGTTGGCATGAGTACTACCTGTCATTTCTTTTAAACTTTCTTAGTCGGGGTATTACAATCAGACCATGTTAGACTCGCGAGGTCCTCGTCGTCCTTAACCCATTTGAGTATCAGTTGCTAGGCTTTGAGATTCTAGAGGTGTCTCCTGCCTTATGGCATAGCACTTACTTCCCAATTTCCCGTTGGCGGTCGGCTCTGATATCATTTTTAACTACTCTGAAATGAAATAAACCAAAAATCAGCAAAAATTGCGATCAAATAAAATTAGAACTAAAACATTTCGGTACTTAGTAAACAGTCCTCGTGGGAACGATAATCCGGACTCTAAGGTCCACTTTATTACTTGATTGCGATATCGTACACTTGCGATCTCAAATTGCACAACAAGTTTTGGCGCCGTTGCCGGGGACTGTTAATTAATATCGATACCCATTAGTTCTTATTTTACTTTGAACTTTATTTTGCTTATTTTTATCTTTATTTTTCAGTTGTTGTTTTAGATTAGTGTTTTATTTAATTTATGTTAAGAAGGACTAAGTCATTCGATTTGCTTCCTTTTGATACAGAAATTGAACGCACTTTTCGACAGAGGCGTAGACAACAGTTGGAAGCGAATCAACAAACAGACTTAGCCATGGCAGATGATAGAATTCAAGATAATCAGGGAAATCAACAAAATCTGCCAGCAGCTGTAAATGGACAGCAACAAAATCATGGAAGGCGCGTTTTGCGAGATTACATGGTTCCTCCTGTGGGGAACATTGGAACCTGCATTGTACCTCCTGCAATCCGAGCTAATAATTTTGAGAACATTTTTGGACATTTTTGGAACTATGTGATATGCAACGCATGAATGGAGTTTCAGAGGATGCCGTGAAATTAAAGCTATTCTCATTTTCTTTGGCGGATAAAGCAAAAGCCTGGTTTTACTCTTTGTCCCTACACACAATCACCACTTTTGAAGTTATGAGCCAGAAATTCATAGATAAATTTTTCCCACCTGGCCGCATGTCAAAGCTAAGGCGTGAGATTCTATCATTCAGTCAACAACCTGGGGAATCAATTTTTGAAGCTTGGGAAAGATTCAACGAGCTCATCAGACAGTGTCCTACCCATGGAATCGCAGATTGGATCTTGGTTCAGACATTCTATAATGGGCTGACAAATGAAAACAAGAAGTACGCCGACTCAGCAGCTGGAGGATCAGTTATGGATATGACATATGAAGAAGCATCTGAGATCTTTGAGAAGATGGCTGCGAACAGTTATCAGTGGTATTCAGATAGAGCTACACCAAAGTCTGGGGGAATGGTTGCAGTTAACGAGATCACAGCATTAAATGCTAAGCTGGATGCGTTGACCAAGAAGATAGACGGTATGGGTGTGCAGCCAGTGAATGCGGTTCAAACAACTTTGTGTGATTTTTGTTTCGAAAATCATGCTATAAATTTCTGCCCACTTCAACAAAATCAATCAAATCCAGAACAAGTCAACTTCGTGGGAAACAGGCAGCAGGGTGGTCCTTATTCACAAACTTACAACCCAGAATGGAAGAATCACCCTAATTTTTCATGGTCTAACAATCAGAATGTGCAGTGGCCGCCTGGATATCAGCAACAGCAACAGCAACAATCTCAGAAAAACATGTCCGAGAACATAGAAGTGTTAATCCAGCTGGTCAAGAGTCAGAATGGAGAAATTATGAATCAAGTAGCTGAGATTAAGAATTTGAAGAGACAAATGGGAGAGCTGGCAGCTAGCAGTTCAATAAGACACCCAGGACAGTTGCCCAGTAACACTAAAATAAACCCTCGGGAGCAATGTAATGCAATAACAACAAGGAGTGGGGTTCAGCTTTCTGAAGTGACTGAAGCAGAATATGAAAAGTAGAGGAACAAAAAGGAAAATGTGGTGGAAGAGAAGAAAAGTGAAAAAGAACAGAGGGCGACTCCTGAAGTTCATGAAAAAGTTGAAGAAGAAGTTCGAGTTCGACCACCTGTCAAAGCTTATGTGCCACCAGTTCCTTATCCACAAAGATTGATAAAGCATCAATTGGAGCAGCAGTTTGGAAAATTTTTGGAGATATTCAAGAAACTGCACATAAATATCCCATTTGCAGAAGCGTTAGCCCAAATGCCGCTTTATTTGAAATTTATGAAGGAGATGCTGTCAAATAAAAGGAAATTGGTTGATAATGAAATAGTAGCACTGAGTGAGGAGTGCAGCGCCATACTTCAAAAGAAGTTGCCACAGAAACTAACAGATCCAGGGAGTTTCTCGATCCCTTGTACTATTGGTAAATGTAATTTTGATAATGTATTGTGTGATCTTGGTGCAAGTGTCAATTTAATGCCTTTGTCTGTGTACAGGAAACTTGGTTTGGGGGAGCCTAAACCAACAAATATCACACTACAGCTTGCTAACAGGTCTATACAGTATCCATATGGGATAGTGGAGAACGTGATTGTGAAAGTGGACAAGTTCTTCTTTCCAGTTGACTTTGTGATCCTTGATATGGAGGAGGACTCTCAGATGCCCCTGATATTTGGAAGACCATTTCTTGCTACAGGGCGAGCTCTCATAGACATCGAAAAAGGGGAAATCATTTTTCGAGTCGAGCATGAACAAGTCAGTTTCAGCATCAAGCCAAGACAGAATCTCGAATATCTAAAGGAAAGTTGCTTCAAAGTGGAAGGAGTAATTCAGAAACCAGAAGAAACTGAGAAGCAAGGGATTAAGTTCGAGGAGGATCTAATCACAAAATATGAGTTCATAAAGGAAAAAGAGGGATGGAGGGACAAAAAGGAAGAAAAGCCGAACATCCCTCAACAATTGGCTAAAAGTGAGGCTTTGGAATTCAAGAAAGTGAGAAAACGAATGGAGATATTCAAGGCAGAGAATTGCAAGAAATGCAAAGCCTCAAGAGGATCATTCAAGCCTCCATGATAAAGAATGCAAAAAGTCGAGCTTTAGACTTAAAACGGAGCGCTTGTTGGGAGGCAACCCAACCTTTCTTCCCTTTTATTTATTACGCTTTCATAATTTATTTATTTGCTGAATTTTAGATATATGCATGGTAGGAAAATTGTTTGGGTGTTTTGCATGTTCATGTTAAGGACACTTTTGCATATTAGTCTATTATTGCATATTTATGTATGTTTTTAATTTTGCATGTTTATATTAGACTAGGTTTTTAATCGTCATTCCAAACTCACACACACACTGGTTTGGATCATGAAGTTAATGTTTGAAAAATCATTGCATCGATCATGAAGTGATTAGGGGGATAAAAATGATTTTGAATTTCAAAAATAGGAAAAAATTTCATTATTTCCGTGAACTACGCGATCGCGGGCCTATCGGCTCTAGCGATCGCGACAATGCATTAACAAATCAACAGATTATTTAACCTTGAACCACGCGATCGCTGGCACTCCAGCCAAGCGATCGCGTGGGTACTCTGGGACAATAATCGGCAGTTTTAAGTGTTGTGCTTCATGTTTTCAATTTCAAACATTAGACACTCGTTTTTTCTCCCCTAATTACCTCATGTTTGATCTTACATTTTGTGTGCTTGTCATCAACACCTTGTTGCATCATACTTATTGCTTTCATTACCTACAAAACTCAATCGAAGGTATGAAGTTTTCACTTTCCTTCAAGTTATTCAAAAGAGTGAAATTTTCTTTGAATTCATAAGTGCAACTTTATTGGGGAGTAGAGTATGGGCTTAAGTTAGTTGTTGGAGAATGTGATTTGTGCTTTAATAAGTAGAAATTTCTTGGTCAATCCATGTTTCCAAATTGATGCAAGTTCTTTAATTTTTGGAGTGCACATATAGTGTTTGATGAAATGCCACAAAGACATTCTTGTGCTAATTTTAGAGTTTCTTCCGAGCATTTATCTTCATGACATGGTATTCATTGAGTAAGTGTGTTTAGTTCATGAATTAGTACACTACATGGCATTAAAACCATTAAAAACCATGTTGGCATCATGACAGCCACATTGCAAGGCAATTGCAGGCCATTGCACCCAGAAACTGTCTCACGTCACCTACTTCTCCACATTGTTGCATGACACTATTGACCTTCAAATGAGCTGAATTTTTAATATATTGTTGATCATGCTGTGAACTTTAAAGTATCAAAAGATGGCTCGGGAAAATTTATGTTTTTCTAGGCGACGTCAAGGCTTGAATGTGTGTGGTCGACCAATTTTGAAAATTCAAAATTTTGCTTTAACTTTAGTTTGGGGGTGTGGTACTGAACTTCCATTATTTGTTATTGATGTTTATGACTTTTAATATTACGTATCTCTTATTTGCAAGGTAAACATCAGTTAAGACACATCCGATCAAGTTGGGCAAGGCAAGAAATAGGGTCAAATTCATCCAACATCATTTCAAATTGAAGCATCAAGACTACAATGAGACATCTCCTCTACACTTGGGAAGTTCTCGTTCTCTTTCTTTTGTCAAGTTTTGCATATTCTTACTTATTTATGTGGCAAAACATTGAGGACAATGTTCATTTCAAGTTTGGGGGTGGATCTCATTAGTTCTATTTTATTACTTTTCATTCTATCTTATTGGGATTAAAAAAAAAAAAAAATTGAAAACTTTGTTGACATGTTTATTGCCTAAGATATAGTATGAATCAATTTGTGTTTAGGCTTGAAAATTGGACAACATGAAAGCATGAACTTATTTTTGAACTAGTTATGTTTTGCTAGATTCATACTTATTGCGCACATAGCCAGTGTTAGATAATTGCTTGCGTGAGGGATTTTGTTTAATACATGTGGGGCAGAGTTTATGCAATTTGAACTTAGGAATGACTTGAAAATCCTGAAACTTAGATCGTTAGACATTCCACCCCTAAATTAGAACCAATCATGCTAAAAGGCGAGTTTGGGGGTAAAATGGTTAGAATTTGTGTGTATTGACGGGTTGGAGGTCTGTGGTTCTTGGTTTTGTACTTTAGTCATTGCAGTTTGGTCAACAGGGTATAAACCATTTCCAGGATAAAAACAGAAAAATGCTGAAGGTCTTATTCTGCTCCTCAAATGCCTTTTTGACTCGAGTAAGTAAGTCCGAGGGGTCTTTCAAACCTGGTGCCCTAAATCCAACTGGCTTGGGAGTCATCGACCTAAAGCTCGCTACAGGGGTCAATTAGAAAGCAAGTACGGAGAGTGGACTTACACATAAGACATTATAACATCTTTAACTTTTCTGTTTAAGCCTTTATGACTCGGGCAAGTACGTCTGAGGGGTTCTTTGAACCTGGTACCCTAAAGCCGTCTGGTTTGGGAGTTGCCGATCTGAAAGCCCACTACAGGGGTCATATAGAAAGCCCGTATGAAAAGTTCTGCACAAAGATGGTAAAAGACAGGGACAATTAAAAGAAAAAGTCGTCCATAAAAAATTAAAAAAAAAGATAATAATATTGCATGATATAAGCTTTGTTGACTGGGCTGTGGTGGTTGAGGTTGTAGAATTGGGGACTGCTTTCTTTTGATTAGTTGTGCATGCATATTTCTGATTTTGACTGCCTTGTGTGGAAAAAGCTAAGAATATTTTTAGAACCCACATAGATAAAAACCTGGGATGCGAGAGAAAAAGCAGAAAGTGGTGATCATCCATGAGCGTTGAAAGGAATTTTATTAGAAATCATAGATTGACCACATGGGATTCGGGCTGGATTATGCATAATGAGCCACACAGTGTTGAGTATATCTTTTGCATAAGTATGCCTTGGACATTGGCTATTCACACACACACTTGAAACTCTGGCAGGATATAACTAGAAAATATTTTGCATTGTTGTTCATGACGCTTGCTGAAACTTAAATGGTTTGGACTTTGGAGGCATATGGTAAACATGTTGACACAACAAAAATATTTGTTCTCTTATTTCTTTGATTCTTGTAGTTTAGTTTACATTGTTCGAGGACGAACAATAATTCTAGTTTGGGGGTATTTGATAAGTGTATTTTATACACTTATTTGTATGTCTAAATTAGGATTAATTATTTTCGTTTGGGAATATTTGCTATTTAATTTATGTTTATTTGTTTACTTTTCAGAAAATATCCCAAAAGATGAAGAATGATGAAATCAATGGAAAAAGGACACAATTGGATGTTAATTGGAGCTAAATTGGACAAGTGAGAAGTTTGTGACAACAACCGGGAAACATGCTTGGTGCCAAAGTGAATAAATCAGAGGTTGGGGGACCTAATTGAATGAATTAAGAGCTTGAATGGTCAAACCGAGAAGAAGATAAAGTTTGTGGACTAAATTGCAACAATTGAAAGTTGAGGACTGAAGGTGCAATTAAAAGTCAGGGACTAAATTGTACAGCCGAGAAAAGAGGAAGTCGCGATCGCTGGTTGCATACCAAGCGATCGCGATAAGGTGTTAAATCATAACCCGAGGCTAAAACAGCATTACCACGCGATCGCCAGAGGTTATACCACGCGATCGCGCAGTTGTCCGACTGGACCGCAGATCAGATTTTTCTCGCGATTTTTAACAGGCTTTGGGCTTTTTGACCTAGGTTTTCTCCAAAATCTATATATACAACATAAGAGGCACGAGATCTAGACCTTTGCCTCTCCATAGAACAAGCCACAATAGAGAATTCAACATCAAATTCTTGGAGAATCAAGCATTGCAAAGGCGCGTGAATTGGAAACAGTTGAAGAATTGATAATTGGTGCAATCTTTCCATTCTTTAAATTGTTTTTCAATGAACGTTTATTTTTACTGTTTTTGTTATTTCATGATGATGTGTAACTAATTTTAACGTTGGGATGAACGATGTAGCCTAGTTAATTATTTTAATTCCATATTCCTTGTTTTAACGCTTAAATGCATGTGTTGATTTATTATTGCGTTTAATGCGTGAATGAACTGGCCACTTATTCATGATTTCATGTGTTATTTCCATAATCCGAGAGGTGAGTTAATAACATAGATCTAGGTAATAAATCCGGTAATTGAACGAGAGATAGAGATATACTCTTGTAATTATTGCGGTCGTGTGTGAATTCTTGTGTGTAATGCATCTAGTTAAGGAATATTCGGACCCGCTGTAGAGATACAAGGTTGACTTATTTAGGTAGGATTGATTTAAACTCGAGAGAGGAATCTCAATTTAAATTAGTGAATTCGACCGAACACACAAATAGGAAATAAAACTGGAATTGGAATTGATTTAATTAGCTAGGTGAAATCGTGAATCCCAACCACTTTACAATCATTTTTTTTAAAACAAAACAATTTCACAATTTAATTATTTAATTCATCTTCTTAGTTTTAATTTAAAACCACAAATTCTATTTCGTCTGTTCAAATAAAATTAGAACTAAAACATTTCGGTACTTAGTAAACAGTCCTCGTGGGAACGATAATCCGGACTCTAAGGTCCACTTTATTACTTGATTGCGATATCGTACACTTGCGATCTCAAATTGCACAACAGTCACCCATCCCACAATTTCTCCAAGCCAAGCACACTTACCTGTGGTGTTTCTAACGATGGACTTTCGGAAAAGAAGGTGCACCTTGTTGGCATGAGTACTACCTATCATTTACTTTAAAATTTCTTAGTCCGAGTATTACAATCACACCCTATTAGACTCACGACGTCCTCGTCGTGCTTGACCTATCTTAGGATCTATTACTAGGCATTAGGATTCTAGAGGTGGTTGCTGCCCTATGGCATAGCACTTTGTTCCAAATTTCCTATTGGCAGTCAGCTCTAATACCATTTGTAACTACCCGGAAATAAAATAAACCAAAAATCGGCGAAAATTGCGATCAGATCTATTGACAATTCCCATGCAATCGCGTGGTAGAACAAGTCCCGATCGCGTGTTGACCTTTTTTCTCTACCAATATTTTACCCCCTCTGCGCGATCGTCAGCTTCCTTACACTGAACGATCACGCACTTCTTCGATTTGGGCTCGAACTTTTTCTGCCTTAATCAAGTTGATCCACTTGCCTTCCTGTAACGAACCGGGTCCCACTTAACGGGCTGTCCCGACTGTTAGATGACGGCGTAATCTCTCCATTGTACCAACGCCAACCTTTTCAGCATGCTTTGTCCTCACTTGCGCGCTCCTCGAGAAAACTTCCCGTAGGTCGCCCATCCCAGAATTTCTCTAAGCCAAGCACGCTTAACTGTGGAGTTTCTAACGATGGACTTCCAGAAAAGAAGGTGCGTCTCTTTGGCATGAGTACTACCTATCATTTACTTTAAACTTTCTTAGTCTCATCGCGCTTAACCCATCTGAGGATTTGTTGCCATGCATTGGGATTCTAGAGGGGGCTCCTGCCCTATGGCATAGAACTTAGTTCCCAATTTCCCGTTGGCAGTCGGATCTGATACCATTTGTGACTACCCAAAATTAAAATAAACCAAAAATTAGCGAAAAATTGCGATCAAATCGCTCTAAAATTCCCATGCAATCGCATGGTGGAACAGGTCTCGATCGCGTGGTGACCTTGTTCTCTGCCAATATTTTACCCCCTCTGCGCGATCGTCAGCTTCCTTACTCTGAGCGATCGTGCACTACTTCGATTTGGGCACGAACTTTTTCTGCCTTAATCAAGTTGATCCATTTTCCTTCCTGTAACGACCCGGGACCCACTTAACGGGCTGTCTCGACTGTTAGATGATGGCATACTGTACCCATTGTACCAACGTGAATCTTTTCAGCATGTTTTGTCCTCACTCGCACACTCCCGTGAAAACTTCCCAGGAGGTCACCCATCCCAGAATTTCTCCAAGTCAAGGACGCTTAATTGTGGAGTTTCTAACGATAAACTTCTGATAAAGAAGGCGCACCTTGTTTCCATGAGTACTACTTATCATTTACTTTAAACTTTCTTAGTCAAGGTATTACAATCACACCCTATCAAACTCACGATGTCCTCATCGCTCTTAACCTATCTTAGGATCTGTTTCCAAACATTGGGATTCTAGAGGTGGTTGCTGCCCTATGGTATAGCACTTTGTTCCCAATTTCCCGTTGGCGGTCGACTCTGACACCATTTGTAACTACCCGGAAATAAAATAAACCAAACATCAGCCAAAATTCCCACGCAATCGCATGGTAGAACAGGTCACGATCGCGTTGAGACCTCCTTTTTTCTCTACCAAAATTTTATCCCCTCTTCACTATCATCGGCTTCCTTTCACTGAGTGATCGCGTTCTTCGTCGATTTAGGATCGAACTTTTTCTTCCTTAATCAAGTTGATCCACTTGCCTTCCTGTAACGACCCGGGTCCCACTTAAAAGGCTATCCCGGCCGTTAGATAACGGTGTACTGTCCCCATTGTACCAAAGCGAATATTTTTACCATGCTTTGTCCTAACTCGCAAGCTCCCTGAGAAAACTTTCCAGGAGGTTACCCATCCCAGAATTTCTCCAAGCCAAACACGCTTGACTTTGGAGTTTCAAATAATGGACTTCCAGAAAAGAAGGTTCACCTTGTTGGCATGAGTACTACCTGTCATTTCTTTTAAACTTTCTTAGTCGGGATATTATAATCACACCCTGTTAGACTCACGACATCCTCGTCGCGCTTAACCCATCTGAGGATCTGTTTCCAGACATTGGGATTCTTGAGGTGGCTCCTGCCCTGTGGCATAGCACTTAGTTCCCAATTTCTAGTTGGCGGTCGGCTCTGATACCATTTATAACTTCCTGGAAATGAAATAAACCAAAAATAAGCGAAAATTGCGTTCAAATCCCTCGACAATTCCCACGCAATTGCGTGGTAGAACAGGTCGCGATCGCATGGAGACCTCCTTTTTTCTCTGCCAATATTTTACCACCTCTGCATGATCGTCGGGTTCCTTACACTGAGGGATCATGCACCTCTTCGATTTAGCCTCGAACGTTTTCTGCTTTAATCAAGTTGATCCACTTTCCTTCCTGTAACGACCCGGGTCCCGCTTAATGGGCTGTTCCGACCATCAAATGACGGCGTACTGTCCCCATTGTACTAACGTAAATCATTTCAGCATGTTTTGTCCTCACTTGCACGCTCCCCGAGAAAATTTCCCGAAGGTCACCCATCCAAGAATTTCTACTAGCCAAGCACGCTTAACTGGGAAATTTAGGCATGAGTACTACCTATCATTTACTTTAAACTTTCTTAGTCGGGGTTTTACAATCACACCCTGTTAGACTCACGCGTCCTCGTTACGCTTAACCCATCAAAGGATATGTTTCCTGGCATTGAGATTCTAGAGGTGGCTGCTGCCCTATGGCATAGCACTTTGTTCCCAATTTCTTGTTGGCGGTCGACTCTGACACCATTTGTAACTACCCGAAAATAAAATAAACCAAACATCAGCGAAAAATGCGATCAAATCCCTCGAGAATTCCCACGCAATCGCATGGTAGAATAGGTCGTGACCGCGTGGACACCTCATTTTTTCCCTGCCAATATTTTACCCCCTCTGAGCTATCATCGGCTTCCTTACACTGAGCGATCGCGCGCTTCTTCTATTTGGACTCGAACCTTTTCTGCCTTAATCAAGTTGATCCACTTGCCTTCCTATAACGACTCGAGTCCCACTTAAAAGGTTTTCCCCGCCGTTAGATGACGGTGTACTGTCCCCATTGTACCAACGCGAATCTTTTTAGCACGTTTTGTCCTAAATCGCACGCTCCCCGATAAAACTTCCCAGGAGGTCACAAATCCTAGAATTTCTCCAAGACAAGCATGCTTAACAGTGAAATTTCTAACGATTGACTTCCGGAAAAGAAGGATCACCTTGTTGGCTTGAGTACTGCCTGTCATTTCTTTCAAAATTTCTTAGTCGGGGTATTACAATCACACCCTTTTAGACTCGCGACGTCCTCGTCGTGTTTAACCCATCTGAGAATCTGTTGCCAGACATTGGGATTCTATTGGTGGCTCCTGGCCTATGGCATAGCACTTAGTTCCCAATTTCCAGTAGGCGGTCGGCTCTGATACCATTTGTAACTACCTGGAAATGAAATAAACCCAAAATCAGCAAAAATTGCAATCAGATCCCTCGACAATTCTCACGCAATCGTATGGTAGAATAGGTCGCGATCGCATGGAGACCTCCTTTTTTCTCTGCCAGTATTTTACCCCCTCTACGCGATCGTCGGCTTCCTTACATAGTGCGATCGCGCGCTTCTTCGAATTGGGCTCGAACTTTTTCTTCCTCAATCAAGTTGATCCACTTGCCTTCCTGTAACGACCCGGGTCACACTTAACTGGCTATTTTGGCCGTTAGAAGACGGCTTCAAGTCCTCGTTGTACCAACGCAAATCTTTTCAGCATTCTTTTTTCTCACTTGCACGCTCCCAGAGAAAATTTCCTGGAGGCCACCCATCCCAAACTTTCTCCAAGCCAAGCAGGCTTAACTATGGAGTTTCTAACGATGGACTTCCGGAAAAGAATGAGCACCTTGTTGGCATGAGTACTACCTATCATTTACTTTAAACTTTCTTAGTCGGGGTATTACAATCACACCTTGTTAGACTAGCGACCTCCTCATCCCCCTTAACCCATCTGAGGATCTGTTGTCAGGCATTGGGATTATAAAGGTGGCTCCTGCCCTATGGCATAGCACTTAGTTCCCAATTTCCTGTTGGCGGTGGCCTCTGATACCATTTGTAACTACCCGGAAATGAAACAAGCCGAAAATCAGAGAAAATTGTGATCAGATCCCTCGACAATTCCCACGCAATCAAGTGGAAGAACAGGTCGCAATCGCGTTGAGACCTATTTTTTTCTCTGCCAATATTTTACCCCCTCTGCGCGATCGTCGGCTTCCTTACACAGAGCGATCTTGCGCTTCTTCGATTTGGGTAAAAACTTTTTCTGCCTTAATCAAGTTGATCCACTTGCCTTCCTGTAACAACCCGAGTCCCACTTAACGGGCTGTCCCGACCATTAGATGGCGCCGTACTGCCCCCATTGTACCAACGTGAATCTTCTTAGAATGCTTTGTCCTCACTCACACGCATCCCGAGAAAACTTCCTTGGAGTTCTCCCATCCAAGAATTTCTCCAACCCAAACACGCTTAACTGCGGAGTTTCTAACGATGGACTTTCGGAAAAGAAGGTGCACCGAGTTGGGATAAGTACTACCTGTCATTTCTTTTAAACTTTCTTAGTTGGGGTATTACAATCACACCATGTTAGGCTCGCGACGTCCTCGTCGGGTTTAACCCATCTGAGGATCTGTTGCCTGGCATTGGGATTCTAGAGGTGGCTCCTTCCCTATGGAATAGCACTTTGTTCCCAATTTCCCATTGGCAGTCGGATCTGATACCGTTTGTGACTACCAGAAAATAAAATAAACCAGAAGTCATCGAAAATTGCGATCAGATCCCTTGACAATTCCCACGCAATCGCATGGAAGAATAGGTCGCGATCGCGTGGAGACCTCCTTTTTTCGCTGCCAAAATTTTACCCCCCCCCCCCCAACGCGATCGTCGGCTTCCTTACACAGACCTATCGCACGCTTCTTCGAATTGGGCTTGAACTTTTTCTGCCTTAATCAAGATGGTCCAATTGCCTTCCTGTAACGACCAGGGTCTCACATAACGGGCTATTCCGACCGTTAGATGACGGCGTACTATTCCCATTGTACCAACGCCAACCTTTTCAGCATGCTTTGTCCTCACTTGAGCACTCCGCGAGAAAACATCCCAGTAGGTCACCCATCCCAGAATTTCTCCAAGCCAACCACGCTTAACTATGGAGTTTCTAACGATGGACTCTCGGAAAAGTAGGTGCACCTTGTTTGCATGAGTACTACCTATCATTTACTTTAAACTTTCTTAGTCCGGGTATTACAATCACACCCTGTTAGACTCGCGGCCTCCTCGTCGAGCTTAACCCATCTGAGGATCTGTTGCCTGGCATTGGGATTCTAGAGGTGGCTCCTTCCCTATGGAATAGCACTTTGTTCCCAATTTCCCATTGGCAGTCGGATCTGATACAGTTTGTGACTACCCGAAAATAAAATAAACCAGAAGTCATCGAAAATTGCGATCAGATCCCTTGACAATTCCCACGCAATCGCATGGAAGAATAGGTCGCGATCGCGTGGAGACCTCATTTTTTCTCTGCCAAAATTTTACCCCCCCAACGCGATCGTCGGCTTCCTTACACAGACCGATCGCACGCTTCTTCGAATTGGGCTCGAACTTTTTCTGCCTTAATCAAGCTGGTCCAATTACCTTCCTGTAACGACCAGGGTCCCACATAACGGGCTGTTCCGGCCGTTAGATGACGGCGTACTATTCCCATTGTTCCAACGCCAACCTTTTCAGCATGCTTCGTCCTCACTTGAGCACTCCGCGAGAAAACATCCCAGTAGGTCACCCATCCCAGAATTTCTCCAATCCAACCACGCTTAACTGTGGAGTTTCTAACGATGGACTCTCGGAAAAGAAGGTGCACCTTGTTTGCATGAGTACTACCTATCATTTACTTTAAACTTTCTTAGTCCGGGTATTACAATCACACCCTGTTAGACTCGCGACCTCCTCGTCGAGCTTAACCCATCTGAGGATCTGTTGCCAGGCATTGGGATTCTAAAGTTGGCTCCGACCCTATGGCATAGCACTTAGTTCCCGATTTCCTGTTGGAGGTTGGCTCTGATACCATTTGTAACTACCCGGAAATGAATCGAAGTCAAATATCAGCGAAAATTGCGATCAGATCGCTCGACAATTCCCACGCAATCGCATGGAAGAACAGGTAACGATCGCGTTGAGACCTCTTTTTTTCTCTGCCAATATTTTACCCCCTCTGCGCGGTCGTCGACTTCCTTACGCAGAGCGATCGCGCGCTTCTTCAAGTTGGGCTTGAAATTTTCTGCCTTAATCAAGTTGATCCACTTGCCTTCCTGTAACAACCCGGGTCCCACTTAACGAGTTGTCCTTGCTATTAGATGGCGGTGTATTGCTCCCATTGTACTAACTCCAATCTTCTTAGAATGCTTTGTCCTCACTCGCACGCTCCCCGAGAAAACATCCCAGGACGTTACGCATCCAAGAATTTCTCTAAGCCAAACACGTTTAACTGTGCAGCTTCTAACAATGGACTTCCTGAAAAGAAGGTGCACCTTGTTGGTATGAGTACTACCTGTTATTTATTTTAAAATTTCTTAGTTGGGGTATTACAATCACACCCTGTTAGACTCGCGACGTCCTCGTCGTGCTTAACCCATCTGAGAATCTGTTGCCAGGGATTGGGATTCTAGAGGTGGCTCCTGCCATATGGCATAGCACTTCGTTCCCAATTTTCAGTTGGCGGTCGGCTCTGATACCAAAAATCAGCGCAAATTGCGATTAGATCCCTTAAAAATTCCCAGGAAATCTCATGGTAGAACAGGTCGCAATCGCGTGGAGACCTCCTTTTTTCTCTGCCAATATTTTACCCCCTAAACGCGATCGTCGACTTCCTTACACAGAGTGATCACGCGCTTCTTCAATTTGGTCTCGAACGTTTTCTGCCTTAATCAAGTTAATCCACTTGCCTTCCTATAACGACCCAAGTCCTACTTAACGGGTCTTTCCGACCGTAAGATAACGGCGTACTGTCCCCATTGTACCAACGCGAATCCTTTTAGCATGCTTTGTTCTCACTCGCATGCTCCATGAGAAAACTTCCCAGGACGTCACCTATCCAAGAATTTCTCCAAGCCAAGCACGCTTAACTGTGGAGATTATAACGATGGACTTCCGGAAAAAAAGTGCACCTTGTTGGCATGTGTACTACCTATCATTTCTTTTAAACTTTCTTAGTCTGGGTATTACAATCACCATGTTAGACTCGCGACGTCCTTGGCGCGCTTAACCCATCTGAGGATCTGTTTCCAGGCATTGGGATTCTAGAGGTGGCTCCTGCCCTATGGCTTTGCACTTAGTTCCCAATTTCACGTTGGCGGTCGGCTCTGAAACCATTTATAGCTACCGGAAATAAAATAAACCAAAAATAAGCAAAAATTGTAATCAGATCCCTCGACAATTCCTACGCAATCGCTTGGTGGTACAGGCCACGATCGCGTGGAGACCTCCTTTTTTCTCTGCCAATATTTTACCCCCTATGCGCGATCGTCTGCTACCTTACACTGAGCGATCGCGCTCTTCTTCGATTTAGATGACGGCGTACTATTCCCATTGTACCAATGCAAATCTTTTCAGCATGTTTTGTCCCCACTCGCACGCTCACCGTGAAAATTTCCCGTAGGTCACCCATTCCAGAATTTCTCCAAGCCAAGCACGTTTATCTGTGGAGTTTCTAACGATGGACTGTCGAAAAAGAAGGTGCACCTTGTTGGCATGAGTACTACCTATCATTTACTTTAAACTTTCTTAGTCGGGGTATTACGCTCACACCCTCTTAGACTCGCGACCTCCTCGTCGCGCTTAACCTGATATGATCCGGACCAGGCATCGAAGGGCGAAGTCGATCCAACGGAAATACGACAGTGATCTACGTGCAAAACGGAGTAAGTTTCATGGTAGAATCGAGCCGAGAAGTCGAAAGGATCAAGCCGAGCCAAGTAATCGAAATTATTTGTGCAGAGAAGACATTACGACCGTAATGAAGATCCTTCACGGCTATAACTCTTATAATCACGGCCGTAAAAGCTATTATCACGGCCGTAACCAAGCATCGGGTTTAAATGAAGAATTGCAGAATTTCATAGTTACGGCCGTAAGAAATATGGTCACGGCCGTAAGTCTTAAGAAGAAAGCCATTTACAACCGTAAAAGTGTTCATCACGGCCGTAATTGAGGTTTCCCGAATTTTCGGGGATATTGTTTATTTTTCCATTTTTAATTAATTGTTTGCCTATTTTAGTATTCTAGTCTAATTAGAATTATATTTTGAGTAAATTAGCGACTATGTTATTTTGCTTATTTATATTCCTTTCCATGATTGTAAAAGACAGTTTAGATTGAGTTTTGAGATTAATAATATTTGAGAGAGTTTTCTCCAATTGAAAGGTTGATGAGTCCCTTTTGTGTTCTTCGTGAACAAATCCAACTTATCAAATATTGCGAAATATTTGTGGCGTTGAACTTGTCGAATATTCGTGGAAATAATTGTGGTGTTTCTAAAACCTTGGATCTCGATTTCGCATCGTCAATTTCTAGCGTCGTGAATCTTGGGTCAAGGTCCTATCGTTAATTTTATCTTTTCCAGTATTCTAATTCTTGTTTATTTTGTGTTAAATCTGACCTAGATCTTTCCTAGGCATAACTGTCGTTATTTCGCGTTGTTCGACGAGATTCCCCGATTAGGATCGCGACATAACCCATCTGAGGATCTGTTTCCAGGCATTGGGATTCTAAAGGTGGATCCTGCCCTATGGCATAGCACTTAGTTCCCAATTTCCTGTTGGCGGTCGGCTCTGATATCATTTGTAACTACCCGAAAATGAAACAAGACAAAAATCAGCGCAAATTGCGATCAGATACCTCGACAATTCCCACGCAATCGCACGGAAGAACAGGTAGCGATCGCGTTGAGACCTCTTTTTTTCTCTGCCAATATTTTAACCCCTCTACGCGATCGTCGGCTTCCTTACACAGAGCGATCGAGCGATTCTTCGATTTTGGCTCGAACTTTTTCTGTCTTAATCAAGTTGATCCACTTGCCTTCCTGTAACAACCCGGGTCCCACTAAACGGGCTGTCCCGACCGTTAGACGGCGGCGTACTGACCCATTGTACCAACACGAATCTTCTTAGAATGCTTTGTCCTCACTTGCACGCTCCCCGAGAAAACTTCCCAGGAGGTCACCTATCCAAGAATTTCTCCAAGCCAAACACGCTTAACTGTGGAGTTTCTAACGATGGACTTCCGGAAAAAAAAATGTGCTCCTTGTTGGCATGAGTGCTACTTATCATTTCTTTTAAACTTTCTTAGTCAGGGTATTACAGTCACACCCTGTTAGACTCGCGACGTCCTCGTCGTGCTTAACCCATCTGAGGATCTGTTTCCAGGAAATTGGATTCTAGAGGTGGCTCATGCCCTATGGCATAGCACTTAGTTCCCAATTTCTCGTTGGCGGTCGACTCTGATACCATTTATAGCTACCGGGAAATAAAATAAACCAAAAATCAGCGAAAATTACGATCATATCCCTCGAAAATTCCCACGCAATCGCTTGGTGGGACAATTCACGATCACGTGGAGACCTCCTTTTTTCTCTGCCAATATTTTACCCCCTAAACGCGATCGTCGACTTCCTTACACAGAGCTATTGCGCGCTTCTTCAATTTGGGATCAAAATTTTTCTGCCTTAATCAAGTTGATCCACTTGCCTTCCTATAACGACCCAGGTCCCACTTAACGGGCCGTTCCGACCGTAAGATGACGGCGTACAGTCCCTATTGTACCAACGCGAATCTTTTTAGCATGCTTTGTCTTCACTCGCTCGCTCCTCGAGAAAACTTCCCAGGAAGTCACCCATACCAGAATTTCTCCAAGTCAAGCACGCTTAACTATGGAGATTATAACGATGGACTTCCAGAAAAAAAAATTGCACCTTGTTGGCATGAGTACTACCTATCATTTACATTAAACTTTCTTAGTCGTGGTACTACAATCACACCCTGTTAGACTCGCAACGTCCTCGTCGCCTTAAGCCATTTGAGGATCTGTTTCTAGACACTGGGATTCTGGAGGTGGCTCCTTCCCTATGGCATAGCACTTAGTACCTAATTTCCCGTTGGCAGTCGGCTTTGATACCATTTATAGCTACCGGGAAATAAAATAAACCAAAAATCAGCGAAAACAGCGTTCAGATCCCTCGACAATCCACATGCAATCGCTTGGTGGAAAAGGTCGCGATCGCGTGGAGACCTCCTTTTTTCTCTGCCAATATATTACCCTCTCTGGGCGATCGTCGTCTTCCTTACACTGAGCGATCGCGCGCTTCTTCGATTTGGGCTCGAACTTTTTCTGTCTTAATCTAGTAGATCCACTTGCCTTCCTGAAACGACCCGGGTCCCACTTAACCGGCTGTTCCGGCCATTAGATGACGGCCTACTTTTCCAATTTTACCAACGCAAATCTTTTTAGCCTGCTTTGTCCTCACTCGCATGCTCCTCGAGAAAATTTCCTGGAGGTCACCCATCCCAGAATTTCTCCAAGCCAAGCACGCTTAACTGTGGAGTTTCTAACTATGGACTGTAGGAAAAGAAGGTGCACCTTGTTGGCATGAGTACTACCTATCATTTCTTTTAAACTTTCTTAGTCGGGGTATTACAATCACGCCCTGTTAGACTCGCGACGTCCTCCTCGCGCTTAACCCATCTGAGGATCTGTTGCCAGGCATTGGGATACTAAAGGTGGCTCCTGGCCTATGGGATTGCACTTAGTTCCCAATTTCCATTTTGCGGTCAGCTCTGATACCATTTGTAACTACCCTAAAATGAAATAAGATAAAAATCAGTGAAAATCGCGATCAGATCCCTCGACAATTCCCACGCAATCGCATGGAAGAAAAGGTCGCGATCGCGTAGGGACCTCCTTTTTTCTCTGCCAGCATTTTACCCCCTCTACGCGATCGTCGTCTTCCTTACACAGAGTGATCGCGCGCTTCTTCGATTTGGGATCGAACTTTTTCTGCCCTAATCAAGTTGATCCACTTGTCTTCTTGTAACGACCCGGGTCCCACTTAACGGACTGTTCCGATCGTTAGATGACGGTGTAATGTCCCATAGTACCAACGCGAATCTTTTTAACATGCTTTATCCTCACTCGCACGCTCTACGAGAAAACTTCCCAGGAGATCACCCATCCCAGAATTTCTCCAAGCCAAGCACGCTTAACTGTGGAGATTATAACGATGGTCTTTCGGAAAAAAAAAAGGTGCTCCTTGTTGGCATGAGTACTACTTATCATTTCTTTTAAACTTTCTTAGTCAGGGTATTACAGTCACACCCTGTTAGACTCGCGACGTCCTCGTCGTGCTTAACCCATCTGAAGATCTGTTTCCAGGAAATGGGATTCTAGAGGTGGCTCATGCCCTATGGCATAGCACTTAGTTCCCAATTTCTCGTTAGCGATCGGATCTGATACCATTTGTAACTACCCGAAAATAAAATATACCAACAATCAGCGAAAATTGATATCAGATCACTCGACAATTCCCATGCAATCGCGTGGTAGAACAGGTCGCGATCGCGTGGTGACCTTTTTTCTCTGCCAATATTTTACCCCCTCAGCGCAATCTTCAGCTTCCTCACGCTGAGCATTCGTGCACTTCTTCGATTTGGGCTCGAAGTTTTTCTTCCTTAATCAAGTTGATCCAATTGCCTTCCTGTAACGACACGGGTCCCACTTAACAGGTTGTCCTGACCGTTGGATGACGGCGTACTGTCCCCATTGTACCATCGTGAATCTTTTCAGCATGCTTTGTCCTCACTCGCACCCTCCCCGAGAAAACTTCCCAAGAGATCACCCATCCTAGAATTTCTCCAAGTGAAGCACGCTTAACTATGGAGTTTCAAACAATAGACTTACGAAAAAGAAGGTGCACCTTGTTGGCATGAGTACTACCTATCATTTACTTTAAACCTTCTTAGTCAGGGTATTACACTCACACCCTATTAGACTCGCGACATCCTCGTTACGCTTAACCCATCTGAGTATCATGTTCCTAGCATTGGGAATCTGGAGGTAGCTCCTGCCCAATGGCATTGCACTTAGTTCCCAATTTCCCGTTGGCGGTTGGCTCTGATACCATTTGTAACTACCCGGAAATAAAATAAACCGAAAATCAGCGAAAATTGCTATCAGATCCCTCGACAATTCCCACGCAATGGAATGGTAGAACAGGTTGCGATCGCGTGGAGACCTCCATTTTTCTCTACCAATATTTTAGCCCCTCAACACGATCTTCGGCTTCCTTACACAGAGCAATTGCGCGCTTCTTTGATTTGGGCTCAAAATTTTTTTGCCTTAATCAAGTTGATTCACTTGCCTTCTTGTCACGATCCGGGTCCCACTTAACGGGCTGTCCCCAGCCGTTAGATGACGGCGTACTGTCCCCATATTACCCACGCAAATCTTTTTGCATGCTTTGTCTTCACTCGCACGCTCCCTGAGAAAACTTCCCTGGAGGTCACCCATCCCAGAATTTCTCCAAGCCAAGGACGCTTAACTGTGGAGTTTCTAACGATGACTACCTATCATTTCTTTTAAACTTTCTTTGTCGGGGTATTACAATCACACCCTTTTAGACTCGCGACGTCCTCCTCGTGCTTAACCCATCTGAGGATCTGTTTCCAGGCATTGGGATACTAAACATGGCTCCTGCCCTATGGCATAGCACGTAGTTCCCAATTTCCAGTTTGCGGTTAGCTCTGATACCATTTGTAACTACCCGAAAATGAAATAATATAAAAATCGGCGAAAATCGCGATCAAATCCCTCGACAATTCCCACGCAATCGCATGGAAGAAAAGGTCGCGATCGCGTGGAGACCTCCTTTTTTCTCTGCCAACATTTTACCCCCTCTACGCTATCGTCGGCTTCCTTACACAAAGCGATCGCGTGCTTCTTTGATTTGGGATCGAACTTTTTCTGCCCTAATCAAGTTGATCCACTTGTCTTCCTGTAATGACCCGGGTCCCACTTAACGGACTGTTCAGGCCATTAGATCACGGCGTAATGTCCCCATTGTACCAACGTGAATCTTTTTAGCATTCTTTATCCTCACTCGTATGCTCCCAGAGAAAAATTCCCAAGAGGTCACACATCCCAGAATTTCTCCAATAAAAGCATGTTTAACTGTGGAGTTTCTAACGATGGACTTCAAGAAAAGAAAGTGCACCTTGTTGGCATGAGTACTACCTATCATTTACATTAAACTTTCTTAGTCGGGGTATTACAATCACACCCTGTTAGACTCACGACGTCCTCGTCGCGCTTAACCCATCTCAGGATCTGTAGCCAGGCATTGGTATTCTAGAGGTGGCTCCTACCCTATGGCATCGGACTTAGTTCCCAATTTCCCGTTGGTGGTCGTCTCTGATACCATTTGTAACTACCCAAAAATAAAATAAACCAAAAATCAGCGAAAATTGCGATCAGATCCCTCTACAATTCCCACGCAATCCCACAGTAGAACAGGTCATGATCGCGTAGAGACCTCCTTTTTTCTCTGCCAATATTTTACCCCCTCTGCGCGATCGTCGCTTCCTTATACTGAGCGATTGCGTGCTTCTTCGATTTGGGTTCGAACTTGTTCTGCCTTAATCAAGTTGATCCACTTGCCTTCCAGTAACGACCCGGGTCCCACTTAAAGGGCTATCCCGGCCGTTAGATGATGGCGTATTGTCCCCATTGTACCAACGCAAATCTTTTGAGCATGTTTTGTCCTCACTCACTCGCTCCCCGAGAAAACTTTCCAGCAGGTCACCCATCCCAGAATTTCCCAAGCCAAGCACGCTTAACAGAGCAGTTTCTAACGATGGACTTCCGGAAAAGAAGGGGCACCATGTTGACATGAGTACTACCTATAATTTCCTTTAAACTTTCTTAGTCGGGGTATTACAATCACACCCTGTTAGTCTCGCTACGTCCTCGTCACGCTTAACCCATCTGAGGATCTGTTGCAAGGCATTGGGACTCTAGAGGTGCCTTCTATCCTATGGCATAGCACTTAGTTCCAAACTTTCCATTGGCGGTCGGCTCTGATACCATTTGTTCCTACCGGGAAATAAAATAAATCAAAAATCTGCGACAATTGGGATCATATCCCTCGACAATTTCCACGCAATCGCATGGTAGAACAGGTCACGATCGCGTGGAGACGTCCATTTTTCTCTGCCAATATTTTACCCCCTCTGGACGATCGTTGGCTTCCTTACACTAAGTGATCGCGCACTTCTTTGATTTGGGCTCGAACTTTTTCTGCCTTAATCAAGTTGATCCAAATGCCTTCCTGTAACGACACGGGTCCCACTTAATGGGCTGTCCTGACCGTTAGATGACGGCGTACTGTCCCCATTGTACCAACGTGAATCTTTTCAGTATGCTTTGTCCTCACTCGCACCCTCCCCGAGAAAACTTCCCATGAGACCACCCATCCCAGAGTTTCTCCAAGCCAAGCACGCTTAACTGTGGAGTTTCAAACAATAGACTTCCGGAAAAGATGTGACGCCTCGGGTTCTAATCACCCGACTCGTCACGTCATCGTCTCGTCCAATTTTAAAATAATATTAAGCGGAAGAAAATAAAATATTTAATTGGCAAGATTTATTTAAATAAATTCAAAAATTGACAAACTTTAAATATTCACCAATTTATGGAAATAATATTTGCTAAAACATTTCCAAATAAAGCAAACTGTTCAAAATCTCAACATTTCTCAAAATGTAATTATTCAATTTAAATAATAATGAAATCTAATTATTCAAATATTAATGCCACATCCAGCCCATCATTCGCCTCCATCTCCGATATCTGCAATTGTTGTTAAAAAGGGGTGAGCATTTCAAAAAGAAATACTCAGTAGACTCATCGCCGATTAATAAATTTACATAAAAATTGAACACATAAATATGCAATCATATAGTGAAAACTTCATCATAATAATAGGCTTTCGTAATATAGAGTGTGGGTAGTCTCGTCTCATGCAATAAATGCACATAAGTTATGTCAAAGCATAACAAAATCATAATGTCGTCTCGTCTCATGCATTTAAAAATCCATATAATTTATGGCAAGCTCATAACATCAAATATTTCATAAGAAATATAAATTATTGTCTCGTCTTATGCATATAATGCACATAATTCACATGAAGCATATAACGTGCAATTAAAATGTAAACAAATTAATGGGGGCGAGTCTACCTCAATTCTCTACGAGTGTGGTTGAGCGAGAAAATGTATTTCAGTTCTATAGATCTCTGTACGTCTTGTCTAACCAAAATAAAATAAAATTTTAATTAGTCTCTCGAAATTTAAAGTTTGAAATAAAATTTAAGTTTTGAAATAAATCTAATGTTGGAAACGAATGATTTTAAAATCTGGGGACTCATTTAAAACGTTGCTTAAAATAATCAGGGACTGAAATAAAGAGTTAGGAACTTAAGGCCGAACTCTAAACACTTAAAACATTTTAGGGACTGAAACAATTAAAACGATAATTATAAGGACCTAAAAGCAATTTTTTGAAAAAAAAACAAGATTATATAAAAATATATATACACTCTCTCTCTCTCTCTTCTCTCTCTATAGGTTACGAGAGAGAGAGAGAGACAGAGACAGAGACAGAGAGAGAGACGGAGAGTGAGGGGAGGGCGGACGCCCTCCTCTCTGGTCGATCGCCGGCTGCAATGCCGGCGATAATACCATCGGCGCAGAGCAGGGACAGTGGGGAACTCGAGTGAGCAAGAAGAATGGAGTTTTTGCTGATTTGGGTGCGAATCCGAGGGAGACCGAGGCGCTGCTCGAGGGTTTTCCGGCGAAAATTTGATGTTTGAGGTATGTAATAGGCTTCTGGGATTTGTGGGTTTATATGTTTGGCTTTTTATTTGAGTTTTGAGGAATTTTGGGAGGTGGGCTGTGGTGTGCGGTCGATGGCTCGCGGTGGTGATAATGGTTCCGCTAGTGTTGGTTGATGGTGATGATGATGGTTCGTCGGTGAGTATAGTGGCATGGTCGGGCAGTGGCGATTGAGGTAGCCGTGATTTGAAAATGGCAGTTTGGTCGGGCTCTGCGTGTGAAGTTGCAAATTGGTGTTGGGCGGTAGTGTGTGAGGCTTGGGTTTGATTGCTATAGACGGTGGTTGGGGTTTGCAGTAAATTGGGCAAATTGATGATTGGCTCGGCGGTGAAGAGGCAGTGGTGGATTGGGCTCTGTGTGGACGAAGGTGATGATGCTGAAACAGGAATTATCGATGAAGATACCTGAACTCAGGGGCAGTGACCTGAAGAATTATGATCTCAGAATGGGGATTAAAATAGTTGGGCAGATAATCTTTAGTTTGGATTTCAAATTGTAACTGCAAATAGATTCTTGTGATAGAATTGGTTGTTTGCAAGTTGGATAGGATGGTGATCATGATTTGTAGAGATAAGTGATGAGTTTAAAATTTGAAGTTAAATTAGAATGATAAACCCAAATTTGAAATAAAATTATGTGGTGATTTTATTGGAATAAATAAATAATTAAATAAATAAAAATAATAATAATGAAATTGGATTTTTTTTTTAAAAAAAAAAAATAGATTTTGAATTTATTGGACGTAAAATCAAGTTGGACTGAAAATCTATTATTTTTGGTTCAAAATTTATAACTTGGCTAAACGACGTACGTGAACTTAAATTAACGGGTAAAATTATAGCGACACGGTTTTTAGTAATTAAATATTTATTTATTATAAATTCAAAAATTTCTCGGTCGCTACAAAAGAAGGTGCACCTTGTTGGCTTGAGTACTACCTATCATTTACTTTAAACTTTCTAAGTCGGGGTATTACACTCACACCCTGTTAGACTCGCGACATCCTCGTTGCGCTTAACCCATATGAGGATCATGTTCCTGGCATTGGGATCTAGAGGTAGCTCCTGACCGATGGCATAGCACTTAGTTCCAAATTTCCCGTTGGCGGTTGGCTCTGATACCATTTGTAACTACCCGAAAATAAAATAAACCAAAAATCAGTGAAAATTGCGATCAGATCTCTATACAATTCCCATGCAATCGCATGGTAGAACAAATCACGATCGCTTCTAGACCTCCTTTTTTCTCTGCCAATATTTTACCCCCTCAACGCGATCGTCGGCTTCCATACACTGAGCGATCGCGAGCTTCTTCGATTTGGGCTCGAACTTTTTCTGCCTTAATCAAGTTGTTCCACTTGCCTTCCTGTAACAACCCGGGTCCCACTTAACGGGCTGTCCCGACCGTTAGATGACGGCATACTCTCCTCATTGTACCAACGCGAATCTTTTTAGCTTGCTTTGTCCTAACTAGAACGCTCCCCGAGAAAACTTCCCAGGAGGTCACTAATCCCAGAATTTCTCCAAGCCAAGCACACTTAAGTGTGGAGTTTCTAACGATGGACTTCCGGAAAAGAAGGTACACCCTGTAGGCATGAGTACTACCTATCATTTCTTTTAAACTTTCTTCGTCGGGGTATTACAATCTCACCCTGTTAGACACGCGACGTCTTCGTCACGCTTAACCCATTTTAGGATCTGTTGCCAGGCATTGGGATTCTAGAGGTGGCTCCTCCCCTATGGCATAGCACTTAATTCCAAATTTCCTGTTGGTGGTCGGCTCTGATACCATTTGTAGCTACCGGGAAATAAAAAAATAAAAAATCAGCGAAAATTGCGATCAGATCCCTCGAAAAATCCAACACCATTGCATGGTAGAACAGGTCGCGATCGCATGCAAATCTCCTTTTTTCTCTTCCAATATTTTAACCCCTTTGCACGATCGTCGACTTCCTTACACTGAGCGATAGCGCGTTTCTTCGATTCGGGCTAGAACTTTTTCTGCCTTAATCAAGTTGATCCACTTGCCCTCCTGCAACAACCCGAGTCCCACTTAACGGGCTATTCCGGCCTTTACATGACGTTGTACTATCCCCGTTGTACTAACTCAAATCTTTTCAGCATGCTTTGTCCTCACTCGCACACTCCCCGAGAAAACTTCCCAGGAGGTCACCCATCCCAAAATTTCTCACTGCGAAGCACGCTTAACTGTGTAGTTTCTAACGATGGACTTCCGGAAAAGAAGGTGCACCTTGTTGGCATGAGAACTACCAGTCATTTCTTTTAAGCATTCTTAGTCGGGGTTTTACAATCACACCCTGTTAGACTCGCGACGTCCTCATCGTGCTTAACCCATCTGAGGATTTGTTGCCAAGCGTTGGGATTCTGGGGGTGGCTCTTGCCTATGGCGTAGCACTTAGTTCCCAATTTCCCGGTTGCGGTCGGCTCTGATACCATTTGTAACTACCCGGAAATAAAATTAACCAAAAATCAGCGAAATGCGATCAGAACCCCCGACAATTCCCACGCAATCACGTGGTAGAACAGGTCGTGATCACGTGGGGACCTCCTTTTTTCCCTGCCAATATTTTATACCCTCTACGCAACCGTCAGCTTCCTTACATGGAGCGATCACGCGCTTCTCGAATCCTTTTCTGCCTTAATCAAGTTGATCCACTTGCCTTCCTGTAACGACTTGGGTCCCACTTAACGGGTTGTTCCAACTGTTAGATGACCGCGTACTGTCCCCATTGTACCAACGCGAATCTTTTTAGCATGCTTTGTCCTCACTCGCACGCTCCTCGAGAAAACTTCCCAGGAGGTGACCCATCTCAGAATTTCTCCAAGCCAAGCACGCTTAACTGTGAAGTTTCTAACGATGGACTTCCGGAAAAGAAGGTGCACATTGTTGGCATGAGTACTACCTATCATTTCTTTTAGACTTTCTTAGTCGTGGCATTATAATCACACCCTTTTAGCCTCGCGATGTCCTCGTCGCGCTTAACCCATCCAAGGATCTGTTGCCTGGCATTGGGATTCTAGAGGTGGCTCCTACCCTCAGGCATAGCACTTAGTTCCCAATTTTCCGTTGGCCGTTGGCTCTGATACCATTTGTAGCTAGCGGGAAATAAAATAAACCAAAAATCAGTGAAATTGTGATCAGATCCCTCGACAATTCCCACGCAATCGCGTGGTAGAAAAGGTCGTGATTGCGTGGGGACCTCCTTTTTTCCCTGCCAATAATTTACCCCCTCTGCGCGATCGTAAGCTTCCTTACATGGAGCGATCACGCGCTTCTCGAACCCTTTTCTGCCTTAATCAAGTTGATCCACTTGCCTTCCTGTAACTATTTGGGTCCCACTTAACGGGCTGTCCCGACCGTTAGATGACGGCGTACTATCCCCATTGTACCAATGCAAATCTTTTCAGCATGCTTTGTCCTCACTCGCACGCTCCCAGAGAAAATTTCCCGGATGTCACCCATCCGAGAATTTCTCCAAGCCAAGCACGCTTAACTGTGGAGTTTGTAACGATGGACTTCCAGAAAAGAAGGTGCATCTTGTGGGCATGAGTACTACCTCATTTACTTTAAACTTTCTTAGTCGGGGTATTACAATCACACCCTGTTAGACTCGCGACGTCCTCGTCGTGCTTTACCTATCTGAGGATCTGTTTCCAGGCTTTGGGATTCTGGAGGTGGCTCATGCCTTATGGCATAGAACTAAGTTCCCAATTTCCCGTTGGCAGTCGGATCTGATACCATTTGTAACTACAAGGAAATAAAATATACCAAAAATCAGCGAAAATTGCGATCAGATCCCTCGACAATCCCCATCCAATCGCGTGGTAGAACAGGTCGCGATCGTGTGGTGACCTTTTTTCTCTGCCAATATTTTACCCTCTCAGCGTGATCGTCAGCTTCCTTACGCTGAGCGATCGCGCACTTCTTCCATTTGGGATCGAACTTTTTCTGCCTTAATCAAGTTGATCCAATTGCTTTCCTGAAACGACTAGGATCCCACTTAACGGGTTGTCCTGACCGTTAGATGATGGCGTACTGTCCCTATTGTACGAACGTGAATCTTTTCAGTATGCTTTGTCCTCACTCGCACCCTTCCCGAGAAAACTTCCCAGGAGGTCACCCATCCCAAAATTTCTCACTGCGAAGCACGCTTAACTGTGTAGTTTCTAACGATGGACTTCCGGAAAAGAAGGTGCACCTTGTTGGCATGAGAACTACCAGTCATTTCTTTTAAGCATTCTTAGTCGGGGTTTTACAATCACACCCTGTTAGACTCGCGACGTCCTCATCGTGCTTAACCCATCTGAGGATTTGTTGCCAAGCGTTGGGATTCTGGGGGTGGCTCTTGCCTATGGCGTAGCACTTAGTTCCCAATTTCCCGGTTGCGGTCGGCTCTGATACCATTTGTAACTACCCGGAAATAAAATTAACCAAAAATCAGCGAAATTCGATCAGAACCCCCGACAATTCCCACGCAATCACGTGGTAGAACAGGTCGTGATCGCGTGGGGACCTCCTTTTTTCCCTGCCAATATTTTATACCCTCTACGCAACCGTCAGCTTCCTTACATGGAGCGATCACGCGCTTCTCGAATCCTTTTCTGCCTTAATCAAGTTGATCCACTTGCCTTCCTGTAACGACTTGGGTCCCACTTAACGGGTTGTCCCAACTGTTAGATGACCGCGTACTGTCCCCATTGTACCAACGCGAATCTTTTTAGCATGCTTTGTCCTCACTCGCACGCTCCTCGAGAAAACTTCCCAGGAGGTGACCCATCTCAGAATTTCTCCAAGCCAAGCACGCTTAACTGTGAAGTTTCTAACGATGGACTTCCGGAAAAGAAGGTGCACATTGTTGGCATGAGTACTACCTATCATTTCTTTTAGACTTTCTTAGTCGTGGCATTATAATCACACCCTTTTAGCCTCGCGATTTCCTCGTCGCGCTTAACCCATCCAAGGATCTGTTGCCTGGCATTGGGATTCTAGAGGTGGCTCCTACCCTCAGGCATAGCACTTAGTTCCCAATTTTCCGTTGGCCGTTGGCTCTGATACCATTTGTAGCTAGCGGGAAATAAAATAAACCAAAAATCAGTGAAATTGTGATCAGATCCCTCGACAATTCCCACGCAATCGCGTGGTAGAAAAGGTCGTGATTGCGTGGGGACCTCCTTTTTTCCCTGCCAATAATTTACCCCCTCTGCGCGATCGTAAGCTTCCTTACATGGAGCGATCACGCGCTTCTCGAACCCTTTTCTGCCTTAATCAAGTTGATCCACTTGCCTTCCTGTAACTATTTGGGTCCCACTTAACGGGCTGTCCCGACCGTTAGATGACGGCGTACTATCCCCATTGTACCAATGCAAATCTTTTCAGCATGCTTTGTCCTCACTCGCACGCTCCCAGAGAAAATTTCCCGGATGTCACCCATCCGAGAATTTCTCCAAGCCAAGCACGCTTAACTGTGGAGTTTGTAACGATGGACTTCCAGAAAAGAAGGTGCATCTTGTGGGCATGAGTACTACCTCATTTACTTTAAACTTTCTTAGTCGGGGTATTACAATCACACCCTGTTAGACTCGCGACGTCCTCGTCGTGCTTTACCTATCTGAGGATCTGTTTCCAGGCTTTGGGATTCTGGAGGTGGCTCATGCCTTATGGCATAGAACTAAGTTCCCAATTTCCCGTTGGCAGTCGGATCTGATACCATTTGTAACTACAAGGAAATAAAATATACCAAAAATCAGCGAAAATTGCGATCAGATCCCTCGACAATCCCCATCCAATCGCGTGGTAGAACAGGTCGCGATCGTGTGGTGACCTTTTTTCTCTGCCAATATTTTACCCTCTCAGCGTGATCGTCAGCTTCCTTACGCTGAGCGATCGCGCACTTCTTCCATTTGGGATCGAACTTTTTCTGCCTTAATCAAGTTGATCCAATTGCTTTCCTGAAACGACTAGGATCCCACTTAACGGGTTGTCCTGACCGTTAGATGATGGCGTACTGTCCCTATTGTACGAACGTGAATCTTTTCAGTATGCTTTGTCCTCACTCGCACCCTTCCCGAGAAAACTTCCCAGGAGGTCACCCATCCCAAAATTTCTCACTGCGAAGCACGCTTAACTGTGTAGTTTCTAACGATGGACTTCCGGAAAAGAAGGTGCACCTTGTTGGCATGAGAACTACCAGTCATTTCTTTTAAGCATTCTTAGTCGGGGTTTTACAATCACACCCTGTTAGACTCGCGACGTCCTCATCGTGCTTAACCCATCTGAGGATTTGTTGCCAAGCGTTGGGATTCTGGGGGTGGCTCTTGCCTATGGCGTAGCACTTAGTTCCCAATTTCCCGGTTGCGGTCGGCTCTGATACCATTTGTAACTACCCGGAAATAAAATTAACCAAAAATCAGCGAAATTCGATCAGAACCCCCGACAATTCCCACGCAATCACGTGGTAGAACAGGTCGTGATCGCGTGGGGACCTCCTTTTTTCCCTGCCAATATTTTATACCCTCTACGCAACCGTCAGCTTCCTTACATGGAGCGATCACGCGCTTCTCGAATCCTTTTCTGCCTTAATCAAGTTGATCCACTTGCCTTCCTGTAACGACTTGGGTCCCACTTAACGGGTTGTCCCAACTGTTAGATGACCGCGTACTGTCCCCATTGTACCAACGCGAATCTTTTTAGCATGCTTTGTCCTCACTCGCACGCTCCTCGAGAAAACTTCCCAGGAGGTGACCCATCTCAGAATTTCTCCAAGCCAAGCACGCTTAACTGTGAAGTTTCTAACGATGGACTTCCGGAAAAGAAGGTGCACATTGTTGGCATGAGTACTACCTATCATTTCTTTTAGACTTTCTTAGTCGTGGCATTATAATCACACCCTTTTAGCCTCGCGATGTCCTCGTCGCGCTTAACCCATCCAAGGATCTGTTGCCTGGCATTGGGATTCTAGAGGTGGCTCCTACCCTCAGGCATAGCACTTAGTTCCCAATTTTCCGTTGGCCGTTGGCTCTGATACCATTTGTAGCTAGCGGGAAATAAAATAAACCAAAAATCAGTGAAATTGTGATCAGATCCCTCGACAATTCCCACGCAATCGCGTGGTAGAAAAGGTCGTGATTGCGTGGGGACCTCCTTTTTTCCCTGCCAATAATTTACCCCCTCTGCGCGATCGTAAGCTTCCTTACATGGAGCGATCACGCGCTTCTCGAACCCTTTTCTGCCTTAATCAAGTTGATCCACTTGCCTTCCTGTAACTATTTGGGTCCCACTTAACGGGCTGTCCCGACCGTTAGATGACGGCGTACTATCCCCATTGTACCAATGCAAATCTTTTCAGCATGCTTTGTCCTCACTCGCACGCTCCCAGAGAAAATTTCCCGGATGTCACCCATCCGAGAATTTCTCCAAGCCAAGCACGCTTAACTGTGGAGTTTGTAACGATGGACTTCCAGAAAAGAAGGTGCATCTTGTGGGCATGAGTACTACCTCATTTACTTTAAACTTTCTTAGTCGGGGTATTACAATCACACCCTGTTAGACTCGCGACGTCCTCGTCGTGCTTTACCTATCTGAGGATCTGTTTCCAGGCTTTGGGATTCTGGAGGTGGCTCATGCCTTATGGCATAGAACTAAGTTCCCAATTTCCCGTTGGCAGTCGGATCTGATACCATTTGTAACTACAAGGAAATAAAATATACCAAAAATCAGCGAAAATTGCGATCAGATCCCTCGACAATCCCCATCCAATCGCGTGGTAGAACAGGTCGCGATCGTGTGGTGACCTTTTTTCTCTGCCAATATTTTACCCTCTCAGCGTGATCGTCAGCTTCCTTACGCTGAGCGATCGCGCACTTCTTCCATTTGGGATCGAACTTTTTCTGCCTTAATCAAGTTGATCCAATTGCTTTCCTGAAACGACTAGGATCCCACTTAACGGGTTGTCCTGACCGTTAGATGATGGCGTACTGTCCCTATTGTACGAACGTGAATCTTTTCAGTATGCTTTGTCCTCACTCGCACCCTTCCCGAGAAAACTTCCCAGGAGGTCACCCATCCCAAAATTTCTCACTGCGAAGCACGCTTAACTGTGTAGTTTCTAACGATGGACTTCCGGAAAAGAAGGTGCACCTTGTTGGCATGAGAACTACCAGTCATTTCTTTTAAGCATTCTTAGTCGGGGTTTTACAATCACACCCTGTTAGACTCGCGACGTCCTCATCGTGCTTAACCCATCTGAGGATTTGTTGCCAAGCGTTGGGATTCTGGGGGTGGCTCTTGCCTATGGCGTAGCACTTAGTTCCCAATTTCCCGGTTGCGGTCGGCTCTGATACCATTTGTAACTACCCGGAAATAAAATTAACCAAAAATCAGCGAAATTCGATCAGAACCCCCGACAATTCCCACGCAATCACGTGGTAGAACAGGTCGTGATCGCGTGGGGACCTCCTTTTTTCCCTGCCAATATTTTATACCCTCTACGCAACCGTCAGCTTCCTTACATGGAGCGATCACGCGCTTCTCGAATCCTTTTCTGCCTTAATCAAGTTGATCCACTTGCCTTCCTGTAACGACTTGGGTCCCACTTAACGGGTTGTCCCAACTGTTAGATGACCGCGTACTGTCCCCATTGTACCAACGCGAATCTTTTTAGCATGCTTTGTCCTCACTCGCACGCTCCTCGAGAAAACTTCCCAGGAGGTGACCCATCTCAGAATTTCTCCAAGCCAAGCACGCTTAACTGTGAAGTTTCTAACGATGGACTTCCGGAAAAGAAGGTGCACATTGTTGGCATGAGTACTACCTATCATTTCTTTTAGACTTTCTTAGTCGTGGCATTATAATCACACCCTTTTAGCCTCGCGATGTCCTCGTCGCGCTTAACCCATCCAAGGATCTGTTGCCTGGCATTGGGATTCTAGAGGTGGCTCCTACCCTCAGGCATAGCACTTAGTTCCCAATTTTCCGTTGGCCGTTGGCTCTGATACCATTTGTAGCTAGCGGGAAATAAAATAAACCAAAAATCAGTGAAATTGTGATCAGATCCCTCGACAATTCCCACGCAATCGCGTGGTAGAAAAGGTCGTGATTGCGTGGGGACCTCCTTTTTTCCCTGCCAATAATTTACCCCCTCTGCGCGATCGTAAGCTTCCTTACATGGAGCGATCACGCGCTTCTCGAACCCTTTTCTGCCTTAATCAAGTTGATCCACTTGCCTTCCTGTAACTATTTGGGTCCCACTTAACGGGCTGTCCCGACCGTTAGATGACGGCGTACTATCCCCATTGTACCAATGCAAATCTTTTCAGCATGCTTTGTCCTCACTCGCACGCTCCCAGAGAAAATTTCCCGGATGTCACCCATCCGAGAATTTCTCCAAGCCAAGCACGCTTAACTGTGGAGTTTGTAACGATGGACTTCCAGAAAAGAAGGTGCATCTTGTGGGCATGAGTACTACCTCATTTACTTTAAACTTTCTTAGTCGGGGTATTACAATCACACCCTGTTAGACTCGCGACGTCCTCGTCGTGCTTTACCTATCTGAGGATCTGTTTCCAGGCTTTGGGATTCTGGAGGTGGCTCATGCCTTATGGCATAGAACTAAGTTCCCAATTTCCCGTTGGCAGTCGGATCTGATACCATTTGTAACTACAAGGAAATAAAATATACCAAAAATCAGCGAAAATTGCGATCAGATCCCTCGACAATCCCCATCCAATCGCGTGGTAGAACAGGTCGCGATCGTGTGGTGACCTTTTTTCTCTGCCAATATTTTACCCTCTCAGCGTGATCGTCAGCTTCCTTACGCTGAGCGATCGCGCACTTCTTCCATTTGGGATCGAACTTTTTCTGCCTTAATCAAGTTGATCCAATTGCTTTCCTGAAACGACTAGGATCCCACTTAACGGGTTGTCCTGACCGTTAGATGATGGCGTACTGTCCCTATTGTACGAACGTGAATCTTTTCAGTATGCTTTGTCCTCACTCGCACCCTTCCCGAGAAAACTTCCCCTTAGGTCACCCATCCCAGAATTTCTTCAAGCCAAGCACGCTTAACTGTGGAGTTTCAAACAATAGACTTCCGAAAAAGTAGGTGCACCTTGTTGGCATGAGTACTACCTATCATTTACTTTAAACTTTCTAAGTCGGGGTATTACAATCACACCCTGTTACACTCGCGACATCCTCGTTGCGCTTAACCCATATGAGGATCATGTTCCTGGCATTGGGATTCTAGAGGTAGCTTCTGCTTAATGGCATAGCACTTAGTTCCCAATTTCCCGTTGGCGGTTCGCTCTGATACCATTTGTAACTATTCGGAAATAAAATAATCCAAAAATCAGCGAAAATTGCGATCAGATCCCTCGACAATTCCCACGCAATCGAAAGGTAGAACAGGTCGCGATCGCGTGGAGACCTCCATTTTTCCTTGCCAATATTTTAGCCCCTCTACACGATCATCGGCTTCCTTACATGGAGCGATTGCGCGCTTCTTCCATTCGGGCTCGAACATTTTCTGCCTTAATCAAGTTGATCCACTTGCCTTCTTGTAACGATCCGGGTCCCACTTACCGGGTTGTCCACGGATGTTAGATGACGGCGTACTGTCCCCATATTACCAACGCGAATCTTTTTCCATGCTTTGTCTACACTCGAACGCTCCCCGCGAAAACTTCCCTGGAGGTCACCCATCCCAGAATTTCTCCAAGCCAAACACGCTTAACTGTGGAGTTTCTAGTGATGGACTTTCGAAAAAGAAGGTGCACCTTGTTGGCATGAGCACTACCTGTCATTTCTTTTAAACTTTCTTAGTCGGGGTATTACAATCACACCCTGTGAGACTCGCGACGTCCTCGTCGTGCTTAACCCATCAGAGGATCTGTTGCCAGGCATTGGAATTCTAGAGTTGGCTCCTGCCCTATGGCATAGAACTTAGTTCCTAATTTCCCGTTGGCTTCCTTACACTGAGCGATCGCGTGCTTCTCGAATTTTTCTGCCTTAATCAAGTTCATCCACTTGCCTTCCTATAACGACTCGGGTCCCACTTAACGGGCTGACCCGGTCGTTAGATGACGACGTACTGTCCCCATTTTACCAACGCGAATGTTTTTAGCATACTTTGTCCTCACTCGCACGCTACCCGAGAAAACTTCCCAGGAGGTCACCTATCCCAGAATTTCTCCAAGCTAAGAACGTTTAACAGTGGAGTTTCTAACGATGGACTTCCAAAAAAGAAGGTGCACATGTTGGCATGAGTACTACCTATCATTTACTTTAAACTTTCTTAGTCGGGGTATTACAATCACACCCTGTTAGACCGCCAATTTCCCGTTGGCGGTCGGCTCTGATACCATTTGTAACTACCCGGAAATAAAATAAACCAAATATCAGCGAAAACTGCGATCAGATCCCACGACAATTCCCATGCAAACGCATGGTAGAACAGGTCGCGATCGCTTCTAGACCTCATTTTTCTCTGCCAATATTTTACCCCCTTTGCGCGATCGTCGGCTTCCTTACACTGAGCGATCGAGCGCTTCTTCGATTTGGGCTCGAAATTTTTCTGCCTTAATCAAGTTGATCCACTTGCCTTCCTGTAACGACCGGGTCTCACTTAACGGGCTATTTCGACCGTCAGATTACTGAGTACTGTCCGCATTGTACCAAGGAAAATCTTTTCAACGTGCTTTGTCCTCACTCGCACGCTCCCCGAGAAAACTTCCCAGGAGGTCTCCCATCCCTGAAATTCTCCAAGCCAAGCACGCTTAACTGTGGAATTTCTAACGATGGACTTCCGGAAAAAAAAGGTCCACCTTGTTTGCATGAGTACTATCTATCATTTTTTTAAGCTTTCTTAGTCGGGGGTATTACAATCACACCCTGTTAGACTCGCGACGTCCTCGTCGTGCTTAACCCATCTGAGGATCTGTTGCCAGGCATTGGAATTCTAGAGGTGGATCATGCCCTATAGCATAGCACATAGTTCCCAATTTTCCGTTGGCGGTCGGCCATGATACCATTTGAAACTACCCGGAAAAAAAATAAACCTAAAATGAGCAAAAATATCGATCAGATCTCTGTACAATTCCCATGCAATCGCGTGGTAGAACAGGTCGCGATCGCTTCTAGACCTCCTTTTTTCTTTGCCAATATTTTACCCCCTCAACGCGATCGTCGGCTTCCATACACTGAGCGATCGCGAGCTTCTTTGACTTGGGCTCGAACTTTTTCTGCCTTAATCAAGTTGTTCCACTTGCCTTCCTGTAACAACCCGGGTCCCACTTAACGGGCTGTCCCGACCGTTAGATGATGGCGTACTGTCCCCATTGTACCAACGCGAATCTTTTTAGCTTGCTTTTTCCTAACTAGAACGCTCCCCGAGAAAACTTCCCAGGAGGTCACCTATACCATAATTTCTCCAAGCTAAGAACGTTTAACAGTGGAGTTTCTTACGATGGACTTCCAGAAAAGAAGGTGCACATGTTGGCATGAGTACTACCTATCATTTACTTTAAACTTTCTTAGTCGGGGTATTACAATCACACCCTGTTAGACCGCCAATTTCCCATTGGCGGTCGGCTCTGATACCATTTGTAACTACTCGGAAATAAAATAAACCAAGAATCAGCGAAAATTGCGATCAGATCCCACGACAATTCCCATGCAAACGCATGGTAGAATAGGTCGCGATCGCTTGTAGACCTCCTTTTTTCTCTGCCAATATTTTACCCCCTTTGTGTGATCGTCGGCTTCCTTACACTGAGCGATCGAGCGCCTCTTCGATTTGGGCTCGAAATTTTTCTGCCAAAATAGAGAGTATCCACTTGCCTTCCTGAACGAACCGGTCCCACTTAACGGGCTATTTCGGTCGTTAGATGACGGAGTACTGTCCCAATTGTACCAAGGTAAATCTTTTCAACGTGCTTTGTCCTCACTAGCACGCTCCCCGAGAAACCATCCTAGGAGGTTTCCATCCCGGAAATTCTCCAAGCCAAGCACGCTTAACTGTGGAGTTTTTAACGATGGACTTCCGGAAAAGAAGGTCCACCTTTTTTGCATGAGTACTACCTATCATTTTTTTTAAGCTTTCTTAGTCAGGGTATTACAATCACACCCTGTTAGACTCGCGACGTCCTCGTCGTGCTTAACCTATCTGAGGATCTGTTGCCAGGCATTGGAATTCTAGAGGTGGATCATGCCCTATAGCATAGCACATAGTTCCCAATTTTCCGTTGGCGGTCGACTCTGATACCATTTGAAACTACCCGGAAAAAAAATAAACCAAAAATGAGCGAAAATATCGATCAGATCTCTCTACAATTCCCATGCAATCACGTGGTAGAACAGGTCGCGATCGCTTCTAGACCTCCTTTTTTCTTTGCCAATATTTTACCCCCTCAACGCGATCGTCGGCTTCCATACACTGAGCGATCGCGAGCTTCTTCTATTTGGGCTCGAACTTTTTCTGCCGTAATCAAGTTGTTCCACTTGCCTTCCTGTAACAACCCGGGTCCCACTTAACGGGATGTCCCGACCGTTTGATGACGGCGTACTGTCCCCATTGTACCAACGCGAATCTTTTTAGCTTGCTTTGTCCTAACTAGAACGCTCCCCGAGAAAACTTCCCAGGAGGTCACCTATCCCATAGTTTCTCCAAGCTAAGAACGTTTAACAGTGGAGTTTCTAACGATGGACTTCCAGAAAAGAAGGTGCACATGTTGGCATGAGTACTACCTATCATTTACTTTAAACTTTCTTAGTCGGGGTATTACAATCACACCCTGTTAGACCGCCAATTTCCCATTGGCGATCGGCTCTGATACCATTTGTAACTACCCGGAAATAAAATAAACCAAGAATCAGCGAAAATTGCGATCTGATCCCACGACAATTCCCGTGCAAACACATGGTAGAACAGGTCGCGATCGCTTCTAGACCTCCTTTTTTCTCTGCCAATATTTTACCCCCTTTGCGTGATCGTCGGATTCCTTACACTGAGTGATCGACTGCTTCTTCGATTTGGGCTCGAAATTTTTCTGCCTTAATCAAGTTGATCCACTTGCCTTCCTGAACGACCCGGTCCAACTTAACGGGCTGTTTCGGTCGTTAGATGACGCAGTACTGTCCCCATTGTACCAAGGAAAATCTTTTCAACGTGCTTTGTCCTCACTAGCACGCTCCCCGAGAAAACTTCCCAGTAGGTCTCCCATCCCGGAAATTCTCCAAGCCAAGCACGCTTAACTGTGGAGTTTCTAACGATGGAATTCTGGAAAAAAAAGGTCCACCTTTTGTGCATGAGTACTAACTATCATTTTTTTTAAGCTTTCTTAGTCAGGGGTATTACAATCACACCCTGTTAGACTCGCGACGTCCTCGTCGTTCTTAACCCATCTGAGGATCTGTTGCCAGGCATTGGGATTCTAGAGGTGGATCATGCCCTATGGCATAGCACATAGTTCCCAATTTCCCGTTTGCGGTCGACTCTGATACCATTTGAAACTACCCGGAAATAAAATAAACCAAAAATGAGCGAAAATTGCGATCAGATCTCTCTAAAATTCCCATGCAATCGCGTGGTAGAACAGGTCGCGATCGCTTCTAGACCTCCTTTTTTCTCTGGCAATATTTTACCCCATCAACGCGATCGTCGGCTTCCATACACTGAGCGATCGCGAGCTTCTTCGATTTGGGCTCAAACTTTTTCTGCCTTAATCAAGTTGTTCCACTTGCCTTCCTGTAACAACCCGGGTCCCACTTAACGGGATGTCCCGACCGTTAGATGACGGCATACTGTCCCCATTGTACCAACGCGAATCTTTTTAGCTTGCTTTGTCCTAACTAGAACGCTCCCCGAGAAAACTTCACAGGAGGTCACTAATCCCAGAATTTCTCCAAGCCAAGCACGCTTAACTGTGTAGTTTCTAAAGATTGACTTCCGGAAAAGAAGGTGCACCTTGTTGGCATGTGAACTACCAGTCATTTCTTTTCAATTTTCTTCCTCATCGTGCTTAACCCATCTGAGGATCTGTTGCCAGGCGTTGGCATTCTAGAGGTGGCTCTTGCTTATGGCATAGCACTTAGTTCCCAATTTCCCATTGGCGGTCGGCTCTAATACCATTTCTAACTACCCGGAAATAAAAAAAAACCAAAAATCAGCGAAATACGATCAGATCCCCCGACAATTCTCACGCAATCGCGTGGTAGAATAGGTCGCGATCGCGTGGGGACCTCCTTTTTTCGCTGCAAATATTTTACCCCCTCTGCGCGATCGTCAGCTTCCTTACATGGAGCGATCGCGCGCTTCACAAACTTTTTTCTGCCTTAATCAAGTTGAACCACTTGCCTTCCTGTAACGACTTGGGTCCCAGTTAACGGGATGTCCCGACCGTTAGATGACGGCGTACTGTCCCCATTGTACCAACGCGAATCTTTTTAGCATGTTTTGTCCTCACTCGCACGCTCCCCGAGAAAACATCCCAGGATGTGACCCATCTCAGAATTTCTCCAAGCCAAGCACGCTTCACTGTGAAGTTTCTAACGATGGACTTCAGGAAAAAATGGTGCTCCTTGTTGGCATGAGTACTACCTATCATTTATTTTAAACTTTCTTAGTCGTGGTATTACAATCACACCCTGTTAGCCTCACGACGTCCTCGTCGCGCTTAACCCATTTGAGGATCTGTTACCTGGCATTGGGATTCTAGAGGTGGCTCCTACCCTCTGGCATAGCACTTAGTTCCCAATTTCCCATTGGCCGTTGGCTCTGATACCATTTGTAGCTAGCGGGAAATAAAATAAACCAAAAATCAGTGAAATTGCGATCAGATCCCCCGACAATTCCCACGCAATCGCGTGGTAGAAAAGGATGTGATCGCGTGGGGACCTCCTTTTTTCCCTGCCAATATTTTACCCCCTCTGCACGATCGTAAGCTTCCTTACATGGAGCGATCACGCACTTCTCGAACCCTTTTTTGCCTTAATTAAGTTGATCCACTTGCGTTCCTTTAACTACTTGGGTCCCACTTAACGGGCTGTCCTGATCGTTAGATGACGGCGTACTATCCCCATTGTACCAATGCAAATCTTTTCAGCATTCTTTGTCCTCACTCGCACGCTCCCAGAGAAAATTTCCCGGATGTCAACCATCCGAGAATTTCTCCAAGCCAAGCACGCTTAACTGTGGAGTTTCTAACGATGGACTTCCAGAAAAGAAGGTGCGTCTTGTAGGCATGAGTACTACCTATCATTTACTTTAAACTTTCTTAGTCGGGGTATTACAATCACACCCTGTTAGACTCGCGACGTCCTCGTCGCGCTTTACCCATCTAAGGATTTGTTTCCAGGCATTGGAATTCTAGAGGTGGCTCCTGCCCTATGGCATAGCACTTAGTTCCCAATTTCCCGTTGGCGGTCGGATCTGATACCATTTGTAACTACACGGAAATAAAATAAACCAAAAATCAGTGAAAATTGTGATCATATCCCTCTACAATTCCCATGCAATCGCGTGGTAGAACAGGTCGCGATCGCGTGGTGACCTTTTTTCTCTGCCAATATTTTACTCCCTCTGCGCAATCGTCAGCTTCCTTACGCTGAGCAATCGCGTACTTCTTCGATTTGGGCTTGAACTTTTTCTTCCTTAATCAAGTTGATCCACTTGCCTTCATGTAACGACACGGGTCCCACTTAACGGGTTGTCCCGACCGTTAGATTACGGCGTATTGTACCTATTGGACCAACGTGAATCTTTTCAGCATGCTTAGTACTCACTCGCTCGCTCCCATAGAAAACTTCCCACGAGGTCACCCATCCAAGAATTTCTCCAAGCCAAGCACGCTTAACTGTGGAGTTTCTAACAATAGACTTCCGAAAAAGAAGGTGCAACTTGTTGGCATGAGTACTACCTATAATTTACTATAAACTTTCTTAGTCGGGGTATTACACTCACACGCTGTTAGACTCGCGACGTCCTCGTTGCGCTTAACCCTTCTGAGGATCATGTTCCAGGCATTAGGATTCTAGAGGTGGCTCATGCCCTATGGAATAGCACTTAGTTCCCAATTTCCCATTGGCGGTCGGCTCTGATACCATTTGTAACTACCAGGAAATAAAATAAACCGAAAATTAGCAAAAATTGCAATCAGATCCCTCGACAATTCCCACGCAATTGCATGGTAGAACAGGTCGCGATCGGGTGGAGACCTCCTTTTTTCTCTGCCAATATTTTAGCCCTCTGCGCGATCATCGGCTTCCTTACACTGAGCGATCACACGCTTCTTCGATTTGGGCTCGAACTTTTTCTTCCTTAATCAAGTTGATCCACTTTCCTTCTTGTAACGACCCGGGTCCCACTTAACGAGTTGTCCCCCGCTGTTAGATGACGGCGTACTGTCCCCATATTACCAACGCGAATCTTTTTGCATGCTACATCCTCACTCGCACGCTCCCCGAGAAAACTTCCCAGGAGGTCAACCATCCTAGAATTTCTCCAAGCAAAGCACGCTTAACTGTGGAGTTTCTAACGATGGACTTCCGGAAAAGAAGGTGCACCTTGTTGGCATGAGTACTACCTGTCATTTCTTTTAAACTTTCTCAGTCGGGGTATTACAATCACACCATGTGAGACTCGCGACGTCCTTGTCGCGCTTAACCATCTAAGGATCTGTTTCCAGGCATTGGGATTCTAGAGGTGGATCCTGCCTTATGGGATAGCACATAGTTCCCAATTTTTCGTTGGCGGTCGGCTCTAATACCATTTTTAACTACCCGAAAATAAAATAAACCATATATGAGGGAAAATTGCAATCAGATCCCTCGAAAATTCCCACACAATCGCGTGGTAGAACAGGTCGCGATCGTGTGGAGACCTCCTTTTTTCACTGCCAATATTTTACCCCCTCTGCGCGATAGTCAGCTTCCTTACACTGAGCGATCGCGCGCTTCTTCAACTTGGGCTCGAAATTTTTGTGCCTTAATCAAGTTGATCTACTTGCCTTCCTGTAACGACCCGGGTCCCACTTAACGGGCTGTCCCGACCGTTAGATGACAGCGTATTGTCCCCATTGTACCAGCGCGAGTCTTTTTAGCATGCTTTGTCCTCATTCACACGCTCCCCGAGAAAACTTCCCAGGAGGTCACCCATCCTAGAATTTTTTCAAGCCATGCACGCTTAACTGTGGAGTTTCTAACGATGGACTTCCGGAAAAGAAGGTGCACCTTGTTGGCATTGAGTACTACCTATCATTTCTTTTAAACTTTCTTAGTCGGGTATTGTAATCACACCTTGTTAGACTCGCGACATCCTCATCGCGCTTAACCCATCTGAGGATCTGTTTCCAGGCATTGGGATTCTAGAGGTGGCTCCTGCCCTGTGGCATAGCACTTAATTCCCATTTTCCCGTTGGTGGTCAGCTCTAATACTATTTATATCTACCGGGAAATAATATAAACCAAAAATCAGCGAAAAATGCGATTAGATCCCTCGAAAATTCACACGCAAACGCATGGTAGAACAGGTCACGATCGCTTCTAGACCTCCTTTTTTCTCTGCCAATATTTTACCCCCTCTGCGCGATCTTTGGATTCCATACACTGAGCGATCGCGCCCTTCTTCGATTTGGGCTCGAACATTTTTTGCCTTAATCAAGTTGATCCACTTGCCTTCCTATAATGACTCGGGTCCCACTTAACGAGCTGTTTTAGCCGTTCGATGATGGCGTGCTATCCACATTGAACCAACGGAAATCTTTTCCGCGTGCTCTGTCCTCACTTGCATGCTCCCCGAGAAAAACATCCCAGGAGGTCACCCTGCCCAGAATTTATCCAAGCGAAGTACGCTTAACTGTGGAGTTTCTAACGACTGTCTTCCGAAAAAGAAGGTTCACCTTGTTGGCATGAGTACTACCTGTCATTTCCTTTAAACTTTCTTAGTCGAGGTATTACAATCACACCCTGTTAGACTCGCGACGTCCTCGTCGTGCTTAACCCATCTGAGGAGATGTTACCAGGCATTGAGATTCTAGAGGTGGCTCCTGCCCTATGGCATAGCACATAGTTCCCAATTTCCCATTGGCGGTCGGCTCTGATACCATTTGTAACTACCAGGAAATAAAATAAACCAAAAATCAGCAAAAATTGTGATCAGATCACTCTACAAATCCCACGCAATCGCGTGGTAGAACAGATCGCGATCGCTTCTAGGCCTCCCTTTTTCTCCGCCACTATTACCCGCTCTGTGCGATCGTCAGCTTCCATACACTGAGCGTTCGAGAGTTTCTTCGATTTGGGCTCTAACTTTTTCTGCCTTAATCTAGTTGTTCCACTTGCCTTCCTGTAACAACCCGGGTCCCACTTAACGGGCTGTCCCGACCGTTAGATGACGACGTACTGTCCCCATTGTACCAACGCGAATCTTTTTAGCATGCTTTGTCCAAACTCGCACGCTCTCGGAGAAAACTTCCCAGGAGGTCACTAATTCTAGAATTTCTCCAAACCAAGCACGCTTAACTGTGGAGTTTCTAACGATTGACTTCCGGAAAAGAAGGTGCACCTTGTTGGCATGAGAACTACCAGTCATTTCTTTTAAACATTCTTAGTCGGGTATTACAATCACACCCTGTTAGACTTACGACGTCCTCGTGGTGCTTAACCCATCTGAGGATCTGTTTCTAGATGTTGGGATTCTAGAGGTGGCTCTTGCCCTATGGCATAGCACTTAGTTCCCAATTTCCCATTGGCGGTCGGCTCTTATACCATTTGTAACTACCCGGAAATAAAATAAACCAAAAATCAACGAAATTGTGATCAGATCCCTCGACAATTCCCATGCAATCGAGTGGTAGAAGAGATCACGTGGGGACCTCCTTTTTTCCCTGCCAATGTTTTACCCCCTCTGCACGATCGTCAGCTTCCTTACACTGAGCGATCGCGCGCTTCTCGAATTTTTTCTGCCTTAATCAAATTGATCCACTTGCCTTCCTGTAACGACTCGGGTCCCAGTTAACGGGATGTCCCGACCGTTAGATGACAGCGTACTGTCCCCATTGTACCAACGCGAATCTTTTTAGCATGATTTGTCCTCACTCGCACGCTCCCCGAGAAAACTTCCCAGGAGGTCACCTATCCCAGAATTTCTCCAAGCCAAGCACACTTAACTGTGAAGTTTCTAACGATTGACTTCCGGAAAAGAAGGTGCACCTTGTTGGAATTAGTACTACCTATCATTTCTTTTAAAATTTCTTAGTCGTGGTATTACAATCACACCCTGTTAGGCTTGCGATGTTCTCGTTGCGCTTAACCCATCTGAGGATCTGTTGCCAGGCATTAGGTTTCTATAGGTGGCTCATTCCCTATGGCATAGCACATAGTTCCCAATTTCCCGTTGGCGGCTAGCTCTGATACCATTTGTGACTACCCAGAAATAAAATAAACCAAAATTCAGCGAAAATTGCGATCAGATCCCTCGAAAATTCCCACGCAATCGCATGGTAGAACAGGTCGCGATCGCATGGTAGAACAGGTCTCTGCTAATATTTTACCCCCTCTGCGCGATCGTTCGCTTACTTACACTGAGCGATCGCGCACTTCTTCGATTTGGTCTCGAACTTTTTCTACCTTAATCAAGTTGATCCACTTGCCTTCCTGTAACGACCCGGGTCTCACTTAACGGGTTGTCCCGGCCGTTAGATGATGGCGTACTGTCTCCATTGTACCAACGCCAATCTATTCAGCATGCTTTGTCCTCACTCGCACGCTCCTCGAGAAAACTTCCCCGGAGGTGACCCATCCCAGAATTTCTCCAAGCCAAGGACGTTTAACTGTGGAGTTTCTAACGATGGACTTCCGGAAAAGAAGTTGCACCTTGTTGGCATAAGTACTATCTATCATTTCCTTTAAACTTTCTTAGTCGGGGTATTACAATCACACCCCGTTAGGCTCGTGACGTCCTTGTCGCGCTTAACCCATCTAAGGATCTGTTGCCAGGCATTGGGTTTCTAGAGGTGGCTCCTTCCCTATGGCATAGCACATAGTTCCCAATTTCCCATTGGCGATCTGCTCTGATACCATTTGTAATTACCCGAAAATAAAATAAACAAAAAATCAGCGAAAATTGCAATCAGATCCCTCGACAATTCCCACGCAATCGCGTGGTACAACAGGTCGCGATCGCGTGGACACCTCCTTTTTTCTCTGCCAATATTTTACCCCCTCTGCGCGATCGTCAGCTTCCTTACACTGAGCGATCGCGCGCTTCTTCGATTTGGGCTCAAACTTTTTCTGTCTTAATCAAGTTGATCCACTTGCCTTCGTGTAACGACCCGGGTCCTACTTAACGGGTTGTCCTGGCCGTTAGATGATGGTGTACTGTCCCTATTGTACCAACGCTAATCTTTTCAGCATGCTTTGTCCTCATTCGCACGCTCCCTGAGAAAATTTCCCGGAGGTCACCCATCCCAAAATTTCTCCAAGACAAGCACGCTTAACTGTAGAATTTTTAACGATGGACTTCCGAAAAAGAAGGTGCACCTTGTAGGTATGAGTACTACCTTTCATTTATTTTAAACTTTCTTAGTCGGGGTATTACAATCACACCCTGTTAGACTCGCGACAACCTCTTCGTGCTTAACCCATCTGACGATCTGTTGCCAGGCATTGGGATTCTAGAGATGGCTCATGTCGTATGCCATAGCACTTAGTTCCCAATTTCCAGTTTACGGTAGGCTCTGATACCATTTGTAAACTATCCGGGTCCCACTTAACAGGCTATCTTGGCCTTTAGATGACGGCGTACTTTCCCCACTGTGCAAACACGAGTCTTTTCAGCATGCATTTTCCTTATTCGCACGCTCCCCGAGAAAACTTCCAGGAGGTCACCCATCCCAGAATTTCCCCTAGCCAAGCACACTTAACTGTTGAGTTTCTACTGATGTACTTCCGGAAAAGAAGGTGTACTTTGTTGGTATGAGTAGTACCTATCATTTCTTTTAAGCCTTCTTAGTCGGGGTATTACACTTCGAGACTCGGGTCCAACACGAAACTTGCTTCTTTTCTTGCCAAGAACTTGTTTTTGTCCATCGTTGCTTGAGGATATTGTTTGGGCTCTGGATCACATCAAACTGTCACTGAAACCTAATCAACTTAACTTCTGAAAACTCCACAGTTTCCTTCGCGTACATTAAAATCAACATAATGTGCTCAAACGTGGATGGAAGAGACTAGATGAACCTTATCTTCATCATCAATCTTAACTCTAATAGATTCCAATTCAGAAACAATCTCATTGAGAACACTAAGATGGTCTAAGATTTTCATACCTACATTCTTTCTCAAAGAATGAAACCGCTCCTTCAGATACAAGTTATTTGACAAGCTCTTCATCTGATACAACTCTTCCAATTTTTTTTTTCACAGTTCCTTTACAACAAATATCCCATAAATATTTGCAATAACATTTTTAGTCAAACAAAGTTGTAACGTGCTAGCAGCCATCAAATCCAAATCTCCTAAATCTTCATCACTCGTGCTGGATTCAGTTTCTTTGTCAGAACTCGGTATTGGTTTTTCCTTCAAAGCTTTCCACAGTCCCATCTGAATCAATATATCCATAACGTGTACTTTCCATAAGCCAAAATTGATCTTCCAGTCTAATTTTTCCACGTTGTACTTTTCAAACAAATTTTCTTTTCCTCCAAAAAAATCTTCGAACCACTTGATATTCTGTTAATTAGACGTCGATTTCCCCGTTGACGGCGTCACTGTTGGGAATTACACACAAATTCTCTCTTTAATTAACCCCATAGGAATTTTGATGTTCAAAAAATAATTGAGCCAACAAGAAAATAAAACAACAACGTAAAATTTACGGACCGCCAAAACTTTTCACTATATAATAAATTGTTTCAATTATATAGAATTTACACTCACCAAACCCCCAAGTATTGTAAGAAAAATAACCAAGTTTTACCACATATGTAAATTTCTACTTATTTGTACAATCCACAAAGAACCCAAGAAAAATCAAGATGTTAGACTACATTTTCCTCACAAAACTCTCTAGTCAATTTGCAATTAATTGGCTCTTTAACACTCATTTTTTATGGGTAAACATAACCAAAAAAAGTGTATTACTTGTGCCTCAAGATATTTCCTTGTTGAAGTAGAATAATCAGAATAAGGAAAGAAATTCATGCAAAAAATATTATCTTCCTTTTCTTTTCACCTATAACTTGGTCTCCAAGTTAGCCACTTTAATAAGAAAATCAATTGTCCAAGATATTTTTGGGTCAAAACCCAACACTAGTTAATAATCTGTTAGGTAAAAGAAATGGTTTATAAACAAAGAATGTCATGTTAGAATTAAATCTCTATAGCCCAAGATCAATCATGCTAAATTACCAAGAATAATAAAATGAAAACATACCTGGATCCATTGAATTTGATTAAAAGAAGGTTTGATCTTCCACAGCCAAATTCCTTATTGTTCAACATGTTTTCCTCTCGTGATGGACACAAGAAGGACGTGAACAGTTATAATTTGACTTAGGGACCATAACCACAATTGTTGTCCTTTTATAATAACTAATTAGGTTTCCATCAACCCTAATTAGACTATTGGGTATCTACACATTGCAAAGCCCAAACCAGTAGATGTTTCTAGGGCCCAAATATTTAGATCACTTAATTGACCCTAATAATTTAGATAGCTCAATATAATTGTAATTAACCATGTAGCCCACCTAAAAAATTAATTTCAACAATCTCCCACTTGGGCTACATGAGTAATCTGAAGCAATTATATTGTATAACCTGAGGTGAGCACCAAAATGCTATATTTCCTTTGAAACATCCCCTTAGTTACACTCTGGTCCATCTCCTGTGTCAACATGGGATCAAAGAGGCTTTCGTTACACTTATATTGGTAACTGAACCCATAAATGGTCACCGTACTAGCACATTCAATGACATAGATCAAATATGGATGTGTAGCATGGAAATTACATGCAATGTGATCATAAACATGCCTATTTCCAACTGGTCCAACTTTATTCCTTAGTGAGATCATGTTAAATCCTTCCAAACTTGATGCTAAATTGCAAATGAAAAGATCAAATTCAGATATTTGAAAATAAATCATATCGTTAATTCTGCAAAAAACAACAATAGATTGTATCTATCACTTAAAGAGCACCAAAGTACAAACTCCCACTAAAAAAACATTACGCCAAATTATACAACACCCATATGAGTAGTGTGCTCAAGAACTACCTGGGTTTTTTAACCCTTAGGGAGCAGATATGCGATATGGAGTTTGTGTCCCTACGCTCTATAGACATCTGAGTAATTTGAATTCATTCTTTGACAATAATGATTGATCTCCAAATGTCCTGATTTCCTTTAGGTGAGCAAATAATGTTTTGATCTATGCAAATATTTCACAATCCTTTTGGATTCTATCAAATGATTCATCCCAAGATTATTTAAATATCTTACTAATACTCCCACTATGACGTTATATCCTGATGTGTACATACTTGAGTGTATAAAAGACTTCCTATAGCCAACGCATAAGAAGTCTCGTGCATATTAATTCTTTATCACTTTAAACTCAATCTCGAGGCACTGAATGAGACTTTACTAGTCTCCCTTATCACTGAGTATATCTTTTAATCAACAATCTTTCATACCAAAAATGGTACATTTACTTCCACTGAACTTATGGAACATTATCAACTGCATTTATCTCAAGTTCAAATGAGATAATAATTTAATAAAATTTGTGATACCATTGATGGGGAGCTTGTTTGATACAATAGATGAATTTATTTAGTTTGCAAACCATTTTCTTTGTATTACATAACAAAAAAAATTTGGTTGCATCATACATATTGTTTCACCAATGTCTTCATTGAGAAACACAATCTTTATATCCATTTAATAACAAATGTTGTCATTATCCTGAAAAGTCTTTCGATAAAACTATAGAAACTCTCTTTCTAATCGATGTTTTCCTTCTGATTAAAATCCTGACAGCAAGACAAGCCTTATATCTCTCAACATTTCCATTTGAATCCCTCTTGGTCTTAAATATTAAATTGAAACCTTTGGGTTCATGCCTTCAAGAAATTTGATGAGATCCCAAATGTCAATGTCTTTCATGGATTTATCTCATCTTTTATAGAATCAATCCACTTTTGAGAATTAGAAATTTGTTTGGCCAAATAGAAGTTGATTGAATCATCTTCAATTACCTTATGTCAAACTCATGTTCTTGGAGAAAGATGATATAATCATCCGAAACCACACTTCTCCTTTCTCTAATGGATCTTTTCAATGACATTTTGGTATTGAGGTTGTTGAGCTTGTTCATCAGAAACAATTCCTTCATTCTGAATTGAGAAATACTCAACACTATCTTGATAATCCGAATTTGCTTCTTGAACAATGTCATAAATTGGATTATAATCATTATCGATAGCAATAGCAGCAAAAGAAAACAAATTCCTCTTTAAAGACAATTTCTCTTATCTTCCCCCTCTAAGCTCAATATCCTCAAGGAATTTAGCAAAAGGTCCTAGACGTTATTTAATGAATTCATTATGCCTGCCGAAGTATTCATCACCACGATCAGATTTATACTTTAATCTTCTTGCCACGTTGATTTTTCAACTTCAGCTTTGAAGGCCTTTATAACGTCCATAGATTGTTACTTCTGGTGAATCAAATATAGGTAACCAAAGTTCAAATAATCGTCCATGGACATAATAAATAGTATTGTCCATTCCAAGAAACCGTAGTGAATGGTCAACAAATATTAGTATGAATTAGTTCTAAGACACCAAAACTGTCACTGGCACCCAATTTTCTGATATTTGTCTATTTTCCTTTATGCACTTGACACGATGGACTCAGGAGTCTGTCGAGTCAAAAGGTTCAAGAACTCCGTAGGGCACAAGCTTACCTCAATTCTCAGTTTAGAGATATATCCTTGCACTTCTGCCACAATGCAGCGGAATCATTATTAGTTAATTTATGTCTTGTACTATGTTGACTGATATGCAAAGTTTCATTATACGAGGCAAGTTTATCCAATAAATATAGGTTATCATTCAAAGATAAATGATCGGTCCAACAAGATTTGAATTATGAAAAGACTAACTTTATAGTTTCCAAATGAACAATAATAACCGAAATTGTTCAATATGAGAAGCATAAATTAAATTTCGTCTAAAAGACGGTACTTTATAAGTCTCTTCTAAAATCAAATAATGACCAGTCCTTAATAATAACCTAAAATTCCTTATAGCCTCAATTGTAACTGTATAACTGTTTTCCTAACAGATGAATCTTTCAGCATCAATTGAATGTCAACTTTACAAGCAACCATGCATAGTCACACTTATGTGAGTTGTAGTACTAGAATCTAGTCATCAAGTGTGTATAGGTTCAGAAGTTAATTAACTTCAAATCAATCCAAAAACGAGAAGCACACTTTTCTTAACCCCTAGTTTGAGGCATTCCTTATTTATCGTCCACCCTTATTGCAAAAGTAACAGGTAAATTTAGTATCCTGTTATTTTGCATATTTGTGGCACCTCAATTGCAGACCTTTCCCCATTTTCATTTTCTAATCTTGATGAGTTGTTAACAAGTGAATACTTTCAATCCTATCCCGCTTAAGTATTTTCTCTTCTTACACATAGTGAGATATGAACTCATTAAGAGTCCATTTATCCAGTTGGGTGTTATAACTCACTTTAAATTGACTGTATTATGCATGGAGAGAAATCAAATCCAGATGCACGAGCAAGTCCAGAGACAGCTCTACCTTTCGTGCCATTAATTCTAAAGCGAGACTAGACACAATAATTTTCTGAATGGAACATTACATCTCGTGTGATTAGAACGATTCTAGTTCTCTACGTCCCGTTTAGTCTTAATGGAACTTATATCGGTGAGAGGAGGTGTTCTGTCCGAAGTGCAAGGTCAAGATCCATGTAATTGAGAACAATCGTAACGTTCTCTTTCCAATTTTGAATTTCGTGCTATAAACATGAGAATGGAGTTAGATGACAGATATTGTAGTAGCAAAATCAATAACTGAATCGAAATCAGGAAAAATTAAAATAATGGTGGGCCCAATTACAAGATACCTAGTACAACATTGATATTTAGTCTTTGGACAGAAATATCAATATGTAAGTGGTACTCTCCATGCAGTAATCAAATATATACAATAAATCTGTCAGTCAATAAACCTTTCATTGGACCGACTTATTATCCACGTGATATACTTTATAATCATCACATATTTATTACGACAGGTGCGTTTGTCATTTGGCCAAACTGTGACCTTCCTTTGGGCCGATCAAAGTTTGCAAAAATAACAAATACACGCATCTTCACATTTCAAAATTAAACAAATCTACACAGCAGAGGTTAATTTGGAAACATGTCATTTCAATTGATTTATTTCTAAATATAAGACAATTTTCATATTTCATCCGACCAGGATACTCTTAATGCAGTAATCAAATATCGGTATTCAATCTGTCAGACAATAGCCCTTTACTTCGATCGACTCGTTGTCCACATGATTAACTTGATGATAATCATATATTTATAATCACGTGTGTCTGTCATTTGGTCAAACAGTAACCTTTCTTTGGGCCAATCACTGTTCGCATAAATAGTAGACACCATTCAATCTGTCAAACAATAAGCCTTTCTTTGGACCGACTCATTGTTCACACGATTAATCTGATGATCTATTTATTACCGCATGTGTGTCTGTTATTTGGACAAACAGTAACCTTCCTTTGAGCCGATCACTGCTCGCATTAAACAATAGACACACTCGTCTTTATATTTCAAATTAAGTAAATCTACAATACAGAGGTTACTTTGGCAATGTGTCGTTTCAATTAATTTATCTCGAAATACAAGACAATTGATGGATCTGAAGGATTTTAAGAGTAAGAAGATCGAGATCCTAAACTTTAATGGCCAGATTCTTATTTCCTGGAACTTTAAGGGCCTAATATTTAATTTCAAAAATTTTAAGGGTTTCATTCTAATTCCAGAAACTTTATGGACCTAAGGGTCAATAATTCAAGAATTTAGGGATCTAATACTTGAGGGCCTAAAACTTGAAACTTCAAAACTTTAGGAACTTGAAATTGAAAAATCCAAAACTTTATGGATCGAATATGAATAAAGCAAAACTTTAGAGGCCAATTATGAATAGATCCTTAATTTGGGGGGTTAAATTGAAATTTTATAAAAATTTAGTGGCCAATTGAAAAGAAATCTTTATTTTCAAGTGCTTAATTGCAATTCCACAAAACTTAGTGGCCCATTTAGAAGAATTCCAAAATTTAGGTGCCAATCTAGGAAATCTCCAAACTTAAAGTGCCAATTTAGAAAACTTTCAAACTTTAGGGGCTGATACAAAAATTTTCAAACTTTGGTGGTTGAGTTTTATAACCCTTATCTTTAAAGGACCCAACCTTGATGATTTATAACTTTAGGGGGCATAATTTTAAATTCCATATTTTCAGGGATTAAAATCAATTCTTAATAAAACTGGGGGACGGGATTGTGCAATAAACCAAAAATTTATAAAATTGCAAAAGGAGACTTGAACTCTTCTGATTTCCAAAGACAGTCTCTGCCTCAAAATCGCAACTAGGATTTGTAAACCCTAGCTGCCGCCGTTAGTAACCTTCAACTGTGCCCCCCCCCCCCCCCCCCGGCGACAGCAGCCCACGGACACAGTGAGGCGCTTCCTGCAGCTACGACTACACCCACAGTGCATGCGGCGGCTATTGGCGTCGGCATCATTACCAGCAGATTCACAATCAAATCCAATGTAAATGTCCTCAGATTGAGAAATCCATTATCAACCAAATCGAAAATTCATTGGATTCCACATATATACACACAAAATTCAAACCCGAATTCATTTCAACCAGCAACTCTATTGAATCCATGTCCAGTCTTATTCCACAAATTCCGTATATATACGCAGTCGAGTCCATATTTCACAAACTAAAATCCAAAACCAACATACTATTTTCAGTTTTCCAACACCCATTAACAATCATATTCTTCACACTGACAGCCAAGTACAAAAATGGTATCCAAATTCACAATTCCATTGTTATTATTCATAAGGCAATAGGCATTTTTATATATACTTACCCACGTAATTTCCAAAATAATTGACTAAATAAACAGAAAACTATACATTCAGTCATTCACTAACTTTGGAATATATATTGGTGCATAAAGCCAAATCTGGATCCCTTTCAAAACTCATTATACATGCCTTCAGTTTGCATATTGAAGTGGTGCTACATAACTTACCAAAGGCAAAACACGATTTATCCTTTATTACTTGGGCCTATATGGGTATTTTGACCCATATACTTGGAATATAAACCAAATGGACTCACTGGCTTCATTAAGAAAAGAATACAACTCGGCTGAAAGGAATAGAAGCACAGACAGAACGAAAAAAAAGAACGCAGCTGCACTCTAAAATCAACGTGAAAATCAGGACTCGATTCGAACGATTCTTCTCTTGGTGAGATCAATCATTTACTCTTCCTTAATCTTCTCTTGGTGATTAGATTGATTACAATAGGTGTAATCTTGTATAAAAGGAGAGTTTTATTCTTGGTGATTATTTAAGTTTCGATCGTGTATAGCCTTTGTTTTGGGGGTGTATTTTGGGCGTTTTTGTGTCTTTGTTTGTGGATTGCAATATTTGTAAATCAATTGTTAGGGATTAGATTCTTGGTTAATCTTTGGCAAATTCTTCAGCCTAGGGTAGTCCGAAATTAGGGATTATCTTTGTGTTTTTGGGATTGATTGTAATTGCTTTGAACATTACTATGTGCCAGTGGATTTGAGCGTGAATCCAAATTTTGTGGATTGCTCAACGGGGGAGTAGGAAATTCTTTGAATTACCGAATCTCTAGGGTCTTCGGACCGAAAAATTCTTTGTGTTCTTGCGTTACTTTCATTTTATTTTTCGTTATTGTTCTTTTCGATCCAACACATATAATCATTAATACGTGTGCAAAGTCTGATAATCCAACATGATTGGCGGCTCTGATACCACTTGTTAGAATTAAATCTCTATAGCCCAAGATCAATCACGCTAAATGCCAAGAATAATAAATTGAAAACATACTTGGATCCATTGAATCTGATTAAACGAATGTTTGATCTTCCACAGCCAAATTCCTTATTGTTCAACATGTTTTCCTCTCGCGATTGACACACGAAGGACGCGAAAAGTTATAATTTAACTTAGGACCATAGCCACAATTGTTATCTTTTTATAATAGCTAATTAGGTTTCCATCAATCCTAATTAGACTATTGGGTATCTATACATTGCAAACTCCATATCAATAGATGTTTCTAGGGCCCAAATATTTAGATCACTTAATTGATCCTAATAATTTAGATAGCCCAATATAATTGTAATTAACTATGTAGACCACATAAAAGATTAATTCCAACATGTCATGTATTCGAGGTAAAATGTGTGATTAAAAAATGATTTGAGAAAATGTGTATAATTAAAAAGTAGCTTGAAAAAATATGTTGTTTATAAATTTATTTATAAACAGTTTAACAAACGGAGGCTAAGTCTCCTGTGCTTAGGGATGTCAACGAGCCGAAGATCAAGGCTTAAGCTTTTTTTGGCCCGAGCCGAGCTAAAGCTCGTCCCCAAAAATAAGGCTCGACTCGAGCTTTAGCCCGAGCTTTTTCTGAGCCGAGCCGAGCCAGTCCCGAGCTTTTACTTTTTTTATTTTTTTTATAGCAAAAATTCATAAAATTTGTATTGAAAATGTGTATATATAGCAAGTTGAGCCGAGCTCGTGGTCGAAATTCATTGCTCAAGCTCCTATCGAGTTTTTTTAGCGGGCTTTTTTTGGCTCGAGCCGAGCCGAGCCAAAGCCCGTTTCTCAAAGAAAAGCTCAGCTCGAGCCGCGAGTCGAGCTTAGCCCGAGCTTTTTCCGAACCGAGCCAAAATGGCCCGAGCCGACAAGCCGTTTTACCATCCCTACCTGTGCTTTTAGTTCTTACAAATTATATCTAGTTTTGTGCTAGTAGATTTTTGTTGCTCCTTGTTCAAGTTTTTAAGGACAAATTTCAAAATGATGTCCAAATATATGACTTTTTACATGGATGAATGGCGTTATTCATTAATAAAGGATGGTCGTTGTTGATATATGTAGTCTTGCAACATAAATTGGTGATTATGACGATAAATAGCATAGCTTGTTGCTAAATGATGATAAACCCCCACCCCAATTTTTGCACCACTTTTAATTGTTATTAAAGAGATTTTGAATCTTCACTTATTTTTCATACAAATATTTTTTATCATTTTCTCGTATTCTTAGTCTCAATCTTTAATTAATTAGTATTTTTTATCCTGGTAATAAACCCGATCCAAATATTATGCTAATGTCCTTAAAAGCAGTGATAAATATTATTATGCAATTTATATTTTTTGTTAAACCATATTCTAAATTGAATGAATGTCTTTAATATTTGTTTATTGTAATATTTATGTCGTTATTTTTTCGTTGAATTCTTATTTTCAACTTTTGATTAATTAGCGCAACCCGTCTTTGATGATGGATCTTTTCAAAATATTTATACTCTATTTGGTAACACTTTAGTTGTTTATAAACAAGTTTATTTATATTTTATGATAAAATGTGTAATTAAAAAGTGGAGAGAGAAAATATATGTGGGTAAAAAGTAGTTTAGTGTTGCAAATATTATCTTATATTGTTGAATAACAATAGTACCCATGTAGCCCTAAACATTATTACTTTGTATATCCATATTCTCCCCTATATATATGGGGCTCTGGTTCATAATAAAATACACAAATTTATTGGTGTCTCTACTTTTCTCTCTAATTTATAACTTGTTATCAGTACGAGGCTCTACCAAATTGAGTTAGAAATTTTTTTCTTCCCCGAAATCTCATATATCAAAATATTAGTTAGAAGGTATTATCATGTGCATCGAAATTAATTTGGTGGGATATGATTTTTTCAAAGTTCCGAAATCAATGCAGCCGAATTCTTTTTCAGTTGAAATTGCTGAAATACAAATTCTAATTATTTAAACCTGGAATCCAAATTTGTTCTTCCGCTTAAGTCTTCTCCAATTATTAAAAGGACCACAATTCTTTTACAACTAGTATTGTGTACACCAATTGAATTCTCTTTCAGTCCGAATTCTTTTAGAAATCTGGGCATTTATTTATTTTTAATCAATCCTTTGAGGGCACAAGGGCAAACATACAAGAAAAAATATAGTGTGATTCTGATTATGCACGTCGTATAGGAAGTTCATTTACATATTATTATCCTTTTATTTATTTATTTATATTGTCTACTATAAATAATTTATTGCTACTCTTGAAGTAGTACAATATTGTCATTAATATTCCAGAAGAATATTACTTACTCCCGAAGAGCATGAATTTTGATTCTCGATATTTTAGATTAATATTGACCTATTATTCTTAAAGAATAACAATTTTAAAATTATAATTATTCCAGAAGAATAGTTTATGGCTGCTCCTGAAGTAAAACAATTTTTATTATAATAATTAAATGTGTCAATTCAGGTGTTCCAGGTCGGGTTAGCCCGTCAACATAAAAGTCCGGTAACGACCCAGCTTGAAAAAAAGCCCGCCCGCTACGGGTTCTGGACCGATTTCGGGTTAGTCCAAAAATTTCGAACTACAACCCAAGCACGCACGTTGGCCCATTTGGATCGCGGTTCGTTCTGATTTGACCCGTATGAATAAAAATATAGAATTTTTCATATTTATAGCAATTGTTTTGTCAAATTTCGAAATACAAAATGATTAAAATGATAAATTCATATTTTTACCATCAAATATTTACATAGAATTTAATTTATATTTTATAGTAGATGAATTACTTTTAAATTTGTAAATTTAAATAAAACATAAAAAATTAACAATTTAATGCTAAATGTATTTCTAATTATTATTATTAAAGAATATTACGTTTCTTACCTATTAGGGAGAAAAAATAAGATTTTTCTTTAAAAATTGTATTAGAGTTTGTAGAAGAAGTGAGATTTTCAATGTTACAATATTTAATAAAAATAGTTCTCTTTTTTTTCACGGGCCAGCGGGTTTACTGGGCCCGCAAAGGTTTAACCCGCGAAACCGGCGGTTCACAACTTCTTGACTAGTGAACCGTCCGCACGGGGTACGAGTTGGTCCCGAGCCAATTTTCACGGGTCTGGTCGGTTCTTTCGTCTTGACAACTCTAATAATAATAGAGGAAATTACACCCTCACATGTATTTTAAGTTTCAAATTCAAAAATACAATTTAAGACTTATTTATTCAAAATTCAGATCATAATTCATTTTAAAATTTTAATAATATTATTATTAATTTAAACTAACCAACCTCACACTGCCGACTGCCCAACCCCTTCCCATCACTTTAACTGAGCTATTCCCAAATCAAATCCTCTAGTAATATCCCATGGACTGACATTATTATTGCCCCCCATCCTCTTCCAATGCCCATCGTCATCACAAATCGTAGATGTAGGTGATCTATTGAATTGGGGCAGCAGAATCCCAAACCAAATTGTGGTGCATAGCGGCGATTTGTGAGATGAAGTGACGAATTTTGTGAGCTTGATACAGAAGTTGACGGTGGGCTTGATGAAGGGGACGACCGGTGTTGTGAGGGTCAATTTAAGCCAGGTTCCTGCCTTATTTTGGTGTATACATTTTCACCAGTGTTTTGGCTTCTACAGTCGTGTAGGAGGGTACCTGCATGTTTCCTTTGTGTTGCAGCTGAAGACAATGCGTGCGGTAGAAGCACACGATGTGGGGATGACCGCTGTGAGCTGTGCTTAATGCGATAGTAATTAGTTTGCTTTTTTTTTTTTTTTTCCTTCTTCTTTTGGTGGTGGTGTCGCTCTTGCGACCACCACAGCCGCTAGAAGAATTGAGCATCAGGTTGGGGGTTGGTTGTTATCGGAGACTTTTTTTTTTTGGTATGGGGGTCAGTGTTTGTGTTGTGTGAGTGATTGGCGGTGGTGATGTGTTGCATTGTGGTGGCAGCAACGGTGTGGTGTTGTAGATGCGGTCGGTGAGATGGTTTTTGCTGGTGGTGATTTGTCATTGTGCTGTTGGTGGTGGTGGTGTGTAGTCGGTTAGATGTGCCGAAGGTGGTGGTGTAGTAAGTGTTGGCAGTGGCTACAGTGGTTATGGAGTGGGATTAGGGTTGAGTTGGGTAGGGTAGGGTAGGATAGGATGGGGTGGATGGATTGTTGTGACCTAAAAAATTAATTGTGACTCATAATTTGTTAAATTGTGACCAATTAATTATAAATTTGTAACCAATTAATTTGAAATTTGCGATTGAGATAAAGTTGTGACCTATAAATAAGTTGTGACTTACGAAATTTGTAAATTGTAACCAAAAAATAAGTTGTTATCACAAATTGTAAAAATTGTGACTCATAAAATTGAGATTTGTGACTGAGAAAAAAGTTTTGACCTAAAAATTTGATTTGATTGTGACCTAATATTTTGATATTTGTGACCTTAAAATAAGTCGTGACCAATTAATTTGATAATTTTTGACATTTAATTGAATTAGTGTGACCTAATATTTTGATATTTGTTACCCAAAAAAAAGTTGTGACCAATTAATTACTATGATCATAATTTGTGACTTATAAATTTGTGGTTTGTGACCAAGAAATAGATTGCGGCCACATTTGTTACTTGTGATATAAAAATTGTGACTTGTGACCTTAAAAGTCATCCAAACAATTTTATAAATTGTGACCTACAAAATTTATGATATGTAACCAAGAAAAGTACCGATTTGTGAAAATTGTGACCTAAAAAAATCTTGATTTGTATTCGAGAAAAAATTGTGATCAATGAAATTTGTGATTTGTGACCAATTGACTCTAGATTTGCGACCGAAAAAAATCGTGACCTAAAAAATTTTGACTGTGACCATAAACTTATGATCTGATTTGTGACTTGTGACCTAAAAAATTGTGACTTGTGACCATAATAAGCTGTGACCCTAAAAGTCATCCAAATAATTTTATAAATTGTGACCTACAAAATTTATGATATGTGACCAAGAAAACTAGTGATTTGTGAAAATTGTGACCTAAACAAATCTTGATTTATATTCGAGAAAAAATAGTGACCAATGAATAAATTTGTGATTTGTGACCAATTAACTCTAGATTTGCAACCGAAAAAACCGTGACCAAGGAAATTCGAAATTTGTGACAGAAATAAATTGTGACCTAAAAAATTGTGACTGTAACCATAAACTTATGATCTAATTTGTGACTTGTGACCTAAAAAATTGTGACTTGTGACCATAATAAGATATGAACTTAAAAATTGTGACTTGTAATCATAAACAGTAAAATATATAATTAATTAAGACCTGATTTTTGAAATAAAATATCTTCTTAATTTTGAAAATGTGTACTTTAAAAACCTTAATTAATTATAATTAATCATTTTTTTGGAGGGATGGGGTCATGGTTGGGTGGGGTGGGGTGGGGTGGGTGGGATTGGGTGGTTGGGGCAAAGTATGACAGAAGAAAAATCATTTTGGGGGTGGGGTGGGGAGCTGGGGTGGGTCGGGGTCTGTGGCTGGGATGAGATGAATTTGTCGCGTTGTGATGAGGTGGGATAGGGTTGAGTGGGGTTGAGGTGGGTGGGTTGGTGGGGTGGGTCGAGTGGGGTGGGTTAAATAATTTTGGGGTTAGGGGTGTGGTTTTGGTGAGATCAATTTGTCACTTTGCGATGAGGTGGGGTGGGAAGGGAAATGGTAGGAAAACATCGAGCAGAAAAAAATTAAAAAAAAAATTGTGGTAGGGTAGGGTAGGTGGGTGGGGTGGGGTGGGATGGGGAGGGTTAAATAATTTTTTGGGTGAGGGGGTTGTGGCTTTGGGGAGATCAATTTGTCACTTTGCGACGAGATGGGGTGGGGTGGGGTGGGGTGGGGTGGGGTGGGATGGGATGGGGATGGGTAGGAAAACATCGAACAGAAAAAAAATAAAAATAAAAATTTTGGGGTAGGGTGGGGTGGGTGGGGGTGGTCAGGTGGTGGGCGGGGAAGGGGAAAGGATGAGGGGGGTTGTGACATGAAGATTTGAGTTTTTGATTTAATATTGTATTAGTTTTAATATAATATATAATAGATAATTATGTTTATATTATATGTAATATTAACATATTTTTAATTATGAAATACCTGATTTTTGAAAGAAAAATGTTAAGTTTGTTAGTTTTGAAAAGTGAAACTTAAAGGGTTGTAATGTATTTTCCCCATAATAATATTCGTATAGAATATTAATTGGGAAAATTACATAGAACCTTGTATTTCGAATATGCAATTCAAAAATCATGTGAGAGAAATTTTCTTTTAAATTTCAGATGCTAATTAATTTAATTAGGTGTTTAATAATTAAAAATAAATATAATAATATATATAAGACAAACATAATTATTTATTGTATATTATATTAAAACTAATATAATATTAAATAAAAAAACTCAAATTTTGACGTCGCAACCATAATTATTTATTGTCAATTTGATTGGACAATTGAGGGAAGATTAGTAGCTTAAAATCAAACAAATGCATCATATTATGTTATCTATATTCTCGCGATTGAAAATACGAACCAGAAGTTCGATTGAAAATACGAACGAAAAGTTCAAAAGATAACATATTACAAGATGCATAAGAAATTAATTATAGCGACCCAAAATTTTTATGCAATAAATAATTATTTTAATATTTAGAAAATTGAGTCGCTATTGTTTTGAAATTTATGCCGCGACGAATTCGTCTAGCCAAGTCAAAAAATATCGAATTTGTTCGATTTTAAATTAAAATTCGAATTTCTAAAATTATGTTATTTTAATTATTTATTCAAAATATTATTTTTAAAATCATTTTGAATTCCAAATTTATTAAAATATCCCAATGATCCTTATTCAAATTATTTCAAGTCCAAATACGTATTTCAATTTTATTTCAAAATTTATTTACTCTCAAATTATTTTCAGTCCAAAATATATCTGTTTTAAATACATTTCTTAATCAAAATTAGTCTAATTTTCAGTTGATTATTTCCCACGTTTTGCATTCCTCTTTATTCTCCTTTCCTTCTTATATTTATCACTATTTCCACCTCATAACACCATCATTATCATACCAAATTAAATAAAACTTTTACCCCACATGTTTTCTCCTTTTCGCCTCGAATCCACACTTTACAACCCCATTCTTGAGCCAACCACTCTTTCCAGCAAAGCAAATGACACTCACTATTATCATTACCCATCCCCAGCCCACGAGATCACCTGTATAAACTCACCATCACCACAGTACATCATCACCCATCATCATCATCATCAGTTATCACCACCACTGCTCAAACCCGTCATCAATTGACCTCCAAACCAAAATCACCAAACTGCATTATGCTGCCCAGCTACAATCAGTCATCATCATCACCAAATCAACCACCCAACTTCACAATTTATCAACACCATTCAACCAAACTATTGAGCAGCCACCACCACCACGACAGTATTACCAAAATCGGTCTCACCTCAATCACGTACCACAGCCAGAAATCGAATCATTTTCACCAAACCACTTCAACTGCCAATCTCCAATTCACCATCAATAAATCTTCACCCAAAACCAAAATCAAAGAATAGACGGAGCTCAGTTAATCACCTCAATCACCGGAAGAAGCGAACCACTGAAATCCCGTAACTAAGCTCTAAAATCTGAAACGTCCTACGTAGTTACTTCTCGCCGCCACCTCGAGGTGGTATTCCACCGGCCAAATCATCGGCTGTAGCGCCGGATTCTTGCACCTCCTTCTTCCGTCTTCTGAGTCGCAGAGAGTGAGAGAGGGTTAGGTCGAGAGTGAGAGTAAAGTGAGAGAGAGAAGATAAATCTGATGTTTTAAAATAATGATTTTCAGAATTTGCAAATTAGCCCCCTAAGTTTGAAAAGTGATCATTTCAGTCCCTGAAGTTTTAAATTGTTTCAAATCAGTCCCCAAGCTTTAAAGTTTTGCAATTCAGTCCTTTTAGCTTTTAAACTTATCAATTTCAGCCCTTAAGTTTTAAATGAGTTTTAATCAGCCCCTATTGTTTTAAAATATATTATTTCAACCCTATTGTTTTGAGTTTCCGACTCAACTTTCAAAAGTATTCATTTTAGTCCCTCAACTTTCAAAAGTATTCAATTTAGTCCCTCAACTTTCAAAACATCAATTTTAGTCCTCAAATTATAATTTATCATTTTGAACTATATATTCGATAGACTAAAGTGACTTATTGGCTAAAGACGAAGCGTACGGAGAATTTAAAGAAATTGAAGTCATTCCCGCTCAACTTTGCACTCGTCGGATTTGAGGTAGACTCGCACTTATTAATTGATTTAAATTATGATTTCATATGAATGTCATGTGACTTGTGAAAGTCAATTTTCAAGAAAATTAAGTATGTTTTATGAAAGGTAAATATACCTTATGTTTTTATGAAAAGTAAGTATACCCTATGTTTTTACGATAATGTTTTATATGTTTTGGATCATTGCTATGCACATAAGAATTCTTACCACCTAAGTTCGGTAAAATTCTTGTGTCTCCATAAGTTTATGAGGATTTACCACCTAAGTTCGGTAAAATTCCTGTCTTTCCATATGTTTATGAGGATTTACCACCTAAGTTCGGTAAAATTCCTGTCGCATATGTTTATGAGGATTTCGATCCTATCTTATGTTATGATGGAAATGATCCCTATGAATTTCATGAATTATGTTTTGGTATACTTACTGTTATTATGATCTTACTGTTATTATGATCTTACTGTTATTATGATTTTACTACATAAGAATTCTTGCCACCTAAGTTCGGTAAAATTCTTATGTTTATGAGGATTTTGATCTTATCCTATGTTATGATGAAAACTTACTGTTATTATGATTTTACTGCATAAGAATTCTTACCACCTAAGTTCGGTAAAGTTCTTGTGTCTCCTTATGTTTATGAGGATTTCAATCCTATCTTATGTTATGCTTTCAAAAGAAATTATGCTTGGCATAATTAAAATGTTTTTATAAGTATATGGTTTTCAAAGAGCTGTTTTCAAAGAGCTATTTTCAAAGAGCCTATGATTTGCAAAATATGTCCCGTGCTGTAATGCACAATATGAGTTTTATCAAGAGCCGTTTTATAAAGAAGCTCTATCAATGCCCGTTTTATAAAGAGCCGGGATTTATGTGTTTAATCATCTTATAAATTAAATTAATTTGTGATGAGTCTACTGAGTATTTCCCCCATGAAATACTCACCCTACTTTTTAACAGTTTTGCAGATTTCGGAGACGGTGGCGAGCGATGAATGATGGTGGCAATAATCGTTAAACGGTTGAAAGTTTGACGTTAATGATTTCCGTATTTTTTTCCAAACAATCGAATAATTTAGAGAAGTTCATTTATTTGAGAAATTATGACATTGTCAATTTCTTTACAAAATTAATGGTTCGATTTACTATTTCAAATGGTTTCATAAATGTTTTCAATTTTATCGGCCATTACAGTTTATTTAATGTTGCAAAAAAAATGAATTTCAACTATTTCTTCCGCAAAAATATTATTCGAAAAATTTAGACAGAAAATGACGTAGTGAATCGGGTATACGGAACTCGGGGCGCTACATTAATAGAACCTATTGTACTAGTTACAGATACTCTATCTTATATTGATGTATGGCATGCTTGAAGTGTAGCGATATCTGATTCGAATAAATATCTCCAAATAAATAAAAATAGAGCAAATGATTATGATGGTCTTATTGATGAGACATATACTCGTGAGAGAGTATTTACTGACATAATTAATTGTAAATCTCCAGAAGAGATTTAAGTACTTGAAATATTAAAAAATTTAGATCTCTATAGTTATGTATTGTGGGGGAAAGAAATTGATTTGAGATGATAATTGTGTCGGCACACTTTATAAAGAACTTATGTAAAAGCAAATATCGAAGCTAGCCACATCATAATATGAATGATAGCGATGATAATAAAATAAAATATGTAGAAGAAAAATCACATAAAAATAGTTGGCAAAAGTATGAAATCAGACAAAATTAAACTTACTACAAAACCTGAAGTTTTGGGACTTGAAGTCCAAATACTTAAAAGTGTAAAGTTAGTAAAATACCTATAGATATAGTCGTAATACACGACTTGTTGCGCAACAAATGTTTCAAAGATTTAGCACATATTCAATATTTTATTTGTCTGACAAATGCATAATAAGTGCTAATAAATATGTAATTATTAGAAATAAATATGTGATTATTAGAAATGTATATAATAAAAGATGATTGACTCTAATTACTAGCTTGCGCTCTTTGATTTACTAACGAGTGATATCAAAATGTATGATCATCAACTCGGTACGTCGGGAGTATTCTTTGAAGTATCAATGAGTGAGATTAAAAAGAGTAATCAATACCTTGGTACTTTGTGATTGCGGTGAAATGATTAGAGAAAATCTATTTGAAATATAGGAATCGTTACCTATCTAAAGTTTCATGAGTTAAATTTGATGGTAACAATTTGAATATTACAATGTGAAACATATGCGATGCCTGAAGCATGCAGTATAATCCTTGAAGGATTAAATATATCTGAAATATATAGTTAAAGTTTTTAAGAAACTTGTTTGATCAAAATATACAGATACTTTCCAATCTGAATATTTAATATGCCTTGAATAAAATAACTTTGTAATGGAGTGTGATTGTCGCATAAAATTATATTTGAAAATTCAGGCTGTTGATTTTTAAGATACAAATTCATAGTTAATTATTCACCTGAAGTGATTAAGTTAATTATTCATTGAAGTGAATAAGTCAACTCCAAAATTTAGAGCTGTATTAAATGCATTGATAATATTGATTATAGAACATGGTTCGGTACAACATTTTATAGTTCTTCAAATTCAAAGGAATAATTGAATATATATTTGAAAAATAAATAATTTGAGAGATGTGTCATTTATATATGCTTGGTGAACATATTTGATATTGCACCAATTAACAGTTGAAATAATTATATACAGTATCAATATAATTGTAATGTTCCCATGAGGGGAGCTAATATGCGCTACACTCCTATTTCCTTAGTCGAGATTTTGTCCCACAGGATTTTCCAGTCAAGGTTTTTAATGAGGTAGTTGTTATTTATGTCTATTGATATACTATCATATAAGAGACTCCTGAAGATATCAAGATATGGATGATTCAATAGAGATTGAATTAGGGGGAGTAACTATATAGATGATTCAATACAAATTGAATAAGGGAGAGTAACTATTTAAATGATTCAATACAAATTGAATAAGGAAAGTAATTATACTCTTTTTCCTTTGTTCAGGTTTTGTCAATGTTGTAAAATTGGACCTGACCGATAAACCGGTGGAAAAACCGAGTCACAAAACATGAATTATCCGAAAGTAAGAAAACCAGTCATAAACCCATCGAACAGGGCCATCGAACCGGGCTGCTTTGGTACAACCTCCAAACCCGATTACAGGTTTACCGGGTTGAACCTTTTTTCTTATTTCCCTTATTTATTTATTAATTATTATTATTATTATTATTATTATTATTATTATTATTATTAATTAAATATTAAACTGATTGGAGGGGCAGCCTTTGTAGAGCCACACTGTCACAGCCACCCAATTGAAGAATCCTTCAAACAGACAAGGGAATTGTATCTCATCTCAAACTTAATCTTTCGATGTGGGATTCAGAGTTAGGCTGTGAATAGTATACTGAATAGTGAATGAATATTTGTGGCAGCCTGTAGTCTTTGATGCTTATATATATGGTAAAATAATCCTTGCTTTTCTTTTCTTTTAAAACAACCCCTTCATTTTAATTTTTATTTATTTATGTATTCAATTCTTCAACTATTTATATTTCTTAATTAGCAGGGACGGGATCTATCTGGTGTCGACCGCGCTAGCTCGATCCTCCGGCGATCTGATTTTCAGTTGCAGTTTGATTTTATTTTTTTTTAAATAGGAAACCAAGATTTGGGGATGAATTGGAAGATATACAGAACCTTTGTTGACTGGTTGGAAGCCACCATTGCCGAGTAATTGAAGATAGAAAACCTATAGAGTAAGTTCTCTGGAAGAAGATGGCATGGCTCTGCTTTGTAGGTGATTCAGGAATCAGGATGAAGAAGAAGGCTGTGGTCTATTAGTTTTGGGCTTTTTTTTTTGAAGTACCCATTTGTGCTTTATTAAATTGTCCAGATTTATGATTTGGTAGATCATTTTCTTTTTTTACTTGATTGATTTGGGTCATATTAAATTTGCTCAAATTTATAGTTTGATAGATGATTTATGATTTTTAGAATGCTTAATTAATTTTCAGAATAAATTATAGTTTAATTGACGATTTATGATTTTTCGGATGGTTAATTTATTTTCAGAATGAATTATAGTTTGATATTTTGATAAATAATTTTCAAAATGAATTTCATGGCATTGCTTTGCATTGTGATTTGTAATTTTTGTAAATAATAAATTTCTATGTTCTAATCTTGATTCCATTCTTCCTCTTAGGTTCGCAATATAGTCGACAAATTGAGCCTTCAACTTTTACCAGTGACTAGGATCTCATTAGCAAGGTATTTCGATCGTTGGCGATCGTCTGTCAATAGTCAACAATCCACGATGCACGACTGGCCGCTCTAGCTGAAATTTGGTCCTGAATCCATCACTGCTCATTAGGATAATAATTTTTTATAGGTTACAAATGGGTTACAATACTTTTAATATTTAAAGTTTTAAAATTAATTATAGTATAATAAATATAATTAACAATGGTTAATCTATATTTTATCTAAATTAATAATTCTAAAATTAAAAAATATCATTTCTTTAATATTTTATATCTTTTGTATATCTTATTATTATTATAAAGGAGGATAGTTGCTTTGGTTTTACCTCCAAAAGTTCCCCCCAAAAAATTTTCAAATGATTTTTTTGAAGCTTTTCCTACAAACAAAACAATTCAAAATCAATTTTTTTTAAGTTTCCGCCAAAAATCAGTAATAATAGTGGGCCCCAAATAGCATTTAGGCTCCAATGAAACTTCTCCAAGAAGCAAAAATCTGGGATCTTTCTAATGGCTAATATAAAAAAATTTAAAATATGAAGCTTTCTTTGCACACTTACAATCAGGTGACCCCCACAGTTTCCTTTGCAAATTCTTCTTTCTTCCATACGCTTTCAGCTCTCTCTCCCCTAAAATCTATCATCTCTCTCTCACATCTCGGATCTGAAATAAAAAATAAAAAGCCGCTGCCCTTCGATTGCTCCACGCCGGAGATGACTGAAATCAAAAAACATCTCCGCCCTTCAACTGCTCCACACCGGTGACGACTGAAGCAAACTGCTTGGGAACGAAGACAGTCCCTCGTCGTGGAGATATCATTTTATTGCATACTTTTGTCGCTTTTTCTCTTTCCGATTTTTTTGTACTTCATAATATGTTCGCTGTGTATTTTTTTTGTACAGATTTACTGGGTCTAAGCCAGAACTTTGAATTTTAGGATTTACTGAGTTTTTCTGTGCTGTAACTTTCTTCTTACCGGGGTCTGCACCGGAACTTCATAACTTCGGATTTACTGGGTCTACATTTTTTAGTTCTATTTTGTTTTACTTTTTTTAGGTATTATAGTATTATATATATGACCCAAGAATGTTCTTTATTGACACGATTTTATTTTCACAACAATATCTTCTCTAATATTTTCTAATCTTTCAAAATCGGATTTTTCTTCTTCCTTTTAATCTTTTCCATTTCAAATTTTTCATTGATGCATATTTGCAATTGATTGCAGGAAACTTGACAAATGATTAAAATCTTCTGTTGATTCCCCCAGACTCCAGTGACCAGTCGAGCCAAGGATCCGCTCCTGCCTCCAAGGTTAGTGGCTTATTGCAATGTCATTTATTTTGATATGGATTTTGTTAATGTGATTTTGAATATTTTCATATGAAAATGTGATTGCATGATATAATTTGGATTGGTTTTGACAATTTTAGATTATTGTGAATTTGTGATTTAGATATTAGATTATTTGATTTTGGGAATATGATGTAAATTATAAATTTATATAGCTTTATGTGATTTAGATTTTGATTTCTAGAATGGCCAGCATCTCCTCATCGTGTATTATTTTCAGTAGAAGTGCAGTAATAAGTGAACAAAGATGCAAATATCAAAAGAGGGAGCTGAGGACTGAGAATCTTGGTAGCAGACTTTTGAGCAAACAAAGGGTCGCCTAAGCTTTTATCTTTGTAGTAAAAAATTGAGTTGTGCATATCCCAAGGTAAACCTCAATTGAAACTCCATCCATCTTTGACAGAGCTTTTTCACTTGGATTTCTGTCAAATTGATTAACAAGAGAACTCACACTCCTTTTGGATTCCATTGTTGAACTATATGGACTTACGTTATTTGTTTGATATCTGTAATTGTCCTTCACTGTTCAATATGTAAAAGCATTCATCTTTAGGGATTTACTGTGAAAAGATACTTATTCTTTTTGCAACTTTCTGGAAAGTGTTGAATGTTACAAACATGGATTACATAATTTTCAATGGATATTTCCACTTTCCGTTGGTGTGGGCTCTATTTCATGTATCTTTAACATTACCACATTTATGTATTGATTCAATTGAAAAACAGACGTACTACACGCACGAGCGCACAAGGTTCTATATGCATAATGAAGCTTTTTCCACAATTATCAATTGTATAATTCTATTTCTATTAGTAGTAATATGTGATGTGATTTCTAATAGCAGCCTTATTATCTTTCTTGGATGCAGTGGCCATCAACGTAGTGTTCGAGCAGATGTACATTAGAGGAGTCTCGTGTCCATATATATATGCTCTAAGCATTTGTATCACGGTGTCTTATTGGATGGTTATGTTTCGACTGGCTATGCTCCTATTTGAATGAAAGAAAAGCGATATTGGATTATTAAGAGCTTGTGGGGTGAGAAGTGGGAAGAGAAGGTATACTACAAATCTGTCGTGGCCGAATTATTTGTGAAATCGACTCAATGGTTTCAACTGTTACAGCTGCAAGTACTAGGATATGGATAACCTTGACATCAACTCACGCCCACTGAATTCTGTACATAGATTGTAACTGTTTAGGTAAAGTGATTATGGTTAGGCATGCATCTAATTCTTCGCTTCAGATTTCAAGTCATTAAGTCTTATATGGTCATCTGAGTGGTGTTTATTGTTTGGTTGTTCATCCAACCATTGACATTTTGCTGGTAGGTGGTCGGGATTCCATGTGCACGGTATGTATATCATACTTATATGAATTTCATACTGACTTTATTTTTTACATAGATAGATATTCAACTCGGTGTTTTAGATGTGCTGGAGAGTTGACAAATAATCACTTCATGAATAAAGTTTGCTACATTGACAATGTCTTAACCTTCTAAAGTAAATTTATCATCTTTACCACCAGAGCTATACTCATGAACCTCAGGTTGCTACATTGAGATTTTTTGAATTGCTTGCCACTTATGGTGAAATTAATTTATAGGAATCTATAGATAAGTTTTTAAGTACCTAATAAATTATTATGGTTATGCCCTGATAAGATTAAAAAGTGATCATGGATGGTAAACTTTTCTATACTAAAGTTATTTTGACCATCTTCAGGCCATCTCGACTCAGCATCATGATTCAATTTTTGGGCTTTTTATTTGTCAATTTGATCTTTATCTTATTAGAAAAGTCACAAATAGGATATAGTTCAATTTTATGTAGTTTCCTTAGAAAAAGCACAAATGGTTCTTAGTTATTGTTAATCAATTTTATATATGCTGATTATGTAAAACTTTATTTCCTCAACTCATTATGCTGCAGAATTGATTTGCAAATAATCCCATCCCTAAATAAGAACAAAGAATTTGGATTCAAGGCAGGTATCTAAGTCCACCGGTTCAGCTTCATCTCCTCGGAGTATAACAGAAATGTATAAAGAAAGAGAGCAGGAATTGAGGTTTTTTTTCTATGTCAGAACTGAGGGAAGCAACCAAAAATTTCAACAGGCTGCTGAAAATTGGGGAAGGTGGTTTTGGTAGTGTTTATAAAGGTACAATTATGCCTCCAAATGGGTAGGGAGATTCCATGGTGGTTGCCATTAAAAAACTCAATACACAAGGATTATAGGTATTTGTTTTGTCTTGAATACACTGATTTAATAATAATCATTTTTCAACATATGGGTAGCATCAAAATCCAGGCCTTCTGCATGTTTCGATACCTAAAGTTTACAGATTGGACATGTTTATTCAACATTCTGATAATTTTGCTTCATTTGGTACTTTTATTGAACTTCTTAGTCTAAAAGCTAAGAGATTAGGCAATTTTTTAGTTTAAAATGTATTTCACAGTTCTAATGTTGTGGGGGGTGATTTCTATTTCATATCATGTTTCTACACAGCTGTTGTGAAATTGAGGGATTGCTTATTCAACATTCTGATAATTTTTGAAACTAAGTGCAAAATGAATGATGTTTAGTGAATGTGACAGTTGAAACCAGCTTAAATGTTGAATTAAACATGGTGAAATGCCATTGAAGAAAGCAAAATGTACAAGCTTTCACTATGTTGAATTAAACAGATAGTAACAATGTACAAGCTTTCACTATGTTATGTTGTAAACTATAAAGTGCTGCAAATTGAATGGTTGCATGGAAACCAGGTTGTCCTCTGAGAACTAAGTCAGATAGGGAACTTTGGTATGTTGGTTATTCTTAATCTACAATGTATTTTTTCTAATTGTGGGGAAACAGTGATGGTTATTATTTTCTTTTGATTTGATTTTCCTATTATAAGCCATCAACTTTTTTTAAAGTCCCTGGGGGTAAGTAATGGAGCAATCCCTGGGATACCCAAGCATTTCAAAAATTGCAAACAGTTCCTTATTAGTTTTGGTTTACATTCTAACAGTATGCTTTTAAGGATTTTGGAAAACATGTTTCTCTTGCTCCTCCTTTTTCCTCTGACCTTTGAAAATGTATTTTACTTTGTTCTAGCATAGAAACACTATGATACTGATCTGGATCATCATGTTTCTTGATATTGGATACTATGGAATGTCTAATTTAATAATTTCGAGACCTGCAGGTTATATTTGTTGATGCAGTGCAGACCAGATTGTGAGGGCAGACTTGGGAGAACACGCATCTCCCTGACAAGTTTTAGTTTATAAAGAACTACCTCTCTCCTCAATTCAAGGTTCTGTTAGCTTTGCCATTTCAGTAATATCCATGCAATAACTATGATCATATAATAATTATAATTATAATTCTATGAGATGAATGTTGTCAATGATTTTTACTTTCCTTGCAATTGTTATTTGCAAAGTTAATCTGTTGGAGGACACTGTGACTAAAGTTACCATTTCATCTGTGTTTGTTCATTGGATTGCATCTGCTGAGTATGGGCTTGATTTTTCTACTACCCCACTTGAAGAGCAAAATCCAAATAACTTAAAATTATTATCTAGCTTTGCACATGGAAACTGACAGTTGTCCAATTGCTCATTGAATTGAATTGTTGGACTAATTAGAAATTTATTTTCTACATTAGATGGCTTTATTTCCATCTATTATCAGTTTGTTTATTGTAATTTGAGTTTCTCCGTGACAAATAAATGTGAACTTATGTGGATTGTCTTCGCTAAATTATTAAATTAGCTATGCTATTCAAATTATTTACCGATTTAGAGTTTAAGCGTAATATTGGGACTTGGAAATTCAACTAGAATTGTTAAATCAATATGCTTGGGTAACTAAAATTTGATCTTGATATGTAACGAATTAGGAGATCCTCATTTAATTGATCCATTGTTTTTTATTTATTAATCAGGAGATTTAGTTGATTTTATGTGGTTTTTTAGAGTGAATATGCTTATATTTTGATGTTCAATAATGTCAAGAATGATTTTAATATTGTTAAATATTTTCCTTCAATTCCGGTAGTTAATGTTTGTTTTCATTTGCAGCTTTTGTGTTGATCCAAGTATCAGTGTAGTGGTGCAACAAATTTTTGCTGAAACATTTTATGCTTTTCTCTGAGTTATGCTTAATCTTTTATTGTCTTCTTGGTTTATTATTTTAGTTTGAAAAGTATAACTTCTTACTCTCAATTATTATGTGGAAATTGTGAAATTTTTATGATTTGTTTTGATGAGTGACATCTTGAATTATGCAGGGATATTATACACAAACTAATTATGAATTTCTTCTTAAATTATTGATTTGCAATTGATGACTCCGGGAGTGGTGGCTTGGATATGATGTCACCGTTTTAGGTCTATTTTTCTATCTTTATGAGATTCTTGGCACTTTTTCCATTCATGTTTGTTTTCTGGTACATATTATATAATATATTTGAAACGTGTTTTGGAAGTTTCAACTTTAATTTGATTGAGATTAGTGTAGTTTGCCTAAAAAGGTTAATATCTATGTTTGAGGTAGAAAATTGTCATAACGTATGGCTGGATAGCATGTATTAATAAGTACATTGTTTTTGTTCAGTAATATTTTGAACCACGAAATTAGAAGCGTATGAACCCAGTTAAATTTTCATTTTTGCTTGAAATGTAAATTTCTGAGGTGAGGAAATGCTATTATTTGCTTGGATTTAAATTAAGGGTTTGATTGAGCTTTATTTTTTGGGAAAATAGAATTTATAATTGTGATTTTTTGAAGAATGTGGTTAAAAAGTAAGATTTTTTTTTTTTTGGATTTACATGTGAAATTATTTTATCGGATAATGTATGGTTGAAAATAAGTTTGGATAAAGATGAGATTTGTGAGAATGAGTTTTAAGCTTGAGCTAAATTATTTCTTTTTATTTTCCATTGCTAATATACCATGGATGAATCATTTAATTTCATAGACAAATATCAAGTCTACTATTATGAAGCAAATTGAGATAATAAATCTTTGAGAATAAATTTGGAATATTGTTGATTATCTACTATTTATGTTATAATCATATGATTGTCTTGGTTAGTTATATTGTAATATAATATTCTTTTATATCTAATATCGTGCATCGCACGGGTGGTAGAACTAGTTTAATTCTTATGTAAAAAAATCTAGTTTTATATAAGGAATTATTTAATATCTTAAAAATAATAAAAAATAATATAAAAAAGTCTAAAATTAAGAAATTATTATTGCTTCCAATTCGTCTTCCATTTTTTTATAATTTTATTTGATGCACCGGATCGATCACGGGTCGACCCACTGACCCTTGACCCTTTCCGTTTTTCGAGTTGACGTCCGGGGCGGGTTTTAAAACATTGAGTTTTGTCCCACTGGATTTTTCTGATAAGATTTAACGAGGCAGTATCAAAATACTCCAGAATTTTCAAGTAGTCGATTTATACACAAAAGCACTGTTAACATCTACATTCAAGAAATCAGTTCACAAGATTGGGATGCATCGACTCGATGATTTACAGCGATCAACAATAGGTGGAGTAGTTGTACTCTTTTTCCTTAGCCAATATTTTGTCCCGTTATATTTTTCTTGACGAGGTTTTTGAGGCAGCATTCATCTTAATACTCCAAGAATAATGGGCTCAAATAGAGGTACAATCATCTTGAAATCTTGTGAGAAAAAATTAAAATGAAATTTCTAGACAATCTTGGTCTTGAATCTTGAGTAAGATATTCGTAAGCAATATCCAATTAGCCCTATTGTTTTGTGTAAGAAATCTTGAAAAAAATTAAATTTTTAATTGTCTAATTTAGAAGGCCTTACTTCTTTCACGGTGTTCAGTGATTGAGAAAGATTGTTAAAGAGTAAATTAGGAAGTGCTTAATTTGCTTCTCTTTGAAAAAGAAAAAAAAAAAGTTTCGGATCAATTAGTAATCCCTACTTACGTGGGTGATAATTTTATAGAAGTAAGAATCAGAAAACACGCAAGATGGTTTTGGTGTGTCCAGCCTCATTAAGATAGCTACGTAGGTTCTCAACATTTATTTTATTATACATCCTTTTTCCATTGACATCTATTTGTAATGTGAACTTTGTTTCAAACTTTCAACTCAAGTACTTAGAAGTAGTGTATCTTATGATCCAAAATCCTTCTTGATATGTGATTTTGCTTTGTGATTGACAGATCATTCCCGACTCAGTTGTTGGACTTAGAAACTGGAGGTGCTCAATGTGTCGTTGAACTTTTGGGTACATTGCCATACTCGATTGGCTTGTTGGTTAATCTCAAGGTTTTGGATGTCTCCGGAAATCAACTAAATAAACTTCCCGAAAGCGTTGCTGGTTGCAAGTGTATTGAACATTGACTTTATTTGGAGTAGAGTATCCTTGATGCCTGCCTTTCCCCTGTACTAATTATAGGTCAATAATTGAATTGGATGCATGGTTCAATAACTTGGATTTTTTGCCAATTCACGTATTTACCAGAATCGTTGGTGATCTGAACAACCTGCGAGAGCTTGACCTCAGTAACAATCTACTCCGAGTTCTTCCAGAGACGATATACCAACTTCAAAACTTAAGAATTCTTAATTTGGATCACAATCCAATTATAATTCCTCCAAAAGATATTATAAGCCAAGGGATTAAAACTATCAAGGAATACATGATGAAGAGACGACTTGAGATTCTGCAAGGCCGAACACCGGAGAAGTGTGGATGAAGAAAATAAGGGAACTCAGACAGGATGGATGTCATGGGGTGCATCCATGCTACATAGCGTTTATCTCGGGTCTTCGCAGACTACTTCAGGACATCTAGAGAGGAAATGTTACGAAAGACACGAGACTCGACTAGCAGCTGTGACAACATTTTTACAGAAAGTTGTTTTGTTACGTGACTTGTAAATTACATATATAAATAATGGAAGATAATCATGCTATCACTGAACTTCATTTACTATTGGAGCTCTTCTACTTTATGAAATGTCATTTTCACTGTTTGGAAAAAGTTCTTTTTATTTATTTATTTTTTATTATTATTATTATTATTATTATTATTATTATTATTATTATTATTTTTACAAAGAATGTGATATTTTTGAGAAAATATGTGGTTAAAAAGTGATTTGAGAAATATGTGTGGTTAAAAAATGATTTTAGGAAAATGTGTTGTTTATAAACAAGTTATCAAATGGATGCTAAATTAGGTAGCCAACTGAGTTATAGTAGTTGGAAGCAATATTCTAAAAAGTGTAAAACTTGATGAAGCGGCGAGGCCGAAAAGCATTCTTAAGAGCACCAGGAGGAAAAAGTTCGGCAATGCGCAAGCGAAATGTGGGTGAAGCACGAAGTATGACGGATCAGTAAGGTCAAGAATAACGCCTAAAAGCGCTTTTTAAAATAGTTCCAACAATGGTAGCTTGTCTTGTAGCGACCGAGAAAATTTTCACGACTTATATTATTTTTAGAAAAATGTGTCGCTACGACTTTGCTCTTTTTTTTTTTTAAAGCGTGATCGTCTAGCCAATGAAATAAATTTAAATTTATTTTAAATTACCTTGTTTCAATTCCAAGTTTTATTAAATGATGTCCAATTCCGTTATTTGATTTAAAGTCAAATTTTATCAAAAATATTCTAAGATCATTATTTATTTATATTGTCCAATTTTCAATTTATTTGGATTCAAATTATTTTAAGTCCAAATTTTGATTTATTTTAGATCCAAACTTTTAAGCCCAACTTCTAGTCTTGATTGTTTAATGTCATATTCCAATTTAACCAAATGGAAAAAATACATATATAAGGTGTTTAGAATACACAATTTCAATTTTAAGATATAACTTAAAAAATTTCAAAAATCAGGTATCTATTTAACTAAATTCAATAATTAGATTTTTTTATTAATTATATAAATTCAGGTCACAATACAAGATAAATTCAGGTTACAAAATGTAAATTGCTTAAGTCACAAATAATTTTAGGGTCACAATTTATCAAAATAGTAGGTCACAATAACAGTTTTATCAAGTCACAAATAATTGCAAGGTCACAAGTTTTAAATTAATCAATCCCGAGTTATTTCTAGGTCACAATACAAGATAAATTCAGGTTACAAAATGTAAGTTGCTTAAGTCACAAATAATTTTAGGGTCACAATTTATCAAAATAGTAGGTCACAATAACAGTTTTATCAAGTCACAAATAATTGCAAGGTCACAAGTTTTAAATTAATCAATCCCGAGTTATTTCTAGGTCACAATACAAGATAAATTCAGGTTACAAAATGTAAATTGCTTAAATCACAAATAATTTTAGGGTCACAATTTATCAAAATAGTAGGTCACAATAACAGTTTTATCAAGTCACAAATAATTGCAAGGTCACAAGTTTTAAATAAATCAATCCCGAGTTATTTCATTTTTAGTATCTATAATTCTATACTACATCATCTCTCTCTCTCTCTCTCTCTCTCTGGACTCTCATTTCAACAGAGGCGCCACTCCCCCCTCCCGACCACAACCCACGCCAATCGAACTCCGACGACGATAGCGATGGAGGTAGGTGCAGATGCTGCCGCAGATCGCAGCCACAAGGCCGTGCGATCTGCGTGCGATGACGCACGACAGGAGCCTGTACAGCAGAAACGCGCGGCAACGGGCGCACAGCAGCAGTGACGGGCTCACAGAGCAGCAACGTTGTTACTTTGTACATTCTATAATTGGATCTGATTTCTCTTAATCTTTATTGCTAACAGTTGTTGGAGTTAGCTGCCTTTGTGGTGCTGTATGTGGTGCGATGTGTATGGTTGGTGGCGGTGGTGTGTGTGGCGGTGGTGCTTCGTTTGAGGTGGTGCTATGGTGGCGGTAATAGTAGAGATCCATGACTGACAGTGGTGGTGGTGGTGGTGTTGCTGATCCGGTTGATGTGGCGGTCCGTGTTTGTGATTGGAGGCGGTGGTGTTGGTGCAGAATAGTTGTTTGGTGGTAATGGTGAGGCGGGGTGGTGCAGGTGGTTGTTGAGGTGCATTTGAAGCGATGACTGTGTTCTCAAGCGATGGCGGCGTGGTGGCCCGATCGATGGTGATGGTGGAGGAAGGGGCGGAGGTGGCCAGATGACGGATGAAGGAGCAGAGGTGAAGATCGCCTAACGAAGGAGCTGTGCCGTAAGGGATTCTGAGAGTGAATAGGAATAGAGAGAGAAAAAAATTAGGGTTTGGTATGGTGTTGTATTTTATGTTTAATAAAATATTATAATATCTTTATTACCTAAATTTTGAATAAATCACAGTTTCCTCTTATTTTTGAAATCCAAAATTAAAATACAGGGTTCCCTGTAATTTCCACTAACCAAATTCAAACTCCCTTGGCCCAATTATAGAGCTCAATCCATTAATCAGCAGCTTCACTTCACGATATTTTTTTTTTACCTTCTACACAGATTATCCTCTAATCACTCTACAATCCCAAAATTTCATTCCCCAATCAACCTCAATTCTTTTTTTTTTCAAATACACCACAATTCTGCACATTTTTGTTTACCTCCTTCCTAGAAATTCATTGTTCCAAGTCTCGAACTCTGTCAATTCTTATTTCCCAAAAATTATCCCCCTCACATGCCATGTGCACCAGTTTAACCCTCCTTCAGCTCCCTCAATCAACCATTATATTCTTGTCAATCCCTGTAATCTTTCTCAAATCAAATTCTATCATAATTTACGAAAAAAATTTCTACTCTACCAGCAGTATATATATACCTCACCTCACTCATATAACCACACAAAGCTTCATCTTTTGGGTAAGTTCTCGACCCTCTCGACTGCTGCTCACAAATTCCACAATTCCAAACCATCTCCCTAGCCACCATTGCATGAAATCAGCCACCAACTCAAACCACCACTGCACATAATCAACAACAACAATCGCTCCTGCCCACTGTCACAAATTCGAACTCCATCACCACGCTGCCAAAACGCCACCTCCATTGCCTAAACCGAACATCAACCATATCACCACCATCGAGCCACTGTCGAACCCCACACACATCAAAACTGAACCTCCAATTATGAATCCATCAACCACAACCTACTGCCCGTTTCAGATCGTGAACCACCACCATCCAAACACCATTATCACCTAAACCAAAGATCACACCAACAGTCACCACCACACGACCGCCCCTACTTTGATCCCCAACTTCAACCCAACATACTCCAACGCATCACTGGCCCCAACCTTCATTTCCGAAAACCATACTGCACATTCATACATAGAAACTTATGCGAACACTCAATCTGCAAGCTCGAATCACAACCTCCAACTCGCAAATTTCATCACCACCGCACCGACTGTATCACCTACTGTCCAACTCCAATTCGACCCCAAATTCACAAAATAAAACCTAAAACCAAGAATAAACTAAAACCATAACTTACCTCAACAATGGCCGGAGTTCCTTCGCCAGAAAGCCCATGAATCCAAGCTTTTTAAGCCTCGGTTACCTTTCGGTTTTTGCACCAAAAGTTTTCCCACAGTCACACCACACCGCACCACCCCTACCGCCGCCATATGCCGGCAGTGCTACGGTCGGTTGAACCGCTGGAGGCGCCGACGGACGGAGGAAGGGGCGAGCCCTTCCGTCGCCCTCCATTTCTCTCTCTCTCTCGGACCGAATATAGAGAGAGATGAGAGTTATATATTTTATATTCTTATTTTTAAAAAGTTTACCTTTTGGTCCCCCTCCTTTTTAAAATGTATCAAGTCAGCCCTTAAAACGTTTATTAAGAGTTTTGTTTAGGCCCAACGTTTGAATAGTGATTATTTCAGTTCCTTTTTTTTAAAGTCTTTTAATTTAATGCCTACACTTTTGAAATGAGTTAATTGAGCCCTAGGATTTTAAAATCTGATAAGTCATCCCACTATTTTCGAAAAAGTCTATTTCAGCCCCTAAACTTTATAACTTCCAATTTCTTTAAAATTTCAATTTAATCCCCGAAACTTTATTTTGTCACTTTAATATTTCAAAATACTAAATTTATTAAATCTTCTTTTGGCTAGGCTATACATTTGGTGATTTAGAAGATTGACGTGATATTGTTGCTCTACTTTCAAAATCGCAAATTTAAGGTAGACTCGCCTCCACTAATTAGTTTAAATTATAATTTACATGGCTTATGTGAAATTACGTGATTTATATGCTTTAATGCATGAGATGAGACGAGAATATCTCTTTGTTGACCTATGGTCAATTTGACCTTATTGTTTTGATCATAACAAACAAGAATTTATTGTGTTACTAACAAGTGTGCTTCAAGTGTTTCATGTAATGATAAATATTCAAAGCACTCTATGTTCAAATCGTCTCTCAAAGATATAAATCAAAATTATGTGATCAAGCACATGAGACGCAAAGAAGATCATGAAAGAGTTGAAGATATTCAAAGATCAAAATTGAGGTTGAAAAGCATGACATGAAGATCAAGAATTCAAGCATACAAGATTAGAGTTGATTTAACATATGTAAAGGTATAACACTCTCAATCTTTAGCGATGAAATTCAAAGAGCTCGAAAATGATTTTTATGCATCAAGAAACTTACTTGAAAATTCATCACTTGCATAAAATATTTTCATCTTAGTCAAGATTGTCTTTCAAAGGTTATTTGATCTTAAATCATGATTATACTATGTTAAACCACTTTGAAAAATAAGTTAGAAACCTAAAAATCGAAAATTTTCATATTTTTCAAAAGTCAACAGAAAGTCAACGGTCAACAATTGACTTTCGGTCAACCGAACTATTTCGGTCGACCGAACTTTTGGTCAACCGAAATTTTTCGGTCAACCGAAAGTTCAACGGTAAAATTGTAACGGCTATATGGAAGATTCGGTCGACCGAAACTCCAAATTTGGTCGACCGAAACTGGCTGAACTTGAATTTTTTCATCTATAAATAGCCATCACATTTGCATTCAATAACAACAACTTAGATAAGATTTTATACAAACTTTTTTGTGAAAATTCAGTGTTCTTACTTAGTTTTTATTCATCTTTTATTTTCATAAAACTTTGATTGATCTAAACTTTGTTTTATCAAATTCATCAAAGTTTTTGGAAGAAAGTTTTGTGAAGATTTTTAGTTTTACATTGTTTAAACTTCTTCAGCATCTTCACACTATATTGGAATTGAAGTGTAAGTCTCTCTTTGTTCTAAACTTGTTTTAATCTTTTAAAAGAGAGAAATTCCAATTGAGGAACTTTGATTATTTGTGCTACATTTTTCATTATCATTTGATACATCAAAGTTCCATTGCCTAAACACTTTGAGCTTAACTTATTGTTAATTATTCAAGTGTGGCATCTCTTGGTACGTAATTTGATTCAATATTTTTAACAAGAGATTATTTGAAAAACTTTGTTTGATTGCATCAAACTTTTCATTATCATTTGCATCAAAATTTTTCTCTAACACTCGAGCTTAATTCATTGCTATCTATCGAAGTGTTAGCCTAACTCTCTCGGTACTTAATTTAAGTATATCATTTGTCAAGAGAGTTATTTCAATTGTATATTCAATTCATTATATCTTGTGGTTTCGAGAGCCTTGTCAAAACTCGATTGTTGGTTTTCGAGAGCCTTGTCAAAACTCGATTGTTGGTTTTCGAGAGCCTTATCAAAACTCGATTGTTGGTTTCGAGAGCCGTGTGAAAACTCGATTGTAAAAGGATAGACGCTCCTTGTTGTAAGTCGCCTAAGGATTTGGTACTCCTTGTTGTAAGTTACCAAAATAGTGGATTTGGCCTTGCTCGTGACGGGGAGCTCGGTAACGGGGGACGTAGATCACGTTGGTTGATTGAACCTCCATAAATCGTGTTTGCACTCTCTTATCCCTTTTACTTACGTACATTGCACTTACTCTATTCTATCAATTTATATTGTGCAACATTATATCTAAGTGCTATACTTGCCTTATCAATTAAGTTTACACATATATAGCACACTACATTGATAGATTAGTTACTTGTAACACTAAGTGCACATATTTGTACCCATTGGTTTTTAAGTTTGAGATTATTATCGAAAAAGTTTTATAAACCAATTCACCCCCCTCTTGGTTAGTTTACTCTTGGGTCAACAATTGGTATCAGAGCTTAGGTGCTCGTTTTTAAAAGATTTTACAATCTTGAGTAAATGGCTAACCATAATCTTGAGGGGCATTCTACAAATCGTCCTCCTTTCTTTGATGGTACAAATTATAATTATTGGAAAACTAGAATGATGATTTTTATTCAATCCATTGATTATAATATTTGGGATGTCATTGAATCCGGTCCTCATGAGCTTACTATGGTCATTAAGGTTGATGGAAAATCGGATCAAACTATCTTAAAACCTAGAGAGGAATATGATGAAAATGATAGGAGGAAATTGACTTTAAATGCTAGGGCCAAAAATATACTTTATTGTGCTTTGGATATTAATGAATTTAATCGTATTAGCACATGTGATTTCGCACACGATATTTGGCATGCTTTAGAAGTCACACACATGGGCACAAATAAGGTTAAAGAAACAAAAATAAATCTTTTGTATAAAAATTTTGAAAATTTCTTTATGAAGCAAGATGAGCCCATTACTTGCATGATTACTCGTTTTACCGATATTGTAAATTGTCTTAAAGGCTTTGATCATAAATTTACTAACGGTGAACTTGTGAGTAAAATTCTTAGGTCTCTCTCCCAAGATTGGAATCATTTGAGGATGTTGATCGAAAACACGATAGACGTCAACACGCATCCATTGGAGGAACTTTATGGAACATTGATGACTTATGAGCTCAACAATGCCGAAACAAAGGAGAGGACAAGAAAAGGAAAAGAAGAGGCCAAGCGCGAAATTGTTCTTAAATCATCACATGGTAAATGCGCATCAAACTCAAACATAAGTGATGAGGAACTTGATGATCTTTCTATCCTTATCAAGAAGTGGAGAGGCGTTCGCAAAAATCATCGAATCCAAAAGAGAGAAGAAAATGTTAAAAGTGATGATGAGCAAGATGAAATAGCCAACATGTGCTTCATGGCCATTGACGATGAGGTAAATTTCTTTGATACATCTTGGACTTTAAATTATCAATGATTTAAATTTCTATGAATCAACATTTTTGATTAAAGCATCTTGCTCTTCATAAAAATTTCTTACATATGTTGAGTATGAATATGAAACATGGTGCTAATATGTGGTTTATGCATAATTGTATGTGACATGTTTTAACCGAAATCAAATGAAAAAAAAAAATTTTAATTTTTAGTGATTTCGGTCGACCGAACCTTTGTCGGACGACCGAAACTGTCTTTTCGGTCGAACAAATGCTCAACCGAAAGATGTTTCGGTCGACCAACTGTACGACCGAAACCAGACTTTCGGTCGACCATTAGTCAGCCGAAAGTGTCTGCAGCTTCCTGATTTTTACTCTGCAGAGTTTCGGTCGACCGATTCATACTTTCGGTCGACCGAAAGTGGCTGAAATAAGGGATTTTCTTTTATTTTCAAATTTTTCATACACAATCCCTAAATAACTTGAAATCATCTTCTTCTCTTCATAAAACTCTTGTAATACATTTCTTTGATCACTTATTTTTTGGCTTTGAGAGTGATATGATTGTTGACCAAAATTGTTTTGATATGTCGACATAATGCATTATCCTTTAACTCATTTCATGATAACAATTACTTCATAGTCAAACATAGATATTATTATTTCTCATTAAAGAGTACACACTAGAGTCACACTTGAAAGGAAATACATGGTACACGCAAATGCTAAAGAGAGTAACATGGAAAGTCCTCAAAATGAGAGATGTGTTTCCGGAGTAGCCGTATCCTACCACCTCTGATCTTTTGAGGAAACAAAGACAAACCTTCAAAGAGGTGTGTTTCGAGAGTAAAAATACTCCGTAATCTACCACATTTGAAGTACACACACAAGATTTAAACATTAAGGTAATCCTAGGAAATTAGAGGGGTGTCTCAAGAGTGAGTATACTCCGTACTCTACCCCCACCTATTTTAGGATTCACAAAGTCAAATTTACATTAACCGGACTCCTTTTTCGCTTGACTCCCCTTCCTTGCGACCAATCTATCTTTAAACCTGCTGGATCTTGTATTGGGATATATGACTGCAGCTTATCCAGTAGTTCATCAACAGTTGGAGCAGAAATAAGGATCCTTCTGGAAAATGGAGAGATGAATCCCTGTTCCACTGCATGATCAAGAAAGGTTAACAAACCATCAAAGAAATGGTTAACATTTAATAGCCCAATAGGTTTAGTATGGAGATCTAGTTGAGCCCAGGAGGTAATATTAAAGATTTCTTCTAAGGTGCCAAAACCTCCGGGCAGGGCTATAAATGCATCAGATCCATATAGCATACAAGTTATGCGTTCATGGATAGATAAGGTTTGTACTTCATGACCTCGTGTTTTGCCTGCTATATCTGCTAAAGGGACAGGAATAACACCAATCACCCTTACTTTCTCTGTGAGAGCAGATTGGGAAACACAGCCCATCAGACCACTGCTACCTCCTCCATACACAAGATTGATACCTTTCTCCCCCAGTTTCTTTCCAAGGTCCACTGCTGTCTCAAGATACCCAAAACCTTTCCCCACATGTGATCCACAAAATACACATATTGTTTTGATCTGTCTAAGTTTTGATCCCTCCATTTTTGATAGAAAAGAAAGGAAAACTTACGAGAAGTTGTGATTTTGGGATGCATGAACTATGAAAACCTCTGGCTATTTAAAAACCGAAAAACCACACTATTTACGATTGTCTTTGAAAAAGGAAAGATTTACTTTTGTCAAAATCAACCTACTTTTGAATATTTTTATCGTATCGAGGTGTCACCTTTCGGCAATTTTTTTTTTTTAAAACCATTCTCAAAACTCGCGAAAGGAAAAAGGATCAAAAATTTACCTTATATCATTGCTGGGTTGCCAAAACAGACTGGCAAACCGGATCTTTTGCAATTGTATTCTTGAGACTATAACGTTTTTTATCCTCGTTAAATTGAGCATATAAGGAAAGAAGTTCCCGTTGCACATATCCACTTGGGTGCGTCTCAAGAGTTAATCGAATATCATCCAAACACTCCCTACTCAGTCCACCCTTTATGAATTCAATTTTATCATCTCGATTGTTAGATGAATATCCGACTGTTTTGCAACGAGTATCACAATTCCAACGAGCACATTTGTAGCAACCATTCAGCCTTTTTGCTCTTCGCTTCTTTGCAAAAGTGCTTTTACCCAAACCAGGCAGATGTTTAGGAAATGACAATGGTAATTCACTAGTTAATCGAACTTTTGCTTCTATTAACCAGCGCACGTCTTCTGGAACGCCATGAGCCATAAGCACCCTCAATCTTTCGAGCCTCATTTGATAAATTTTTCTAAGATCATTCATTGGGAGATTGGAATAATACTTGCGAATGCTTGAAAGGATGTTATCCATTTTTTTTTGATGGATTTAACCTCTTCCCAACCGATCTTTTTAAAGGGGAAAAGGATCTGGGTAGTTCCTCATGATACTGTTTCCTGCAAGACAATATGAAATAGAATAATGAAAAAAAAAAGGGAACAAGATTTAAATGCGCTGTAACTTTCACTATTAAAGAAAGATTTGATTTGAGATATGAGATTATACTGGAATACGTGAAACTGAATTTTGTGATATTTGGTAATTTTTCATGCTACGAATGCTTTACTAAGGGGGAATATGATTACACTCAAGATATTATACTTATGCCCCATTATTTTGCTTATCACACCTATGCTCATGTATAAGGGATAGATGCCACCTTTTTGCTTATGCCAAAAGGGGGAAAATATGGTGATGATTTGATTTAGCTTGAATTTGGATAATCTATATGCATGAAAATGATTAAATTATATGCTAGATTATGCATCATTGGTTTGTATAAGATAGGGGGAATATATGCTAAAATTGAACTTATCAATTATTCTTATTTCCCTATGCTCTTCAATTGCTTATATTATCATTACAAATCATCTTGTTTGTCATAATCAAAAAGGGGGAAATTGTTGACCTATGGTCAATTTGACCTTATTGTTTTGATCATAACAAACAAGAATTTATTGTGTTACTAACAAGTGTGCTTCAAGTGTTTCATGTAATGATAAATATTCAAAGCACTCTATGTTCAAATCGTCTCTCAAAGATATAAATCAAAATTATGTGATCAAGCACATGAGACGCAAAGAAGATCATGAAAGAATTGAAGATATTCAAAGATCAAAATTGAGGTTGAAAAGCATGACATGAAGATCAAGAATTCAAGCATACAAGATTAGAGTTGATTTAACATATGTAAAGGTATAACACTCTCAATCTTTAGCGATGAAATTCAAAGAGCTCGAAAATGATTTTTATGCATCAAGAAACTTACTTGAAAATTCATCACTTGCATAAAATATTTTCATCTTAGTCAAGATTGTCTTTCAAAGGTTATTTGATCTTAAATCATGATTATACTGTGTTAAACCACTTTGAAAAATAAGTTAGAAACCTAAAAATCAAAAATTTTCATATTTTTCAAAAGTCAACAGAAAGTCAACGGTCAACAATTGACTTTCGGTCAACCGAACTATTTCGGTCGACCGAACTTTTGGTCAACCGAAATTTTTCGGTCAACCGAAAGTTCAACGGTAAAATTGTAACGGCTATATGGAAGATTCGGTCGACCGAAACTCCAAATTTGGTCGACCGAAACTGGCTGAACTTGAATTTTTTCATCTATAAATAGCCATCACATTTGCATTCAATAACAACAACTTAGATAAGATTTTATACAAACTTTTTTGTGAAAATTCAGTGTTCTTACTTAGTTTTTATTCATCTTTTATTTTCATAAAACTTTGATTGATCTAAACTTTGTTTTATCAAATTCATCAAAGTTTTTGGAAGAAAGTTTTGTGAAGATTTTTAGTTTTACATTGTTTAAACTTCTTCAACATCTTCACACTATATTGGAATTGAAGTGTAAGTCTCTCTTTGTTCTAAACTTGTTTTAATCTTTTAAAAGAGAGAAATTCCAATTGAGGAACTTTGATTATTTGTGCTACATTTTTCATTATCATTTGATACATCAAAGTTCCATTGCCTAAACACTTTGAGCTTAACTTATTGTTAATTATTCAAGTGTGGCATCTCTTGGTACGTAATTTGATTCAATATTTTTAACAAGAGATTATTTGAAAAACTTTGTTTGATTGCATCAAACTTTTCATTATCATTTGCATCAAAGTTTTTCTCTAACACTCGAGCTTAATTCATTGCTATCTATTGAAGTGTTAGCCTAACTCTCTCGGTACTTAATTTAAGTATATCATTTGTCAAGAGAGTTATTTCAATTGTACATTCAATTCATTATATCTTGTGGTTTCGAGAGCCTTGTCAAAACTTGATTGTTAGTTTTCGAGAGCCTTGTCAAAACTCGATTGTTGGTTTTCGAGAGCCTTATCAAAACTCGATTGTTGGTTTCGAGAGCCGTGTGAAAACTCGATTGTAAAAGGATAGGCGCTCCTTGTTGTAAGTCGCCTAAGGATTTGGTACTCCTTGTTGTAAGTTACCAAAATAGTGGATTTGGCCTTGCTCGTGACGGAGAGCTCGGTAACGGGGGACGTAGATCACGTTGGTTGATTGAACCTCCATAAATCGTGTTTGCACTCTCTTATCCCTTTTACTTACGTACATTGCACTTACTCTATTCTATCAATTTATATTGTGCAACATTATATCTAAGTGCTATACTTGCCTTATCAATTAAGTTTACACATATATAGCACACTACATTGATAGATTAGTTACTTGTAACACTAAGTGCACATATTTGTACCCATTGGTTTTTAAGTTTGAGATTATTATCGAAAAAGTTTTATAAACCAATTCACTCCCCTCTTGGTTAGTTTACTCTTGGGTCAACACTCTTATGAGATAAGAATTTGAAATGATGATATGCATAACTTACATGCTTTAAATGCATGAGACGAGACTACCCACACCCTATGATTTTTAAAGAGCCTTTGATTTTATTAAAATAGCCTATGATGATGATGATGATGTCACTGTATAATTGCATAAGTATGTTGTAAGATCGCTTTTCATTTTTACGTGCAATTTTAAATTTCACGTAATATTTTTGTGAGTGTTATTATTAATTGTAGATTTATGATCTTTAATGTCTATAATTGGAATTATTTTGCAGTGGAAGGACTTGGACTCCGTCTCGATCATTGTACCAATTTGAAAGTTTATAAATTGGTTATTTTAATTATTTACGTGCAATTCTATGTGATTAATTGTTTTATTGCCTAAGCATGTTATTTTCTATTTTATTATGCTAGTTTGATACTTGGGGGGGAAGTCTAGTGACAATCGAGGGTAAATAGAATTTATAAACTTACTTAAACAAAAGAGGAGATTTGAGGGACTGATTTGCAAATTCCAAAAATTAAAAAACTTAACCTAATCTAATTAAACCTCACACTCACGGTCTCTCCCTCTCTCTCTCTCACCGACGTCTCTCTCTCTCGGCTCTCCCTTTCTCGGCCTCGCTCTCCCTCTCTCGGTCTCTCCTTCCTCATCGCCGACCGCCGGTCACTACCACCGCGCACCTCCCTCTCACCATAAGCCCCTTTTTCCCCTTCCCCTTTCCCCTCGCACACACACACGAAAACCGCACACACACACACACACACGGGTTCACACAATTCCACGCACACACACATACATAATTCGACATACACATGTATATATATATAGATTCTATGTAAATAACGTATGTATGCACCTTTTATATATAAATTCAGATTTTTAATTTTTGTTTAATTTTCGAATTTTACCATGAATTAAAGATTTAATGATGTTATGTGTGTGATTATTGATGGATGGGAATGAGTATATTATTATGTATGTATAGGTGTATGTAAATATGTAAATGTTGGATTTTTGTGTGGGCATATGTATACATTCAAATTTTGGCGATAAAAAAAAAAAAAATCAGACTTGGGACTCATGAAATTTTGATTAATTGATGTGATATAATATTAAATTTGAGGTTGAATGTATGTATATATGATCATGTATATGTATATGAATATTTAAACGACATGTGTAATTTTGAAACTTTGAGATAATAACGACATGTGTAATTTTGAAACTTTGAGATAATAGTATAAAAGAGTAAACCTTAACATTTAAGGAACAAGTTAGTTTAAATTGAATTTATGTTCAAACTTATAAATTTTTAGTTCAAGATCATTTTTTTCGAATAAGTAATGCCTAGCTTTGATTTGTGAAAATTGATAAGTAAGATTTCAAATTTGTCCTTGAACTTAATGTATTACTTCGAATATGATATTATATGTGGTGTTAAATTGTTTGTTATATTATGAGTCACATGAAAGTCTCAACCTCATTTAAGAGTGTTAAATGTGGTTTTTCACTAAAAGCCATATTTTGTTAATGAATGGAAATTAATTAGGAGAAATGGTACATTGACGTCGCGGGCAACCAAGACTTCCACCTGCATATTAAGCAAAGTAACTACTGAGGACTACAGGTAAGTAAACTTCCCCTATTTTCATGAAAGTAGAAAGTTAATGTGAAATTAATGTGCGTAAGTGATCTCGTGTTAATTACTCAATGTTGATGTATTTGATTTATGATATGCAAGTATATGTTATTAAGAAAAATATTTAAGCATGCACGTTACATGTCATTGCATCATAAAGCATGCATCGGCATCGAAATGGGAAAGTCAAATGTTTTAATGAAAGGAATGTGTCAAAGTGCAATTTTTGTCAAAAATTATGTATCCCAAGTTTTTTTAGAAAGAATGGGTGTACTTCTATGTCATGAAAGATGCGAGTGGGAAATGGGGCGCGGGGGACCGGCGTACCCGAAGTGAATGAGCCGCTTTGCGGTGGAATGAAATGAATGAGCCGCTTTGCGGTGGAAATGTGAAAGTTAATCTGGTTCCAAATAAGAATTGCCCACTGTTATCTGATTGACTAGAAGTTACATCAAGTGAGCTCACGATGGAAATGAAGTGAAAGTTCTGAAATGTTAAGTGAAAGTTTGAAAAGTTTGAATTTTCTGGAAAGTAAAGTAAATGAGGATACATATATGGAATTTTTAAAGCATTCATGTCATAAGCATGCATTTATGCATAAAGTTTACTTACTGGGCTTTAGCTCACCCCAATCCCTCCCCATATTTCAGGTGATGAAAGTTAGATGATCAGAGGAGAGCACTTGGCGGCAGACTCAGATAGTACCCGCTGCCGCCATTATTTAATAAAGTTAAATTTATTTAAGATATCATTTAAATTATTCCTTAATTTATTTATCATTGTTAATTTGTTTAGTTGGAGTTAATTTTGAATAAGTATGGGTGATGTATTAGAGGTTAAATTACCTCTTATTTCAATTGTCAATGTCTATTGTTATTTTTGGAAAATTTTATGCTTAAGGAGTTTGGGGATTGAATGAATTGGTTTTGGCGATGATAAATGTGGTTGAGATGTGATTGATGCTTAAATTTCTATGTTGGTTATGTTGTCTCTCTACAGGTTGGTTAAGTTCAATTTATAGAGGAGACTCTGCCGAAATTTCTGTAAAATTTTTATAATAGAAAAATGAAAATTTTAAATGTGTAAACATTTTAAATTCCGCATATAATGTGAATGGAAGTTTACACGCCTAGATTTTAGATTTTTAAACTTGGGGTGTTACATATGTGTTAAATTATTCTATAAATTAATTATTGACAATGAGTTTATTGAGTATTTCTTTCGAAATGCTCATTCCATTTTTTAACAGTTTTTGCAGATCTCGAAAATGGCGGCGAATGAATGGGCATCGTTGGAAAAATAAAATAAATGATGATGTTATTAGACAAATTTTATGAATATTACTCGTTAAATTATCTATCGTTAATTTCATTTAAATAATTGAGACACAAGTTTTATGAATTGTTCTATATTTAAATTAATCAAATTTTCGCTGAAGGTTTCAAATAATGAATGTGACGTTTTGAATTAAATTTATTTTCCGCAATAAATTAAATTTTAAAGGACGAGTGGCGTCCCGAGTTTCACAGAAATTCAGGACGTTACATGTCTTCACAGCCATGTGACTAATCTAATGATAGAGGGACTATCAAGACTTCACAATTCTCTTCTATTACTATAATAAAGTAGTGTTGAGTGATTGGATCATAAATTATATTGGAGAGCCAGATAAGTGATAAGAAATCTGATTCAATTAATAATTATGAAAAGGGGCAGAAATTGCTTTATATTCAATACACCCACGAGAAACTTTGAATTTATATATATAGAGAAAGGGGTAAAACATCAATTATGAAGTCCTTGGGATTGCAAGAAATCTTGTTACCCATTGATTCCAACCCTCAACCCTCATTTCTTGATTCATCGATATTGAATCTATTAAGAAAGTTTATAAATTGTTTTAGTGCAATTTTATATCTAATTGTTTATTTTATTTGTTAAGCTTGTTAATTTCTCTATAATTGAGTTGTAAGTTGCTTATATTACATTAAATTGAGATGGGGAAAAAAAGTTTGGTGGCATTTTGAGTTTTAATTATAAGTTGTGCACTTAATTAATATTTTATGAGAGTTGAGGAACTAAAGTGCAAATTACCTAAGTTAAAATCAAAACCTAAAAATACCCTCCCTCACTCATTCTCTCCCCGCCTTCCCCTCTCAGATTCTCTCCTCCCACCGAAACCCTCCGCCACCGCCACCGCCACCGCCACCGCCTCCCTCTCCCTCTCCCTCTCCCTCTCTCTCTCGGATCGTCTCTCTCTCCTCACGGCCACCATCCCATCCGGCCACCACCACCACCTCACGTCACCACCTTGGTAAGGCCACACCACCTTCCTCTTACTCTATCAGACGCACGCAGTCACGGTTTTGCACAGCACACACACACACTCACATTATGTATAGATTGAAGTATATATATGTATATGTTAATATATATTTCGAGTTTCAGATTTGGATTCTTTAGGAACTATTTTTAGAATTTGAATTGGAACTTTATTTGAAATTCTCAAATATAAGAATTTATAAGTTCAATTGGTTAATTGACTTTTGCTAGTTTAATGTTGAGATATATTTGAGATCTTTCTGATTTTGGAAAGTTAGGAATTTAATTTGCTTAATTGAATTCTTAGTTTAAAATATGAGTCATAATTGTAATTTTGGAATTTTGGGAAAATTTTACAAAGGTGTATATTAACTTTCAAGCTTTAGTTTTGATTTAAATACCTTAGCTGAATTTGTTTTGTGATAATCGATTGTAATCCGTAGAGATGCAGCACGATGAGGTTATATGGCAAGTTATCAGGCACAATCACTGCAGTTTCATGGCCAAGTAAATCTTTTTCTGTTTTTTTAATTTTCTTTTAATTATTCTGTTATTGTTTCCAGGTAGTGTTTTTTTTTTTTGTTTTAATTTTTTTTATATGATAGAATTGAAACTGGGATATTTTGTCGGAACCCATATAACGTGACCGGGATTTGTAACCGGAGCTCCTGCCCTCTCGCTAACAGTCGATACGCTACTATTCGTGAACATGATGGTATTTTCTTTTTTATTTTCTTTTTGTAGTACTATTATTACTATATAAAATGCTAAATGTTTTTAACTGTTAGTTATATTTGAAATGTTTTATGTTTTCAGATTATTTTTGGCTGAATATTAAGGATTTTGTTGTTTGGTGTTTGTTTTGCAGGAGTGTTTTATTTGTATATGAAAACGATTGAAAGGGCACATATGCCAAATAAATTGTGGGAAAGAGTTAAATTGCCCAGAAATTATGAGAAGGCCCTTGAAATTATTGACAAACACTTGGTAATTAATCTTGGTCATTTCTTTGTTGTAGTTGCAGTGGAATATGAACTAAATGGTAGATGTATGGGAGAGATTCAGAGGACTTTAACTCGTTCAGTGATTATAACAGATGTACTGGCCAAAACTACTTGTACATAAAACAAAGCAAAGATTAACCAAGATGATGCAGATGCGTATTCGCATGAGGAAACTTGCTCTAAAGACAAGGTGTTTTTATTTTTTATTTTTTTAACTTTTTCTTGCTTTGTCTTTGCTAACAATCTGTCTGTGCATTATTGATATTTTTTCTAAGCTTTAAGTTGATGGATGCATACAAATGATCATGTTTGCTGTTTACAATAATGTTAGTTTTAGCATTAAATCATAAGTAACTTTGACGATTAAGTTGATGGATGCATAAAGATGACGACGTTTGTATTTGCTAGTTGTAGATGGTATCTATGTTTGCTCTTTGTGATAATGAAAGTTAAAGCATAACTTCATATGTAATTTCTGAAATAACTTCTGGTTTTTTAAGCAATGGATAACAAAAGAACAATTTTTTCAGTTTCTAGTTGAGATGACCTTCTGTTTGATTTGCAATGGTTTGTTGTTAAGATAATAAAAATTGAAGCATAAATTATTTGTTAAGCAGGAAGTAAGTTAATATGTAAGTTATGAAGAACACTAAGAAAAAAATTGCAGAGACTAGGAATGATTGAATGCAAGAGCACATTACATATATAGAAACTGGAATTGTGTTGATACTATCTAGTTAAGTTTCCTGTGCTTTTAGTTTTTACAAGTTATAACTGGTTCTGTCTAGCTCTCTAAGTATGGCATTTTCAGTATATGAAGAAACTGTTGGAGACTGCAGTGAGGTGTAATAGAATTTTATGGATTCCAGAATCGTCTTTCTTTGCAAGCTGCATTACCATCAGTGGATGGCATCTTGGTCCACTATTCTTCTTTACTGCAAAACTAACTTGTGATATTAGAATTGTGATTCGAATAACTTAGTGATCAAGATGAATATTGCTTATGATGCTCGTAGGATTGGTAATATGTTATAATTCGATCTTCAATTTTAGGGTAAACAGTTCATCCCCACTTGTATGGATTTTTGCTGGATTTTTGGGACAATATGTTAGGAAATTGTGATAAAGTTTTCCCAAAATAAAGGACATTTATGATATGTGATACATTATTCCTCTTCTTCTGTAGGTATATGTTTATCATCAAGAATAGTATCTGTAGCTTTTTCTCCTTCAAAATTAATGAGAATGAAGTAATAAAGTGTGGGTATTCTAGGTCAATAGGTGAAACTGAGATGCCATAGTACTCAAGGTTCATAAATAATGTCAAGGTGTACTCCATTAGCCGACTCAATGTGTTGTAAATTTGATTAAAATTTTGCTGTGAACGTGCAACTCGTCAATGTTATTCAGATACGATGCCACCAAATGACTTGAATTGACGATTTACTTTCCATTTTTACTCTAAATAACAGCATAATTTCCATCAAGCTACTTTCTTATACATCTCAGTGGATGCATGCTTATCAATTTTCTCACTCCATCCTCTTCCACTGTTGATCAGTATCAATATAAACATTCTAACCTCAATGCATCTAATGTGCAGGGAGAAAATTATGACAACGCCTAGGAAAGAGAAGAAACGAGAAGCTAGGAGAGAGGAGAAGGCCGAGAAGGCAGCAGTTCTAGAGAAAGTATATAACTTTTTTCTTTTTCATATGGTTACCTTTTGGTTTTCGGGCTGTGGTGTACATTGAGGAACTAATAATATAAGTATTTTGCAGAGTATTGAAACAGAGTTACTTGAACGCTTGAAAAAAGGAGTTTATGGTGACATTTACAATTACCCTGTTGATAAGTACAATGAAATTCTTGATAAGGAGGTTATAAAGGAAGCTATTAGTGAAGATGAAGAGGTTATTTTTATGTAAAAAAGTCAACTATCTATTTCTTCGATTGGTTAGTGCTTTCATCCCCTCTCTAAACGCATTATAATGCTCATTGTTAGTCTACGATTGATATGTACAGGAACCTGAGATAGAATATGTTGAAGGTTATGAAGAGCTTGAAGAGGAGGATATGGAAGATTTCGGTGGTCTTGCAATCTCTAACATTGATGATGTTAATGGTAAAACTTGTTTTCTTCTTCCTATGTAGTCTTACAACTGAAATCATGATATTTTATTATCTTAGATGAAATGTTTTTTAGTTTAAATTTGTCAAATAATCAAGCTGCGATGAAGTTGTATTGTAAATCTTAATTGTTGTAGTTGGAATGGACAACGATGATGATGATGATGAGACCATAGCTGTTGAACGCAATAAAATGAGGAAGGGTTCTGTGAGAAAGATGGAGAAAGAACCTGGAACCAAATCAAGGAAGAAAGCGAAAGTACTTGTTGAGGTAAAAAAATGAATTAGCCAATCTTTTTCTCGTTTCATTTGTAACTATATTTTATTAATAACCATTTATATGGAGTCTCATATGATCTTTCTGCTAGGTCGAGCATGAAGTTACAAATGAAAGACAAATGGCTATGCTATGAAGCCCTATTCATCGTTTTTTAATATATAAAAGCATTTTGGATACAAATAGGATGAGGCAATCAGATTGGCTTTTTATTGAGTTAAATGTTGACTACAGTCCTTGTGGTACTTAGAGGGAGAGTTTTGCTCGAGGAGAACCGAGTTGTTTGGTTTACTAATTTCTGTGTTAAATGTAAAACAAATCGGGCAGTCGTTTCCATGATGGATTGTTTGTAGGATACAAGTCTTTTGTTGTTTCAAGGAGGCGTGTGAGAGAATTTTCACGTTCTGTTGAGAGAATTTCTTCTTTTCTAGCATTAGTACACTTTGGTTGCTCTTTAAGGACAAATTTCGAAATGTTGTCCAAATGCACGACATTTTACATATGTGAATGGCGCTAATCGTCGATTTATATGATAGTCTTGTAACATAAATTGGTGATCATGATGATAAATAGCATTGCTTGTTAGTTGATGATAATCATCTTTTTGATTTAAGGTAAATATTATTGGGTAAAGAATCTGAAACTTTTAAAGGGAATGAATATGAATGTTTATATGAAATGTTGAGATTGAATAATGTTTCGATTTTTAGCTAGCTTTAAACCTTACTAATCGAGTTATGCTATAATTGAAAAGTTCTTATGATGTTCGAATTGTAATGAAATTTAGTTATAAAAATTGGGTATGTTTTAGGATGAGAAGTCATGTTGATAAAAATGGGACGTAAGAAATGTAAAATTCTGCTGAAATTCTAAAATATGATATTTTCGTTGATTAAATGGTTTAAAATCGTTGTATGAGTTTATTTGATGACTAGTATGGTTACATGAAGTGTTTAACCACTTGATTGAATGCTAAGGTGTAATTATATTGATGGTTTAAAATCATTGTATGAGTCTATTTGGTGATTAGTATGGTTGATGTGTTTAACCACTTTAATAATAATGTGTAATTACATTGGTGATTTAAAATCATTATACGACTTTATTTGGTGACTAGGTATACCTACATGAATTATTTCAATGCTTAAATGTCTATAGATTCGTGTGATGACTCGAATGTATTATATGAATTGAATTGGTGATTTCAAATCATATGATTAGATGATAGAATCTATATTAAGCTTAATTGTCAAAAATGAAATCATTGAACTAGAATAATAGTGGAAATGAGTATTATGTTCAATACAAATAAACTGATGCTCACCATCAAGATCAAGTTTAGACTTGCGAAGAATGAAAGTGAAGACGGTAGATATCGATACCTCTTTATCATTTGAATGTATTTGATAACTCATGCTATTGGTAACCTTGTACTCAATGCGAAGCAAGTAACAAAAAAAGATCAGTTTCTTCTTCAGAAGCATGTGGGATATTGATTTTTATAAAATTGCCTCATCTAACCGAGAGGTAAGTTCTCATTTAATATTCCAATGAAAATTTATGTTACGTGAAAATGTGAATGTGTAATGCTTTTCTCACTAAGCTTCATGGCTTATAGTCGTTTCATGACAAATGTAGGAGATGGATCGAGAAATTTATGAGATAGTGAGAACATGGTCGAGAATCTCCCCGAATGGAACCAAGCTTCATATTATTACCAAGAAAGATGTGTAGGTACGATTCCCTCTTTGGCCGGGAATCTATTTTAAAGAACGAACTTATAAAATGGTTTATGTATACGAAACCTTTTCTCTAGATCCACTTGGTACATCACTTTTTATCTATTAAGGTACCAAGTAATGTATGAAGCATTTTGTAAGTTCTTTATGTAAGTAAGTTGTGAAGGTCAATGTAAACCCCTTTTGGCAAAAGAAAGTACGTACCATTCCACTTTTTTTTGCTATGGAATGAGTATGATGGAGTCTTGTAATAGGGAATTCCTCTCAAGAAAACGAACTCATCTTTTGATGCATGTCTCGTAAAAGTCATGATATGTTTTTATGAAGATATGTTAAGTTATGCTCTAACGTTTCTTTAAAATTTATATTCTACTATTTCCATGATTTGTATTTACAAGGAGAAAATTGATATTTCTTTAAAAGGGACTAAACGTACGATTTAAATTATGCATTTTCGCTGCAAGATATTAGTATCCTATTTTACAAGCAGATTTGTGTTACGAGTAACAAATAAAAATTTAAGGAAAGTTTGGGGTCGTGATAGGGGTAGCATTAGAGCCCCGGCTAAATGAATCTGTGGACTGTAATAATAATATGAGGAGCCATTATGAGATATACCAAGTATGAATGATTTTTCTCGATTTCATTTTGTTTGAACATGTATTAGAATGCATATTAATATAGTTAAATCTTAAAGAAATATCCCATAGCATAATTATGCATATTATGTGATCTAAGCATTAGAAAGGATAGTAAAAGGAAATAAGGTAGTCATACATGCAGCAAAGTTAGAGTACACCAAGTTTTATGTTATTGAAAACATGAAAGTACATAAACCGACTAGAACAAAGGTTTAGTCATCTTCTTCCTCATCTTCATCCGAACTCTTCTCCACATATTCTTCTATGGCCTTAATGAATTTCTTTATGTCACAAAGCTAAGGCCACATGTCGACCACAAAGTCATCCCAAGTCTCAACATTGGGTGGCATGCTAGCAGCATATCTAGGAGGCTTTCTTGCCTTAATCCAAAACCCATTTTGAGATTTTCCTTGAAGTGTGTGTGTGTGTGTTATCGTGCAATTAATGGACAATATACTCTCATTACTAAGTGTATCAGTTGGAGTAAGTTGCTAAGATAGAAATTTTCTTACCAGCTTACAGGCTCTAAGAATGGCAAGATCTAACCTAACCATTGACCGGTTGACTCAACTTATTGAGCAACAGTCAAGGCAAATTGAATGACTAATGAATTGCCACGTGAATGATCAAGAAAGGGAAAGAAATCAGAGTAGTGAACGTTTCAAACGCTTGAACCCACCTACTTTTATTGAAGCTAAGGACCAGTAGAAGCAGAAAATTGGTTAAGAGCAATGGAAATGATGTTCGAATAAGCAAAAGTAAGTGAAGTCGAGAAAGTTATATGTGTATCATTTATGTTTCATGGATCTCAGGCCATTGGTGGGATACTCTGACTAGTATGGGTCAGATCGATAACATAACATGGGAAGGATTTTGTGTAACCTAATTGGAGTTTACCGTTTGAGATTATGTGTGATGCTAGCAACCATGCTGTGGGAGCTGTCTTAGGTCAAAGAAGAGAAGAAAAGCTTTTTGTTGTTTACTATGCTAGTAGAATTTTGAATGGTGCACAAATGAATTATTCTGTTATCGAAAAAGAACTGTTATTAGACTTGAGTCGTTATTAGAATATAACTAGTATTACACCTCTGCGTTGCATGGGAAAACAATATGAAATGATTTTACCGTAAATATAATTTCAAAATAGAAAAAGAAATTGAACATACAATTTTCTTTGATTAATGATAAAAACTGTCAACAAATGCACAAAAAAAAAAATGAATTAGAATTCTCATAAATTTCAAAAAACTTCTTTAAATACTAAATTGTTTGTACAATTTGTGATTGTTCATACCAGTGTGATGCAGGGAAGTTATTATAGATAAAATATATTTAAAAAGTTGTTCAAACTTAAATTATATAATGCAATTTTTCAAACCTATGTTGTATAGAATAAATAAAAATTTTGTCCAAATATTTTTTGCTGGTTATCCACACCTGTGTGATGTAGGGAAGTTGTTATAGACAAAATATTTTAAATAATTTCTTAAACATAAATTAAATAATATAAATTTTCAAACCTATGTTGTATAGAATAAATAAAAAAATTTGTCCAAATATTTTTATTACCATGAATAGAAATGATTAATAACCCTCAAAATATTATGATTTACATAAAATAAAGTAATTGCAATAAATTAAATATATGCGGTAATATATTTAAATGAATATAACAAATTATGCAATATTAATGATATACAAAAGTGAAAATCAACTCAAAATTTGGAATTGGGATGCACAAAAATAAAATTCAACCCAAGAGACCTTTCGCATAATTAATTTTTTTAATTTTTAAACGCGATGTATTTAATTGAATGTAATTAAATGCATATTTAACTATATGTCAATGAAAAAATATTATTGAAAATCTAAATAAAATATATGAAAATCTAAATAAAAAATATATAATGAGTCTTTTTGTTTATACTCCTATTTGATTTTTTTAAAAAGAGTTTATTTAAAATGAATATTAATTTTTAGAAGAATGTGTGGTTAAAAAATAGTGAATCTTTTATGAGTTTATGTGTAATATTATTTTATTGATAAATATGTGGTTGAAAAGAAAAAAGAAAAAAACGTGTTAAAAATTTAACGGGGCTAAAAAAGGGCTATAGCGATTGTACAACAAATATATCTACTCAATTTCTGGATTTAACGTTCAATAAAAAAAATTTAAACTACAAAATTAGGCTCATGCAATATATGTGAAAGACTCAACTTACATATTCTCTTTATGACCGACACTTTTCTTTTTATGTATTGTTGTTCATCATATTCTTTCCAAAAAGAGATGTAGGATGGATTTTTTAAGCATTAATTATTAATTTAAAGTGTTTTCCTAAAAAAATAATCATTAGTTTTAATGAATATTGTTACATTAATTTGTTTTTGTTTCTTCATATTGTCAATTTTTTTATTCATAATATTACATTATTGTTTTAAAGTTTTAATAAATATTGTTGACCGATCAATTGTGTAGTAAAAATTATATGAACTAATTGTTAAAATATGTAATATATATTTTGCATATTATAATGAACATAATCAGTAGATAAATAAAAATAATGTCAAAGTGATGAATGAATTGATCGAAATCTTAAGTTGAAAAAATTAACACAACTTAATTGATTAAATTTTACTCCAAAATTTCGTATATTTATTATTTGTTTTAATTTGATGAGAAAAAGATCCAAACTAAGATTAATCGTATATGATTAAATTGAATTTAGTTAACAAATTATTTATAGTATTATAGAACTTAAATGATATAATTTATAATGAATAAGATATTGAGGAAAAGTAAAAAAAAATATAAAATAAAACTTTTACCGTTAATCTTTGAGTCAATTTTATGGACAATATATTTACAGTTTGCTCTCACTTGTTAACTTGTATTAAACTTCTCATTGAGATATTTGATTTGACATCCATATTACATATTTTTTGACTTCAAAATAACACAATAATTATAAAAAAATAATAATTATAAAAAATAAGTGGTAGGAAACTATGTGCGAATTTTTTTGATGGCTATTCTACTTTAATATATATTACAAATTCAAAATAATACAATAATTATAAAAAATAATAATTATTATAAAAAATAGTTCATACATTAAAAAATAACATATTGATGTCATTAATAGCACAACATGGATGCCTATGCTAATGTCATTAATGACACACGTACCATAATATTTACTAAAATATTTAATATACTATATTTTTTATTTTACAAAAATTTCCAAATTTAGAAAGTTATTTTGGAGGGAAACTATGTACGAATTTTGGTGACGACTATTCTACTTTGATATATAAGTATAGATGAATTTCTCTTGGAAAAGAAAGTTGAATACTTTAATTTTATTGATTGTCAAGAACGATGAATGAACTAAATTATATAATTTAAAATTGAGATATATCAGTAGGTGAATTCGAAATTCAATACATTCATTTTATATTTTTACAAGCCACAATTTACATACGTGCAGGAGCATCACAATATTTGAAATCTGATACATTTGATTTGTTGGTTGTCTCATTGGGTAGTTTGTTGGTTTTTTGATTTATGGATGGATGAGGATGTGATACGAATCATAGTGGGCTTAATCAAAAATTAAATATTCAAACCAAATAAAAGTGCAATCCAATTAACCATGTTGAAATTGGATGCATAATACTCCTTCCGTCCCGTGAAGATAGGTTTGTATTCCTTATTTGTCTGTCCCAAATTATAGGCCTATTTCCTTATTTAAAGTCAACATATTTTTAAATTTTCTATTATGCCCTTATTTAATATCAATTGTTATAAACAAATATTAAATAATCATATTTATTATGTTATTTAATATAGAGACATATTAACAAAATGTAAGAAAAAATTATATTTGTAACTACATTAATTGTCATTTTCTTAATCCATGTAAAAAAAAGGAGCAAGCATATCTTCACAGGACGGAGGGAGTATATGTTTTCCAAACAGAAACTGGCCAATGATCGAAACTCATGAGCTAAAGCCCTTGAGTGAATTGATTTAAAGCCAAATTCCTTTGTTTGGAGCTTCAAAACAGCAAGTCAATTATGCAGACGAGAATTTACAATATTTCCATAATTTGAATAATTGTGTTTCCTTTTTTTTTTTTTGGACTCTATTGTTAGAGACTTCTATTTTCTTTCCTAAGTAGAGTATGATCTTTATCATTATATAAACCCTTTTATTCATTGTAATAGGGACCTTGAAATTTTAATAAAAAGATTGATTATTTTCAATTGGTGAATGTGTGGATTCACTTTACAACCCAGAACTTATCAAGATTAATTGTCTTGTGGCGTTCGTCCCGAATTTATCAAGGATCTGAAAAACCCTTGTGGCGTTCACAGATCTTGGTTCTTGCATTTCACATCACCAGTTCCTGCATCATGAAGCTTGGGTTGAGATCCAACCGTCCATCCACAACTTGAATTTGGAATTTTTTGGCGTTTCTTCTGCGTATTCGTCGTGTTCCCTGAATGAGATCACATCATCTGGCATCAGAGCTGGACTCTAAATTCAAGTTTATTCCATCCTAGTTTGATTTTTATGTATTTATCATAGAGTCTGCCACATAAAAATCATTCATATCTTGTTTTTATAGTTTGAGTGTTTGTTTCATGTTCTTCATATTCTTGAGTTTTTAATCCAAAAAATCATTAATTTTTTTTATTTCCAAAAATTCCACAAAAAAAGGTCACTCCAAAATCCAAGAACCACTTTCTTGAATTTCATAATCCTTTGTTTTTTGAATCTTTTCCATTTAATTCCACATTCAATTCCAAATGTCAAAACTTCAAGAAAAAATTTCATCTAGAGGGGTTAGCGATAGATCGCGTTTGGATGTTTTCTTGAATGTGGATGATGTTATGATGATGTTGGATAAACTAGATGAAAAAATTGCTAAATTGAAAAAGGGGCAATCTCAAATAAGCCTTAACGATGAGAGGCAGTATGGGCATGATAATAAACCTAGGATTGGAATTTGGGGTTGAGAGGGAAGAAGAGATTAATACAATGGTGATTTTGAAGATTCAAACAAAAATTTATAAGGAAAGAATGATGTATGGACGGAAGGCTAGAAAAGAAGCAAAGTTGAAAAAGAGGGAGAGTGAAAGAGAGGCTATTATTAAATTTCAAAAGGTGAGTGAAAAGAAATTTTTAGTTGAATTGCGAGAAGAGCCTTGTGATAAGAATGTTGAGAAGGAGGGAGAATTGAAGTTAGAAGTAGTTGAAAAAACTCTAAAATTTGAGGAGGAAAAGGAGGAGTTGGTAGCGAGGAGGTGATTGAGAATAAAATTATTGAAAAAGATGTGCCTGAGTTGAAAATAGAAATAACTGAAAAAAATCCAAAATTTATGGTAGGAGACGAGGAATTGAGTAGTAAAGATGTGGATGAATAAGAAGTTAAAATTATTGATGAGGAAGTACACAAATTGGAAGTTGTTGTAGGCGATCAAGTCTTAGTAATATATAAGATGTGGTTGGGTTTTGGGTGGGGGGGGGGGGGGGGGAGGAGAACATTGTTGTTCGGCAAAATGACTTGGAGATAATGCATCATAAGTACAAAGATCCATATCTTGTACCTTATGAAACTAATGTTTCCCATCCTATTTTATTTGAATATTTCTTGCAGCTTGAAAATAATTGGAGGATTGAGCCACACCACATATGGTCAAGGAAGCTCCCATTTCGATCCATTTATGCAATTCAATTAATGGGAGACTATTGGTTGGACCTATGGCATGGAAGCAAAGGATTTTTTTTTTTTTTTTATCCAGGAGGTGCAGTGGTACATTATCAACAAAGTTATGATTCGAAACGAATCATTTTGAAGGAGGAGGGAATGATACGAATCATAGTGGGCTTGACGAAAAATTAATTATTCAAGCCAAACAAAAGTGCAATCCAGTCAACCTTGTCAAAATTTGATGCATAATATATGTTTTCGAAGTAGAAATGGGACAGTGAGTGAAACTCATGGGATAAAGCCCTTGGGCGCACTGCTTTAAAGCCAAATTCTTTCGTTTTGGAGCTTCAAAATAACAAGTCAATTATGCAGACTGGAATTTACAATATTTCCATAATTTGAATAATTGTGTTTCCTTTTTTTTTTTTTTTTAAAACTCTATTGTTAGAGACTTCTATTTCCTTTCCTAAGTAGAGTAGAATCTTTATCATTATATAAACTCTTTTATTCATTGCAATAGGGACCTTGAAATTTTAATAAACAGATTGATTGTATTTCAATTGGTAAATGTTTGGATTCACTTTACAACCCAGAACTTACCAAGATTAATCATCTTGTGGTGTCTATCCCGAACTTATCAAAGATTGATAATCTTTGTGGCGTTTAAAATTGAACTTATCAAGGATCTGGACAACCCTTGTGGTGTTCTTAAATCTTGGTTTTTGCTTTCGGATAGTCGGTTCCTGAATCATGAAGCTTAGGTCAAGATCCTACCGTCCATCCACAACATGAATTTGTAACTTTTCGACGTTTCTTCCGCGTATTCGTCGTGTTTCCTGAATGGGATCACATCAGAATGGGATTCCAGTCTTGGGTAGAAGCGATGTACGGTGGTGGTTAAATTGATGATTTTACAAGATGTGGGTGGCGGTGGAGGTGGAGGTGAGGTAAATATATAGAGGATTAGGGGTGAATGATATTTGTTCTCTTCATCACCTCTATTGTTGGTGCAAACGGTGATGGTAGGGGTGCGGTTGTAGGTGGTGGTGGTGCTAGGGTGATGGCGGTGTAGGTGTAGGTGATGGTGGTGCATTGATGTTGGCGGTGGCTATGGCGGCTAAAGTGATGGTGATGGTGGAGATGTGTCGGAGGTGGTGGTGGATGTAGTTATGGTAACCATTACTTAATTGTGACCAATTATTTTGTTAATATGTAACTGAACAATAAATTGTGATCAATTAATTTGATATATTGTGACTTACAAAATTATTATTAGTGATTAAAAAATAAGTTGTGTCCTATGAAATTATTTATATATGACCAAAAAATATTTCATGATCGATTAGTTTGATAATTTCTTACTGTTGTAACCTATAATTTTTATTTATTTATGACCGATCATGATGAATTAATTTGATAACTTATGACCTATAAATTTGGTAATTTGTGAATGTGACCATACATTTTATATTATTGTATCCATAACTTATTTAATTAATTAAATATATATAATTATTTATTTTACTCATTAATTTTTTTTAATGAAATATTAAGTTTCTTAAAGGGAAAATTACACCATATACACTATTTAAATAAAATATTCAAAGAATACAGGACATAATTTCTAATTCCATTAATACTACAATATAAAAGTATAAATGATATCTTAACATCATATCTTAACATCACTACTAAAATTAATTGCTGTGTTTGGCAACTTGGTGTTAGATTTATTTATTATTATTTTTTCTGAATAAAATGTGTGGTTAAAAAGTTGTTTTAAAAGTTGACTTATAAATGATAATAATTACGTTAAATAATGAAAATGTGAATGCTTCTACGCATTACTATCAATGTTCTTTTCTACATAATACGGTATAATTAGTAAATAAACCATGTTATAGTATAATAATGTGCAATGTTTTTGGTGTATATCATTTTTTTCCGGGATTTTTTGACTGATACTCATGTATGAAACCTTCATTTGATATTTGCCACATTAAAAAAATTGATCTTTAAAAATGTCATGTACAAATTAACAATTTGTATATTTGTCATGTTTAATTTTATGTTTTTAATTTTGGAAAAAACCAATTTAATATTTGAATGACTTAAAAAATGAGAATAAATAGGAAAATATTAAACACTAATTTAAGTTACAACTAAAATGCTGGAAACCAAGATTCTCTCACCACAACTAATCCTAAAAATCTGCTGTTTTTGAAATCCAGCGTACAAAAAAGGATAACAATCATGTCGCCCCTGCTTCAGCTTTTCTAAATTCACACTCCTTAAAGAATGCTTCAACGTTTTCATGGATGAAAAAGACTCTTCTTCTTCTTCTTCTTCTTCTTCTTCTTCTTCTTCTTCTTCTTCTTCTTCTTCTTCTTCAAGACACTATCATCCCTATCAACAGCAGCAGACCTCAAACTCACCCATAGGACACAACCACCACCAACACTAGTGGTGGCGGCGGCGACGTCACCCCAACTCTCACCATCTTCCTAGTTATGATCAATCAGCTGTTCATATCTCTTTGTCTTTTACAAATGACATAAACATTGATTTTGCATCATCATTCTATGGTAATAACAGTAAGTGGGCTTCTGATATCCTCCTCGAGACTGCAAAAGCCATTGCTTATAGAAACAGTGCTCGTGTTCAACAACTTATGTGGATGCTCAATGTGTTGGGAATTTCGACACGTCGATTCCCACTTTACTTTTCCCACAGGATCTTTCGATGTTCAAAATAAAATAAGCAAACAAGAAAATAAATACGAACACAGAAATTTACGTGGTTCAGCAAAATGCCTACGTCCACGGACCCTCGCCAAAACTTTTCACTATATATTAAATTGTTACAAATATATAGACTTTCACTCACCAACCCAATCCCACAGACTACAGAGAAAATACAACAAACGAGCTTTACCACATATAATTTCTACCCTTTGACTTACACTACAAAGAGTTACAAGAAACTTCACAATATGCTAGGCTCACAATTTTCTCTCTTTGATCACAATATGGCACTAATTAGCACTCTCTAATATGTTTGTGGTGGTGTGTTTCTTCCTCTAATTCCTTCTCTATTTATAGAGAGGATTCTACATGAAATTCTCTTAACACCAAGACATCATGATTAGTCAAAACTAATCATCATTCCAAGACATCATAATTAGTCAAGACTAATCATCATTCAAAGACATCATAATTAGTCAAAACTAATTATCATTCAAAGACATCATAATTAGTCAAGACTAATTATCATTCAAATACCATAATTAGTCAAGACTAATTATCATTCAAAGACATCATAATTAGTCAAGACTAATTATCATTCAAATACCATAATTAGCTCCACCATCATTTGTTTCAACTAGGCACTCATTATGTTTCACTAGGCACTTGATTAATTTGGGTCAAATACCCAACAATCTCCACCTTGACACAAATTCGTCCAAGCCAAAACCAAATTCAAATATTGGGTAACAGGCAAGCATTTTTCCACTTTGACAGTCCCATACTCCACCATATGAGTATAATCACTTAGAATTATCAACGAACTCCGAGAATTTCATCGGCCCATGTCGAAACAAAATTGCTGAAATTTATGGTGCAACTCCCATGTTTGGTTCTCCTTGAAAGTTCATCAGCCATCGACATAAAATAAACCACATACCTTGCATCTAAACCAAACCAATGCTGTATGCGAACACAGTACCCGTGCCAGTAAGAACACATCCTCTATCATGGCAACTGACATCATGCCATGAGGATGTCCCATCTTACTTAGAGTACATCATCACCACCCTCCACCAGGAGAGTCGCATTGTCCTTCGAGCAGTTCGCCGAGTCCGCTCCACCTTTTGGACAATTTCTTCTCACGTGCCTGGATTGACCACAGTTCCAACATGTCACCTTCTTCTTCATGAAGTTCCCTCTCTTCCACTTTTCAGTAACAAGCAAATTATTTCCAGATGAATCATCACCTCCACCCAATCTCCGTTCTTCAGAGATCAACTTACTTGTAACTTCAGCAAAATCCACCGTTTCTTTCCCATACATCAAAATCGGTTTGATGTGCTCAAACGTGGATGGAAGAGACCAGATGAGCCTCAATGCTTTATCCTCATCTTCAACTTTGACTCCAATAGATTCCAGTTCAGAAACAATCCCGTTAAGAACACTAAGATGGTCAGAAATTTTTGTACCTGCGCTCATTCTCAACGAATGAAACTGTTCCTTCAGATACAAGCGATTTGACAAGTTCTTCGTTTGATACAACTCTTCCAGTTTCTCCCAAAGTTCCTTAGCAGCAGATATCCCATGAATATTTGCAAGAACATTCTTGGCCAAACAAAGTCGTATTGTACTAGCAGCTTTCAAATCCAAATCTTCCCAATCTTCATCAGTCTTGTTGGATTCAATTTCTTTTTCTTTGTCAGAACTCTCAGTTGGTTTTCCCTTCAAAGCTTTGTGCAGACCCGCCTGAATCAAGACATCCTTGACTTGTACTTGCCACAAGCCAAAATTGATTCTCCCGTCAAATTTCTCCACATCGTACTTGACAGACATATTTTCTTTTTCTTCAAATTATTTGAACCACCTGTAGCTCTGATACCACTTGTTGGGAATTTCGACACGTCGATTCCCACTTTACTTTTCCCACAGGATCTTTCGATGTTCAAAATAAAATAAGCAAACAAGAAAATAAATACGAACACAGAAATTTACGTGGTTCAGCAAAATGCCTACGTCCACGGACCCTCGCCAAAGCTTTTCACTATATATTAAATTGTTACAAATATATAGACTTTCACTCACCAACCCAATCCCACAGACCACAGAGAAAATACAACAAACGAGCTTTACCACATATAATTTCTACCCTTTGACTTACACTACAAAGAGTTACAAGAAACTTCACAATATGCTAGGCTCACAATTTTCTCTCTTTGATCACAATATGGCACTAATTATCACTCTCTAATATGTTTGTGGTGGTGTGTTTCTTCCTCTAATTCCTTCTCTATTTATAGAGAGGATTCTACATGAAATTCTCTTAACACCAAGACATCATGATTAGTCAAAACTAATCATCATTCCAAGACATCATAATTAGTCAAGACTAATCATCATTCAAAGACATCATAATTAGTCAAAACTAATTATCATTCAAAGACATCATAATTAGTCAAGACTAATTATCATTCAAATACCATAATTAGTCAAGACTAATTATGTTAAAATATTTTGCTGAACCACGTGAAAGAAATATATTTTATTTCCAAAACGCGTGAAAGAAAGCAGCAAAATATTTTAAAAGATTTACCTTATATCATTGCTGAACTGCCAGAAGCCTCATTTTGTAAAACAGACTGGCAAACAGGATCTTTCGATATTATATTAACTTCCAGATTTTACACTTTGGTCCCTAAGTTTGCTAAATGATTTAAATCAGTCCCTACAGCTTTGAATAGTTTATTTCAGCCCTTTTAAAGTTTTAAATGATTTTATTCAGCCTTCATTTTTAAAATATATTATTTCAACCCTATTGTTTTGAGTTTTCGACTCAACTATCAAAAGTATTCATTTTAATCCCTCAACTTTCAAAATATCTATTTTAGTCCCTGAACTTTCAAAAAGTATTCATTTTAGTCCCTCAACTTTCAAAACATCAATTTTAGTCCTCAAATTATAATTTATCATTTTGAACTATATATTCGATAGACTAAAGTGACTTATTGGCTAAGACGAAGCGTACGGAGAATTCAAAGAAATTGAAGTCATTCCCGCTCAACTTTGCACTCGTCGGATTTGAGGTAGACTCGCACTTATTAATTGATTTAAATTATGATTTCATATAAATGTCATGTGACTTGTGAAGAGTTATTTTTATGAAAGGAAATGAAAATGTATTTTCATGGAAAGAACAATGTGTAGACTCGCACTTATTAATTGATTTAAATTATGATTTCATATAAATGTCATGTGACTTGTGAAAGTCAATTTTTATGAAAAGAAAGTATGTTTTTATGAAAGGTAAATATACCTTATGTTTTTATGAAAAGTAAGTATGTTTTTATAACAAGTATGTATGTTTTTATGAAAGGTAAATATACCTTATGTTTTTATGAAAAGAAAATATACTTTATGTTTTTACGAAAAGTAAGTATACCCTATGCTTCACGAAAATGTTTTTTTGGATCATTGCTATGAAATCAATCTACCAAGATTACTATGGGTCCCATATGATAAGTTTATGATTATGTTAAGGGGACCGGAGTTTTAGTAGCGCTACACATAAGAATTCTTGCCACGAAGTTCGGTAACATTCTTGTGTCTCCTATGTTTATGAGGATTTGCCACGAAGTTCGGTAAAATTCCTGTGTTTCCATATGTTTATGAGGATTTACCACCTAAGTTCGGTAAAATTCCTGTCGCATATGTTTATGAGGATTTCGATCCTATCTTATGTTATGATGCAATTGATCCCTATGAATTTCAGAAAATTATGCTTGGTATACTTATACATAAGAATTCTTGCCACCTAAGTTCGGTAAAATTCTTATGTTTATGAGGATTTTGATCTTATCCTATGTTATGATGAAAACTTACTGTTATTATGATTTTACTGCATAAGAATTCTTATCACCTAAGTTCGGTAAAATTCTTGTGTCTCCCTATGTTTATGAGGATTTCAATCCTATCTTATGTTATGCTTTTAAAAGAAATTATGCTTGGCATAATTAAAATGTTTTTATAAGTATATGGTTTTCAAAGAGCTGTTTTCAAAGAGCTATTTTCAAAGAGCCTAGGATTTGCAAAATATGTCCCGTGCTGTAATGCACAATATGAGTTTTATCAAGAGCCGTTTTATAAAGAAGCTCTATCAAATGCCGTTTTATAAAGAGCCGGGATTTATGTGTTTAATCATCTTATAAATTAAATTAATTTGCGATGAGTCTACTGAGTATTTCCCCCATGAAATACTCACCCTACTTTTTAACAGTTTTGCAGATTTCGGAGACGGTGGCGAGCGATGAATGATGGTGGCAATAATCGTTAAACGGTAGAAAGTTTGACGTTAATGGTTTCCGTATTTTCCAAGCAATCGAATAATTTAGAGAAGTTCATTTATTGAGAAATTATGACATTGGCAATTTCTTTACAATATTAATGGTTCGATTTACTATTTCAAATGGTTTCATAAATGTTTTCAATTTTATCGGCCATTACAGTTTATTTAATGTTGCCAAAAATGAATTTCGTATTTATTTTCTTGTTTGCTTATTTTATTTTGAACATCGAAAGATCCTGTGGGAAAAGTAAAGTGAGAATCGACGTGTCGAAATTCTTAACACAATGAGCTAACTTCACCCTATGGTGACATTGATCAAAGGCTTGCTTCTTTTGTCAACCAGATTGTTGTTTCTCTTGATGATACTTCTTCTTTCCCGAATGGTTCCAGCACGTAAGCTAGTTCATCGAGCCTTTCTCGTTTCAACAGTCTTGCACAAATTTCAAGTAATATCTCCATAGCTTCTGCCTCTCTTCACTCGGAGCAGCACTTGCTAGAGTACGTATTGCTGATATGTTTCCTTCAAATTTATCTGTTTGTACGAGCGCCTTTATATCTTGGATTCCTTTTGTTCGTATACTTTTCTTGAATGGATCCTTACAAATCAATATCATCTTCAACGACAACTTGTAATCGTTGAATACATTCTTTTTGTTCCGTGTCTTCATGCTTATCAGTCAGTGTACTTGAACCTGATAAGGATCCCGAGCCAATGCTTTTGTGTCTGTTGATACAGTTCTTCTCAAATCTCGCATGCAGTTTAGCTACTTGATTTAAGTAACTTGCTCTATTCCAAATTTCACTGGAAGAAAGATAGGTGATAAGTTTCTACATTGAGCAAGATATGATTGTAAATGCGGATGCCTTAAAAGTTCTGCAACCTGAAATGCTGCCCACAAAAGCATCAGGTGAAAATGTTTCACTTACATGTGACCACTGCTACATAAATTCAATTGGATAGTGGGTATATATACTAACAGTCATACAAACAAATGTCGGTGCAATTCAGATGTAAATCCAACAAATTTTATAATAATGTACTAAAGTAGAGGAGAATTCTTCTCTTTTTGTCTTCAATGTGTTTTTGCTACCAGTACTACAAATTTCCATTCCTGGGTTAGATTACTATCAAATCATTGACATACTCCAAATTTTCTATTTCCAAAGACTAGAAAGATAAATAAAGCCATGGGTATGGCTCGAGATGAAACTCCGGGCCTCCAAATCAAAATATAACTATTAGATGGCAGTATCTCTGACTTAGAAAATGCGAGAAATTGACTACAGTAAAGCACCCTCAACCCTCATCATAGTCCATGCAAGATATCAACAACCAAAAACAAATGGAGTTACCTGTTCATGTTAAACGTAAAGATCTACAAGAAGACAAATGTCCACAATAATACGTACTTAAGTGTAGCTTCTGCAGTTTCAACGGTAAACATTATCACCAGTGGCATCACGGTTTAAAATCGATAAATGAAAATAGTTTACATCCATTTCCAGAAACAAAAATATCAACTGTAATAACAATCAATTCAACAAAAGAAAAGAATAAATAAATATTCCTAAACCAATAATAACAAAAGAAAACATCGAAAGAACGAACTAAAATTTGTTGGACTTTTGTAATGCATCAAAGTTGATTATGATGTCTGCTTGATGTTGTACATAAAAATGAACTAGATTCAAATCTGGACTCCGCTACAGTAGCTGCATTTACGGACCAGCTTGGTGTTGAGAATCAATTTGATGGGCATTTTTTTTATCACTATAAATGAGAGATAAGATTTATTTAAAGTTTTTTATATTATTTACTTTAACTATTTGCAGTATTCCGTTGATGATTCTACTACATGCTCATGATTATCAAATTTGGTTTAACACGTGTCAAACCAAATTTGCAACATCAATTTTTGTAATATGGAAAGAAACTATAATCATAGCGACTTGTGTCCACACCTCACATTTACAAAGACATAAATTTCAGTTAGCCTTAGTCCAATAGATGAATTAGGATGAAATTTGTTTGAACTAATTAGACAAAAAATCTGATATATAAAGAAAGAGCAAATGCCAAAATTAAAATGTTATTACATAATGTAACTCTTAAATGAAACAGGCAGGTAATCTAAAATAATTGCCACCATTTCAAATGCATACCAGAATCCGAAACAATGCCATGGCTCTGAACATGAGACATGAGTATCTGCAAAGAAACCATGTTAATTGCTCTTTTGATTTATTGAAATGTATGGACGATGTTCGAAGATTGAATTCACTTTCCTCACTCCGAATATCAAACTCCTCAAGAACTTGAACTTCACATTTGAGAAAATCTGTTTTTCATAGATTCTACTCTAATCGGCTTCTAACTGAGCCATGTATTTATTCAAATCTTCAATCATCTTGTCCTTTCCAAGGAGAGATTTGTAAGGATTTTAATCAATCGTGTGGGCTTATATGTAAATTATTGTGTATTGAATAAAAGACTATTGATTTTGGTTAAGCCCATTTAAAGTGATATAATAAGGATTTAGTATATTGGGCTTTAATGCATCTAATTAATGTATGGTCTTTTATGTGTAGATACCAGGTCATTACCTAATTCATGATGGGCCGGATTAGGTTAACTGGCAATACAGTATATAAAGTCGGTTATGGTCTATGAATCCTACGTACTGTTCATCTTGTCTGACATCCCATCATCAGAGAGAAAATAAGGACTACGTATCGATTTAGAAGATCCAAACACCGTAATCGTTTATCGTGAATCACGTTTGATTAAGGTACGCTTCTGCTTCAGTTATTTAATTCTTGATAATTCAGCATAATGATTTATTTTGGATCATAGATAAATAATTATCTGTGATAAATTTTCTAACAAGTGGTATCAGAGCCAACATCGTGTTAAATTATCAGATCAATTTGGAACGCATATATGTAAAACCTAATTCTCTGCGTATGTATATGTGAAACAAAAAAAATAAATAAAATCAAACGTTTCTCTCTTTGTGCGTGTGTGTATGTATGTGTGTGTATATATATATATATATATATATATATATATATATATATATATATGAGAGAAATCTGATTTTGAGTTGGGTATGTATATATTTTTTGAATTTGGGTCGTTGAACATGTGTATGTATATACCTTCGAAATTTGATATGGATATATGCTTGGATTCGATTTTGTGTATGGTTGAATATGGTGTGGTTAAATTCGGATTCATATATATGGCCGGTTGAAGGAATCTGGTCTTGAGTTCGATTTTGTCTGGATAAAATCGATTGGGTGTATGTATTTATGAATTTGGATTTTAAAGCTTGAAAATGGAATTTCTGTGTGTATGTATACATGAATCTGTATGTAAATATATTTCGCGAAATCATTTATGGGTTTCTCAATTTTGGATCCTGTGTGGTGGTCGAGTATGAATATGGGCTTGGAATTAAGATATTTGAGGTTTGGGCGACTGAACCACCGCCACCGGCATTGCGCAAGCGGACTACCGCTGCTAAGCGGTGTTGTGTGCGGTGTGAAGGAAAGCGGCGCCATTGCAGGGTCGGGGTTGGCGCTGCGCGCGGCACTGCAGCAACGAATCGCGCTGCATCGTGGGAGTTCGTCAGTAGCGGTGGCGCATTCTGCTGGATTTGAGGGCGGGGACGGCGGCTAGGGTTAATCCGAAACCCTAACTGCTGAGAAATGAGTTTGGGGACGGGGGCTTTTTCCGGAAATTAGAAGTTTGTAAGGGCACTTTTGCAATTTTGGGAAATTATGTAAAATTTCACCTCCGGTCCTCTCTGTTTTGTTTGGGATTAAAGATTAACCCTAAAGTTATGAAATTATTAAAGTTGGGCCTCTAAAGTTCTAAATGTTATAAACCAGCCCCTACAGTTTTGAAATCATTTAAGTTGGCATTTCACGTTCTGGAATTTGTAAATCAGCCCCTAATGTTTGAGAATTTTCAAAATTGGTCCCTAAAGCTTGAAAATTCTCTAATTTGGTCCCTTAAAGTTTGAAAATTTTCATTTTAAGTCCCTACAGTTTGAAAATTTTCATTTTCAGTCCCCTAAAGTTTGATAATTTACTAATACAGCACCTAAAGTTCTGAAATTCTTTAATTTGGTCCCTAAAATTTGAAAATTTTCTAATTCAGTCACTAAAGTTTGGAAATTTTCGAAATTGGTCCTTAAAGTTTGAATTTTTTTTAAATTAAGTCCCTAAAGTTTGGGAATTTGCTAAATTGGCTCCTAAAGTTTGAAAATTTTCAAAATCAACCTTTAAAGATTGAAATTTTCATATTTTGGCCCTCTAAAGTTTGATTTTCTTTCAAATTGGGACCTAAAGTTTGGAATTTCTCAAAATTGGCCAATAAAGTTTTGGGAAAATTATAATTTAAGTCCTTCAAGCTTAAAATTTTACAGAATTGGCCACCAAAAGTTTAAGAATATTGCAATTAGACTCTCGCAACTTAAGGATTGCTTTATTCTAAAGTTTTGAATTCTATAATTCAAATCCTAAAGTCAAATATAGATGCAAATCAATGGATTTCAGTTTCAAATCTTGGTACATCGGAATCTTTTGAGAGATATAATATTCGAAAGTAAGTTAGTTGAAGCAGCATGTTGCCAAAGCAACCTCTCTTGTGGATATTAATTAACTTTGAATATTAGAAGGTATTTGTGTGTGTTATTCATTGCGGATATTGATCGGCCCAAAAGAAGGTCAATATTTGACTCGAATTTCACATGCACCTGTTGTGATAAACACGTGGCAATTATTTGGTTTAACGTGTGACCAATAAATCTGTCCAAAGAAAGGTTTATTGGTTAACATGTCTTATTACCATTGTTTGACCACTGCACTAAGGGAAAATTATGTGTTTGTGTGTTATCTCATGCGGTTATTGATCGGCCCAAAGGAAGGTCAATATTTGGCCCGAATTTCACATGAACTTGTGGTGATAAATACGTGACGGTTATTTGGTTTTACGTGTGATCAATAAATCGGTCCAAAGAAAGGTTTGTTGGTTGACATGTCTTACTGTCAGTGTTTGATTACTACACCAAGAGTACCACTTACAAGTCAATATTTCTGTCCAAAGACTAAATATTGATGTTGTGCTAGGTATCTTGTGATGGGCCCTACCATTATTTGAAAACATGATTTGCATAATAAGGTACTTATGTGAGCTATTTTATTTAAGTGTTCTCTATTCAGTTTCATATTCTGCTAGTAGTATACAAGAACATTAACTTTTTGTTGGCTGCATCGATCTAGACCGTGTACTAAGGATTGAGCAACCTGCTCCTCTTACGGATGAAAGTTCATCTAATCAAATGAGGAACTTTGAGAAGTGGGATTGCTTAAATTACGTGAGTCTCATGATCATTAAGTGCGGCATTCCGGAAGCCTTTGGTGGCATAGTATCTGAGGAGGTAAATGATGCCAATGAATTCCTTGACGAAATTAAGAAACGTTTTGCGAAAAACGATAAGGCTGAAACAAGCACGCTTATGCAAAGCTTGATTTCAATAAAGTATAAGGCAATGGGAAAATAAGGGAGTACATCATGTAGATGTCTCACACTGCTTCAAAACTTAAGGCACTAAAACTTGACTTGTCTTATGACTTGCTCGTGCATTTGGTATTGATATTGCTTCCTGCACAATATAGTTAATTTAAGGTTAGTTATAACTGTCAAAGTAGAAATGGACTCTCAATGAGCTTATTTCATAGTGTGCAAGCTTCTTGCACAATTCAGTCAATTTAAGGTCAGTTGTAACTATCAAAGGGATAAATGAACTCTAAATGAGCTCATTCTATTTTGTATGCAAGAGGAAGAAAAGTTGAAGCAGGACAGAACTGAAAGTGTTCACTTGGCAAACACCTCTAAAGATAAGGGCAAGAAAACAAATAAAGAAAATAAAGTTGTTAAGGGGCTATTAATTTTATAATCCCACACTTAAGACAATTTTTGAAACGGGAACTGCAACATTTTTGAGGAAGTTGAGTTTGGGGGGAGAAATAAGGTTAGAGATATTGTCTTTAAGGAATAAGTTGAGGAAGGATCGGTTTCGATTCCTACTATTGCTTTTGACAACATGCAAGTTTTTATGCATGTCATTGATCAAGAAGCATATCCGGAACCTCAATTCGACAATATTGAAGAACCTCCCATCCAAAATAAGGTAAATTTCAGAAGTACAAACTCAACAACCTCAATAACTAAAGTCATTAAGGAGATCCACGAAAGAAAGGGAAAAAATGCTATTCCGGATAATTTAAATAGTATTTTTCCAAAAATATAAGGAAATGATGGAATGGTGGAAGATGGTCTAATCAATTCCATCAGGCCATGTAGGGTTCTAACTCTCAAAAGTGGATTGATGTCATAAATAAGGACTATAAGCATATGCAAGATAATAACGTTTTGGATCTTTTCCTATTACCGGAAGGTACGAAGCCCATTGGTCTTAAATGGATTTTTAAACCAAGGGGGATTTTAAAGGTAATGTGGAAAGATATAAGGTTCGTCTTGTATCTAAGGGCTTTACACAGAATGATGGCATTGATTATAAAGAGACTTTCTCTTCGGTTTCAATGAAAGACTCTTTCAGGAAAGTTACGTTGTTGCACATTTTGACCTCGAGTTACATCAAATGGATACTAAGGTGGCGTTTCTCAATGGCGACATTGATGGGACGATCTATTTGGTGCAATCAGAAAACTTTGTGTCAGTAGACCCAAAGCAAATGATTTGCAAATTAAAGAAATCCATTTATGTACTCAAGCCAGCTTCTCGTTAAGGGTAATACAAATTTCATCAAGTAATTATCTCATTTAGTTTTGAGATTAATGTTGTTGATGGTTGTACGTATCACAAGTTCAGTGGGAGTAAGTATATTGTCCTGATTTTATATGTTGATAACATATTGCTTGCCACTAATGATATAGGCATGTCACATAAAATTATGAGATTTTTTGTCAAGGAATTTTGAGATTAAAAATCTTGGTGACGTCTCTTTTGTATTAGGAATTCAGATACACCAGGTTTGTTCTCGGGGTATTCTTGAATTGTCACAAAAGGGCTATATCGATAAAGTACTTAAGAGGTTTGGCATGCAAGACGGTAAATCAGGGGACAGCCCTATCGCTAGGGGAGAAAATTTAGTCTCGACTAATACCCGAAAAGTTATCTTGAAATTAAAGAAATGTAGAGGCTCCCGTATAGTTGAGCTATAGGGAATCTGATATATACTCAAATTTGTATGCGTTCGGTTATTTCATACGTTATTGGGATACTAAGGAGATATTTAAGTAACCCTGGGATGGATCATTTGGAAAGCAGCCAAACATGGGTTATAAGGTATTTAAAGAGAACAAAAGATTACATGCTCACATACAGAAAATTGGATCAGTTGGAGATCATATGGTATTATGATTCCGATTTTTACTAGATGCCAAGAAAGTAAAAGATCCACATAAGGCTACATTTATCTGCCGGTTGGAGGAGTTATTTCCGGATGGAGTGCTTAACAGACACTTTAGCTTCTTTCACTTGGCAGCACAGTATTAGCAATTTTGGGGGCATCTAATTAAGAAATATAGCTGCGAAATCTTGTCACAAGGCTGCGTATTTTTTATGGTATAGAAAGACCACTAAAGTTATATTGTGACAATAACTCAGCAGATTTATGTTCCAATAACAACATGAGCTCAACTAAGTCAAAATACATTGACATAAGTTCCTGGTTGTGAAGGATACAGTTCAGAGTGGACACGTGTCAATAAGAGCACATTGGGACAAACTCCATAATTGCGGATCCGCTTACTAAAGTATTACAACCCAAGGTCTTTCATGAGTACATTACTCATATGGGTGTTGTATTTCTTAAGGATATTCGGTTTCAGTGGGAGTTTATATTTTGGGTGCATTAGACACATTTACTGTCCTTTTGAATACAGTTTAAAGTTAAAGTTATTTACAGCTGTAAGGTTTCAGGTTTATTATCTCTGAACTTGTTTAAGGATGATCTCACTAAAGTTGGACCAGTTGGAAATAGGCATGTTGAATATCACATTACATGTAATTTCCATGCTACACATCCATACTTGATCCATGTCATTTAGTTATGTCGATATACGTGACCATTGAAGGTTTAGTTACGATTAATGTAGCGAAAGCCGCTTTGATCCTATGTTGATATAATTGATGGACCGGATTGTTTGGGGACGCATTCAGTAATGATAGCAAAATTCTGAGCACTCATAAGGTTATGATTAATACACAATTGTAAGGTTACACATATAGCCCAAGTGGGAGATTGTAAGGATTTTAATCAATCGTGTGGGCTTATATGTAAATTATTGTGTATTGAATAAAAGACTATCGATTTTGGTTAAGCCCATTTAAAGTGATCTAATAAGGATTTAGTATATTGGGTTTTAATGCATCTAATTAATGTATGGGTTTTTATGTGTAGATACCAGGCCATTACCTAATTCATGATGGGCCGGATTAGGTTAACTGGCAATACAGTATATAAATTCGGTTATGGTCCCTGAATCCTACGTACTGTTCATCTTGTCTGACATCCCATCATCAGAGAGAAAATAAGGACTACGTACCGATTTAGAAGATCCAAACACCGTAATCGTTTATCGTGAATCACGTTTGATTAAGGTACGCTTCCGCTTCAGTTATTTAATTCTTGATAATTCAGCATGATGATTTATTTTGGATCATAGATAAATAATTATCTGTGATAAATTTTCTAACAAGATTTTCTTAGTTGAGTCCTGTCAGCATCCAATTTTGCGGGCCCGTTACTAGCATCCGCTAAATTTTAATCTGACATGATCAGTATTCCCAAATTCTTTAAAATCTTCATCATAGGAGAAATTAGGCACATTCATATGTTTAGATTTAAAATCTTTAAAATCAGGTAAT